>CAHIKZ030002069.1:0-340832 GCA_903632075.3 Acanthosepion pharaonis | reverse complement strand
CTTATTTAAAAAAAAAAAAAAAAATAGTTATTTTGTAGATAAGATACTTGTAGATATTCTACTGGCAATGGTTGTAGGTTACCATGTTGGTGTTTAAAAGGAAGAATTTTGAATGCAAGGCTTTAATGGCAAACACACTCCTTAGTTGGAAGATTGGAACAATTTCCCTAACATTTTTATCTCAAATAAAAGATGTTACCATTTTTATCTGTGCACAAGTTATCTCCCTTGAAAATCAGAATTTTAATATCTTCCATTATCTCACAGTTTCCATTTTGTTTTGAGTATTTACTATTTTTTTTTAATTTATGTATGTTATTGTATTTTAATTGCAAGAATATAATTTGTCTTTAGTGTCAATGTTTTCTTTGTGTAATAAATAAAAAAAGCTGAATATAAACTTAAGAACATTTATTTAGCAAAAGTAAATTGTTAGTAATTAAACAGGCTTTTATACATGGTGGCTAGTATTGACATAGGATAGGTTCATTATTATCACACTTCAGTTTGTATTTAATGGATTTTAATTTTTATTATGACTTTATGGAGATGTTAAAAGGTTGCGTGTTTAGATGTATTTTAGGCACGTCAGTGTTCAATATGTAAACAATTAAGAAACATACAAAAATTTGAAAATCAAAAGAGAAAGTTTGACTTAATTCATAGGTGGTGGTTTTTGGAAGATATGTTCAAACGTCATGCATTGAAAAGTAGGAAGAGAGTTCAGTCATCAGTGGACCGTGGTAATTATGTTTCTGCTGAGGAACGTAATTACCATGTGGGTCTACATCTTGGAGCTAAGGGGAAGAAAGAGAATAAAGCAGGAAATGTTTGCCTTTTTATAGACTTCAACTGTATCACCTAATGGTGTTTAACAAAACTAAATGTGGTAATCATATTTCCAGTCCCTTTACTCTTAGCATCATGAAAAATATGTTTCTTTTTTTTTATTCATTATTATTTTTTTATTGATTGATTTTATTTCATTTTCCCACAACTTTTGTATAGTCAAGCAGGTTTGTAATAAGTGGAATTAGTTGCCCATTCGCAGTGAAAGGATGAGCAGCAATTCAGTAAAATAAAATAATAAGGGTCACATAAAAACAAGTTCAACTTTTAATTTATACTAGACCACCCATAAACCCATTGAGATCCTTTTAAAAGCAGTTCATGATACAAAATGCTGAGCTAACAATATTATCAATTTTATTAGTAATTACATATTGTTATATTTTAATTTGTAACTGCAATACTAGTTATTGTAATAATCATTATTACTCACATTATACAATATTACTTAGATTAAACACAATAATAAATAAATAATAATTATATTTTTTATTAAATTTGTTTCTTCCTCACATTTATTTCAAAATATGTAACAGCAGCAAAGACAGCATGCATCTATTTATTTATTTATGATCAAGTCATGTGACACAATTTTCCCGTCATACAGATTGTTACACTGACACACCCATATAGCATCTTCACCTATCAAGTTCTTGCCAAACATCCAATATATTTATTTATAAAAAAAAGTTCTAATGTAGTGTAGTGAATTGTATAAATATATGTTGTTATGTATATTTAAATTTATTTAATAATGCTTTTATAATATATTATGCATGTTTATTATTTTTCACACACATAATAGTTAGAATATAATATGAAAGTATTTGTTTATATATGCAGATTGATATGAGAATGTGTATTGAAAACAAATACTGAATTTCCTTTTAAAATGCCATAAGCACAGAAAAACGGCCCTAGCTTGTCTAATTTTAATAAAATTTGGCACTGCACTTTGCAGGGGTTCAAGGTATACTATGCTCTCAAATTGGTTGGGATTTTGTGTATCATTCATGGGAATGCACACATATACATGCAATATTAGAGTTTTTGTATTATATAGATAAGCAACTTAGTTGTTTATTATTAATTTTTGACAAATATTTCTTTCATCTTTATTTCACTTGCTTCTTGTAACTGCTTCCAGACAACCAATAAATGACTTTATTTTTGTTTAATAAGTTATTGTTTCGGTGGCAAAATGTCTACTCAGTAAATAAAGCCATGGGCAGTTTTTCTTTATTATTGTACCAAGAACACAATCATAGAAAAATATATGCAAATCTTATTGTACCAAGAACACAATCATAGAAAAATATATGCAAATCTTATTATACCAAGAACACAATCATAGAAAAATATATGCAAATCTTAACCAACATGGTCAGTATTTTAGTGAAAGATATTCAACTTTCCAAATTTATTAAAGTTTAAAGTGGAGTATAGTTTGAGTTGATGCTACTAGTAACTTTCAATTTTTAAAAATTCTTCCCCCCACCCCTGAGAGGATGTGGTATTATGGTGTATGGAGGATTGATTGACGATGGATGAGTTTTTATGGTGAATGAGGAAATTGTAATGAGTGAATAAGTCATGAATCCAATTAGCTAGGTATAAGATAGTGAAGACCAGCCTCAGTCCATTCCCACTTTTCAGCCTTGTGCCATAATTGTATTCATTTACAATAAATCTCAACACTTCAGTTTTCTGCATTATGTTCTTATGTTTCCTGTCAAATATCACAACATATGACAGTGTTTGCTTCTTCATTGCTATCAGTTGTAATTAACAATAGAATTATGACAAATACAAGGAATTTTGCCATTTTAATATGCATGTAGATATTACATAAACATTGGACATATTTTAAGCATGTAGAATTTGTTACATGAATTTGTTGATAAAAAAAAAGTAATGCCTGTTCTTCTTTACAACATATTTAATAGTAGAGGCAAGAAAAATTAAGTTTCAGAATTCCAAATCTAGTCATCAATATAGTTTCCTTCTTTTGGAATTCCACCTTTGAATGAAGGCATGTATATCTGCTTTTTAGAAACTTCATAACTGTTTTCTTAGCCATGTGCAAGTTATTTCTTTCATCTTGTTATTATCATTGGACAATCACTCTCTTCTGGATGTATTCATTATGAGCCCAAACATTGTCATTAACTCTACTGATTCATTTATATCATTCAACCTTTCCATAAACATTCACTAACCTCCTGTGAAGGTTTGTTGCAATTTCCCCATTCAAATCCAAAGGAGTAACTATTTTGAAAGAGGAGTATGGATAAAAAAAAAAACAGATAACTCTACAACTCTGGGCTTATAAAAACTATGAGTTATAGCTTATAAAAAATCTTGGAACTTTGATTAATATTTTAATAGAAGCAAACAAAATCTGAAAATTCTAAATATAGTCCTGAACACACTTTGCTTCCTTATCAATGATGGAATTCCACCTTTGAATGAAGCAATATATACCTGCCTCGTAGAAGCTTTGTAATTAGAATATGCATTACTTTTTCAACAAGCTTTGTATATTATTCTGAATTACATAATTAGTAGTTAATATTGATTTTACTATAGGCATACATTTAAAGTCAGAAAGAAATGGATTGGCTAGCAATACAGAAAGAATGTTATTAGTAATATTAGCAATTTTCTTATATTATTGTTGGCTGAAATTTATAAAACCTTTCTCTTAAAACAATTTTTCAGGAAAATAGGTTTCTCAAGTTCAGTGGCTGTTATTGCTCTTTCCAATATTGATGGGGGAGGGCTTCTTTCCTAACCTTTTGTTTCAAGTAATGTGGAATGTCAACATCTTGATTATATCATGATTTTCTCTTTGAATTACATGTGATATCCATTTTAATTGTTGTTTCTTTTGTAAGTCCTCAAGTGATATTGTTTCTGTTATCAGATACAGTTCTTTTATTTGTGATTCTGTAGCACTGCTCCACAAAGAAGTATAGTCCTCACTAATACCTACAGATTTAATTCACTCAAAGTCATTTTTAAAGATTGATCTGAAAAAATGGTTGCATACAGCTGAGTTTACATCTTTGAATGCCTTTGGTACTATGCATTTTAAGTACCTCTACTGAAAAACAGCATAGCATGATGAAATAAGGCCCCAAACATAATAAAAAACAAAGTTTTATCTTTAAAATATTTGTTATTATTAAGAGGAAAGACCAAACTATTTTTTAATTATTTTTAAAAATTTTTAAATTCTTTTCTAGCATGTTCGAAATATTGGTTAAAAACTTTGTTTTTGTTTATGTCAGCGGTTGACATAATAATTATGATTTGTGTTTTTGCATTTTTTCCCTTGTGAAAAACACATTCATTTGAAAATTCTTGCAAAAATCAAGTAATTGTTGGATTTTAATGAAACTTTCAGGACATATTCACAAATGAATGAAATCATTTTTGAAAATTTTATTTTTTTAGAAAATCTTGGTAAAAAAAATATTTTTTTTTTACATATGTTACCACTCACTTAATTTCATGAAATTTTGTGAAATTCAATTTTTAGGGCCAAAATTTGTTTATTAAAAGCAAGACTCCTGGGAGAACGTAAATTATCAATTTTTTTTTTTTTTTTTTTGTAAAACTATTATCTCAGTCACCGAAAATCTGCTCTGAATTGCAAAATAAAAAATTCAATTAAACTATGACATTATTTAATTAGAAAAGCTTTTAATTGCTTTGATAAATAAAATTTATTAAGGACACTATTGTCTTAAAAAAAAAATTTTTCAATGAATAATTAATTTTTACAAGAATTTTTTCATTTTTTTTAATTTTAATTAATAATTTATAATATTATAAAAATTGTTTAAAATTCTGCATTACTTCAATCTGTTTAGTGATATTGTTAATAAGTGAAAAAATATTTACAAAAAAATTGAAAACTTTAAAAAACTTTTATACCAAATTTTTTTAAAAATTTTTTTTTTATTATAAATAATAACATGCACCCTTTTTTTTGGTTGACCATACATGACATAACCAGAAAATAAAAGCGATGACTATAAATTTAAATTCAACATTCCTAAGATTAGATTACAGAGAATGTTTTCCAACATTTTTAAGATTACTGAGTACTTAAAAATTATATAAAAAAGCATTCACCCGTCATTTTCTTAAATTATGTTTTAACAGATAAGGTCTCCTTAGAACAATAATAAAAGTGTCAGCACCTCATCAAGTGATTTACAAGCACTTAATAGCACTACTGTTTTTTTAAATCCATTTCTCTGTTATTTTGAACATAAAGTTAATAGAATATTTTTCAAATCAGATTAATTAAACTTTAAATCAGCTAATATTTCTCAAATAAAGTTTAAAAAAATATATTTTATTTTGGAAAGATTTTTGAAACCAAGAATTAAATTTTGTTTACAAAAATGTGTCAAAATGGCTGAATTTAAATGATTTTCTGAATGCGAGCAAGTTGATATTCTAATCAATATAATTTCTATTTGAAATACACTAAAGTATTTTGCTTACTGGAAATTCAAATTAAATAAATTTAATCATTTAGCTTTCAATTAAAGCTAAAAAGAAAGCTTCAAGAATGATTTTTCATTTTTAAAGTTTCATTTTAAATTAAGGTATCAAAACTGCAATGAAAGTCTTGATGTGATGAGGCTATTTAAGAACATAATTCAAGTTTTTAGGTTAATGTTTTGGTTTTTGTAGCAACTTGTGTAGTTGGGTGAAACTATTCCTAGTACAGTCTATTCTATGTTTTATTTGCTTATCACTGATCCATAGACTGAAGTATTTGAAGTGATTAGTATTTACTAAATCCACATTCTGAATTTTTATGATGAATTCAGCATATGTGCTATCATTGCTTTCATTCTAATTTCAAATCATAGTCTATATTTTGAAAACATTTATCTTGTGTATTATTTCTTGCAACACTTTGCAGAGTATGTTGATTTTTTTTTTTTTTTGTTCAAGATCATTCTTATCCCAACTCTGAATACCTATGTCATTAACATAGTCCCATTCATTATCAGTGCATTGACTTTGCAAAGGAAAGCAGGAATGATGTTCTATACTAATATTTGGAATGTGATATGGACTGCTTAAATGATCAGTGCCTATCACTTTATATATTTGCTTGTATATGTGTAGGGCATAGGAAAAGATTGAATAGAGATTTTCATTTCTTCCTTGTACTCCTGATCAGGTTTGAAATGATTTGGTATTGGGCTCTTTGCCAGACATGTGTGACTTTGTGGACTTATATAATTCCTCTATAACAGTCTAACCATTTAGTAAAGTCAGAACAGTTTGTAATGAATGAGATGACAAAGCCTCTATTGATATAGTCATATATTGCTGTGTGGTCAATATAGCAGGTATACAGTTTTCTGTTGGAGAGATATGCAGTCTTCTGGAGTTGTTTGATGACATATATGTCATAAATACACCCTTTACCAAAATGAAAACCAAATTGATTTGTGAGGAGTTGATTTTGATAGAACAGTGACAGCCTTGTTAATACAATGGTCATTAGTACTTATATAGTAATGGACCCAATTGAGATATTTCTATATGTGTGAGGTTCTTGACTACTCTTTTCCATAATCCATTAATGCGCAATATGCCTCAGTCCTTTGAGATATGCTTCTGATTCCTGATTTCCTTTATGAAATTAAAAAATTTGGGGAGAGGTTATGCTATTTTAAAAAATTCAGACTCGATGTCAAGTGATGCTTTATTATTCTTTAGTTTTTTGATAACTTTTTTGAATTTCTCATCACTAGGTTCATTGTTTTTTTACATTTGGAGACAAACTTTGTAATATTCAAATGTCTAGGAGTATTAAATGTAAGTATAAATCATTACTAATGATTTGACTATTATTGATTTACCCTCGGTTGTATAATTTATTATTATATATATATATTTTTGGTTGTTCAAGATCATTCTTATCTTTGGTAGCCCTTAGAGAAATTACTCTGGTTTATAGTCACACTAGCAGTAGAGCCCGGCATTGCCCGCGAAATGTAACAGTAAGAGATAGATCAAGTATCGACCATCATAAAGACTGAAAAATAAAATTGACAAAGATTATTGTTTAAGGTTGACAGACATGGATGTCTTAGTTTTTTTGTTTTTTTTACGAATTGGTCAAACCCAAACTAAAACAAAAACATTGTTTTCAATTGTTATAAGTCTACCGATTGAATAGAATTTTATTATAAACAATTGTCTTGTAAATGTAATTTTTAAAGCATTCTGAAAGTAAAAATTAAAAAAACATGTGCAAGACAATAAGAAACACTACCTGCTAAAAAAAAAGTGAAGTTTTGTTGAAATCAGTTGAAAAATTTAGGAAATCCGATCCCATATATAAAGGAACACACACACAAACAACCTGGGTTTTATAATAAGTATAACTCGATATGAGTTGTCCCCCTTTCATTCTCGCATCAGAGATGACTCCTAATCGTGTTTTCAAATTGATTTCATGCAAAAACAATTGTTTTTCCAATTTTTGGCACTGTCAGAACCACCGCAAGCTAATTTTACGTAGTCCTGTGAAATTTTGTTGAAATCAGTTGAAAAATGTAGGAAATCCAATCCAATATATAAACGAACAGACACACACACACAACCTGGGTTTTATAATAAGTATGATAATATCAGGATATTTGTTTTGCCATGTCATGCATAGGTAGTTGTCCCTGCATGTATTTCAGGTTAAAAACCCTGAGGATACATCATGCTTTAGTCTTAGCCATCTTTCAATTGGTTTGTATTGCCATAGATGATGAATTATTTTGGTCTTTTCCTCCTTAAAAATTAAAATAATGTTCTCAGAGTTATATTTTAAAAGAAATACAAATAAGCCAGTAAACAGAAAAATACTAGCCACCACCTCCCCTCAATCTCTCTTTCACCAATATTGGTGATATACTAATTTTTGTATTGTAGAATCTTTTCTCTTGAAATGTTCTCCAGATATCTTAGCACTTTGCATGACTAATTTAAACTCTTATATTGCTACCAATGAATTCTCTGTACCAGGCTATCTTCGTCTTTGGCAAAAAGATTCTCAGATACATATGCATGGAAGTCTTCCAATGGCAAGGCAATTATCTCTTAATCCCCCAGATGGTCTTTCACGTGCTTTTGATTTTCTTTATTGCACTCTGTTAGCTCTCTCTATTTCTTTTATCACTCCCCTTCTTCTCAAGATGGTAACATATTAGACAAAATATCTGACAATATAGAAATGGCTTTCTCTCTACAATCATCTGTGAACATCTTTGTGTTTTGTGATTTTAATGTCAAGTATTTTTATCATTCTTATGTTACTGGTATTCAAACTTTCAATTTTTCTGTCAAATAATGTATTTTCATACTTTTCCCCTAATAATTCTGATCAACATGTTTCTCTACTTGATCTGTTTCTTATCTTTTCTCCTGGATCTTGTCAAGCATTGTAATTCAGATCACTCTGTAGTATCTGTAGATATTTCTTTTCACTCATCTATTAGACATGAGGGCCAAGGCAGCACCCAAATTGCAATATGACAGACCCCACCCCTAAATGACCAAATGTGAAGAAATATATGGACAGCATTAAAAGCAGGTAAAATTGTAAAAATGAGAACGGAAATTCTAAGTGGGTCACATTAAGAGAAGTAACATTAGCAATTGAAATCATACTAAAGTAAACTATACTATATTTATAAAAAAAATGGAATGGATGATGAAAAGGAGACAAAAAACAATACCAAAGTATGGCACAGAATATAGGATGCTGTACAAAGAAATTAGGAACAAATGCAAGTGTACAAAAAAGGAATGATTCAACAAAAAATGTGCAGAAAATAGAAATAATGAGTATTACAGAAAAAGCATATTTGTATAAAAAATAAGAAAACTATTACAATAAAATACATGTTCATCAAGAGGATGCATAAAATCCAAGGACAGGATGATAATATTAGAGAAATCAAAAAATACTTCAGAGATGGAACAAATATATCAGAGAATTCTTTCACAATGAAAGAGCAATATAAAGAAATATTGAAAGACCAAAAATATTAAAATCTGAAGTGAAATCAGCACTACCTAAATTCTATTTCTTCTGATTTCTGGCAAAATTGAAAAAAAGAAACAAAGTAACAGGACCAGATGGAATTTTAATAGAATTTCTGGCAGCCTTAAATGATTTTGGCATTAAGATTACACAGTAACTTAATTTATCATGTCTGTAATTTATGGACATAATAAATGAAATAGATAAAACTGAAGATATACCAGAAGACCTAAGTAGATCCATTTTTATTGCACTGCCTAAGAAGCCAATATGCAAATTAGAAAGTGTAGACACCAAAATTAAGCAAGTATAACAATTTAATTATCTGGGAAATGTTTTAACAGAGGACAGAAAGTGCCACACCAAAATCCAAAGTGCATTAGCATAATGAAAGATGCTTTCCAATAGCTAAGTAAAATATTAAGAAACAGAAAAATTTTGTTAGAAACAAAGAAAAGAGTACTGAACTGTTACATAATATCAGTCCTGCTATATGGCAGTGAATGCTGGAAAATCTCCTCACAGATGAAGAAGAGACTTGAAGCAACAGAAATCTGGTTCTATAGAATGATGCTGAGAATACCATGGACTGAACATGTGAGGAAAGATAAATTTTTAGAGAAAATAAAAACAAAAAAAGGTACTTCAAAAATAGATAGTTGAAATTTTTTAGTACACATAATGAAGAAAGAGGGCTTAAGAAATTTGAAACTCACAGGATATATTGAAGACAAGAGAGATAGAGGAAAATGGTGCATAACCCCAGCTAACAAACTTGTGTAAATGGATAACAGAACAGGGTTTAGGAAAGATAACAAAAAGACAAAATTTTCTAAGAGGTACAAATACAGGAAATTGTGGAGAGACATCATTATTAATGTTCTGAAAGAACAAGGCATATTAGACATAAACCTCCTATTCACAGAACATTTTTTCTGTTGTCAACATACTGATTGGAATGCATTTCATGATTTTCTTCTTTAAATTTTTAACCTTCCTATTGAGAATTGTGCCACTGAGTTTTCTTCTTGGGTAAAAGCTGACATCAATGCTTATTTTCCTTCACAGAAATACCAGATCAAACCACAATCTTCTCACATATACCAGTTCAGCTGCTATAGCCCACAAGACTCAATCAATTGTTAACTGGGACAAGAAATGGCTTGTTAATTTTCATGCCTTTAAAATTAAACTGCTCTCTTTTTTTGCCTTTCATCAGCATGGCTGATACTAAACTCCAGGAGAGTGAATCATGGCATTTTCTCAGACTAATGTTGCTAGGTCTACAGCTTGGAAAGTTGGTTTATTATGTCATGCTATAATCGTGTCAGAATTTATTTTACACATTTATAAATCAATCATTCTTCTATGCATTGAATATTGCTGCCACATCTACTCTGGTGCTTCTGCTATGCATTTAGAGATTCTTGATAAAATACAAAGAATCTAGGTATTTACTCTGTCTCCTGGAGTCATGACACAAGATAAGTTTTTACGGTGGGTACCTGAACGCATACACCCAGGCTAAACAAAAATTGCCCACAGCACATGCAAATGTCAGTTGCACTGGCCTCTGTGCAAGCACTGATCCCTCTCTCTGGTGCAATTAGAGGGTGCGGCCTCGGGCAGCTCTTCCTCTTTCAGACCATGAACTAGATTAAGGTCAACATGTTGAGGCAGCTGATGGTAATCCCAAAAGAGAATATTCCAGATTGTTTTGAAAAGATGAAGTGACACTTGGATAAGTGTATGAAGTCCCAGCAGGAGTAATTACAAAGAAGACTACCTTGCTACTGCACACCTTTTTTGGTTGAATATAAAATAGCTGGATGCATTTTGCACAGATCCCATATACTGGTACACAAATAATTATATATTTTGTTCTTTATAAAATGAAAAGAGTGCTTGAATTAAAATGTTAACATGTCCATCTGAAATTGTATGAATAATATAACTCAATTATAATTTACTTCCCAAACTCTTAAATACATTCTAAGCTTTTGTTAATTTTCTTTTTGCTCAGTGCCAATATAACTTAGTCTGGCACAAGGTCATAGTTGTGATTTACCCAGGAAAGACTGTTCACTCAATATGACATATCAGATGAGCTTAACATCAAGACTTACACCAATAAAAATAGATGAAGTATTATAAAAGATTAGAGGACAAGAGAATAAGTCTTTGAGAATGAAAGCCTAGGCTGCGAATTGTTTGAGGTGGTCCATGGGTCGTCACCGACTTCGATGGACTGGACACCTCATGGCACACACTCTACAATTGACATCATCATCAGCTGTGGCAAACCAGGGCTTGACAAGCAGGTTCATGATGGTAGCTTGCACTGTGCTGCCGAATTGTTCTTGTAGGTAGAACGATGACTTGACCACCGGGCATCAGATCATGCTTAGATGACAAATGCACCCTGGCCCATGAACTGCAAGACCCTCCAGAACTCAGCGGACAACATCTCCAGAGCGTACATGTGCTACGAACTCACTATCAGATGAAGGTTTTGCTCCAACAATGACCGGGACATCAATCATCACCTGGAGTCCAAATCATCATCGGATTGGATCTGGAGAATATTGAACAATTACCATAGCTTGTCAACTCTCCTGAATGCCTGTGAAACCTGGATATTCTACTAAAGAGACATCCTCAAACTTGAAAGATTCCATCAAATGAAACTTTGTCAAATCCTACCAGAACACATGGCAGTGTCGTATTACAAACAACAACAACGTTCTCTTCCACATAAAGATGAAGACCCTAGAAAACATCATGACTCGTCACCGACTTCGATGGACTGGACACCTTTCCCGAATGCCAGACATCCGGCTACCGAAATAAATCCTTTTCTCAGAACTCGCATCTGGCAATAGACCACTTGGAGACCCACATCTTCGATTCAAAAATCAGCTCAAAAACACTTTGCTGGGTACATAAATTGATCTGATCAATTGGGCAACAGAAGCTGTGGAAAGAACCAATTGAAGAAAAAAGTTCACAAAAACAACATCCTTCAAAAATACCAGAAGACAAATAGATGATAGGAAAAGAACCGAAAGAAAAGCCAGAATTCTCCATCCCCTGAACCCTCCTACCCTACCATACGATGTATGCGGACGTCTCTTTAGATCCAACATAGAACTCATTTCACACAGAAGGAAATGTCAATGAGTACCCAAATACTTGGCAATGAGTTCTGCCAATGACAACGATGAAAGATTAATCGATTTCATATTTGCCTAAGTAATGATTCTGTACAAAATAGCAGTAAATTAGGTTTTTTTATTTTATAAAGAATGTATTTGATATATAGAATACTGATTAACAAACAAATTTTCTCACTGATGATGAATGTCATCAAATTAAGTGGCCCACCATTGTGTAACCTTATGCCAAACTAACTTTAATAAATATCTGAGGAGATAGAGAAATAAATAAATGAAAATAAATAATAAGAAGACCAAAATTTCACCATCTCTAAAAAATAGATGTATAATAAAAATTGCTAGGCAAACAAAGCCATAGTTCAACCAATCAACCAGAAAGTTTTCACAACCAGAGTGTAAGACAAGAAATAAAGAAATAATAAGGAAACCAAGATTTCTCAGTCTCTAAAAATAGTTCGACCAATAAATCAGAAAGTTTTTCCAATCAGGATATAAGACCACATGTTAATGAGAAGCAAACAGCCTTTTCAAAATGGTTCTATAGATGTGTATATAAACAGAGGGAAAATCAGTCAATAAATTATTTTTGTCCATTCTCTGAGGCTGAGGTCATCCCATATCCAGAGACGAAATATGACATTTGTACGACCAGTTCATTACATTAGACGGCTAAACAGTCCTTGCTACATTGAAGACAAACGTACCTTTCTTTACCATATGGTCAAGCGGCAGCTACTACATTTGGATACATACATACGTTTATATATATATATATATATATATATATATATATATATTTACTTCCGGACTGTTTACTTTATCTCTCGTATACGTCAGGACTTTTACACTTGAACTCTTGAAACTTTATCCTTCTGTATTATTATATTGTGTATATAAAGACATAAGATATATTTAGTACAATTTCTACCCAAATCAAATATACTACTATATGGAGGTAATGGATGTTGTTGTAAGATAAACGACTCATTCACAATTGATAACATCTTAACCACCATATATCCACATAGGGTGAATGTTGTCAACTAAAGGTTAACAGTTTAGTCATATGCAGTAATGTGAAATGAATACGGAAATAAACAATCATCAAATGACAAAAAAAATGGTTTCTTAGTCGGAGGATTCACGCATCCTTCCGGTTAATAAATTAATCCTTTGAAAATAAATATTTAACATTTTCCAACCAACGCGTCGCGTTCCCACAAACAACTAAAAAAATGTTTCGTGATTCCTTTGATGAGTATATAAGCAAAGTTTATAAACCTGACAAGCCAATAAAGAACGACAACAGTACACGACGGCAGCTACAAAGAGATTTCCTTACTCATTCACCCGTCTTCCTCACCAAGCTACGTGACACTTATACTTTCCTCTTCACTTTCTCGCTTGCCTCTCTTTTTCTCACATATACACGCAAAGAAACTTAGTTTCTTAATGAACAACTAAAACAAGAAACTTTAGCACAAGGCCTTTAACACTCATACAGGCTGAAAAAAAATTTAGTTGTAAAAATATTCTCGATTTTTCCTTTGTTGTGGGTTGATTCAAATCCGCAAATGTTCATTTATTCACTGCTCTGGCTTGCCTTTGTGAACTAAGATTTGAGAGGATTTCTCATGTCTATTTTAGGAGCATGAGACGGCTCGCAGGTCTGTGTTAAACTACTTCCTTCTTTATATACTAACGTGGAAAATGGGTTTAAGGATTGTAGGTTTCCTTATTTATATTATTCGGACTATTGTCCTCATGTTTGTTGTCATATTTATTAGAACGTTTCGGCCGTTTTACGCTCCGGCCTTCTTCAGGCGGTTGGAATGTCGAACTCAAGGTCACGTGGCACAGAGGATAAAGGCATTAGTTAGATCCAGTGACAGGACCCAAAGAGTGTGAGTTCAATACCCGGCTAAGGAAGTGGAGAACATTCAGAGGGAAATTAACAGGAGATAACTGATAACTGACACCCATTAAACATGGCACGGTCTACCCCAGTGAGCAAAATAAAGTTCGACATTCCAACCACCCGAAGAAGGTAATAAATATGGCGACATATATATTAAATATATAATAATAATGACATCGTATGACATATCGTAATAAATATGACATATCGTAATAAATATGACATATCGTAATAAATATGGCGACAAAGATGAGGACAATAGTCCGAATAATGTAAATAATGTACATAATACCTCATCTCAGAAATATAGACAGATACTGTAGGTTTCCTTTGTAGCTTTCTTTTTCTAGACAGATGATCAAGCTGTCAGAAAATGTCTGCACATATATATATATATATATATATGTGTGTGTGTGTGTGTGTCTTCGCGCGCGCACGCGCGTATAATATGTTTACCAATATATGGTAATGACCGTAGAAGAGTGATTAGCAAGGTGGTTTCACAAGACATTTGCTAGTTGATCTTCATGAAATGCTTTGTTGTTGAGGCTTTATCCCAGACTCACTATATATCTTACTTTATTGTGATCTTGTGTCATACTGTGCGTGGCTTAGTAAACGTCTTTACTTAATAAACATCTTTATTGATGCGGCCTTGTGTTAGACCACTGTTTTCCAACCTGTCAAATTAAATTTCGAATATTATACTGAATTCAAGTTTCATAGCAAATTAGCAATTAGATATTAGTGTGTGAGGTTACCCCACTTACTTTCCTAAAAGAAAAACGCCGCTAGGGGACACTCCTTAAGCCTATAAATAGGTAGTGACATTCTCTCTTTTCCGCTTTTTTCTTTAGATTTCAGGTGTAGTCACATCGTAAATAAAAAACGCAGCCGCTGAGTCACGTTCCTTCCCTTGGTCCTTTGTTGACTTTTGAACTCTCTCTCTCTCTCTCTCTCACACACACACACACACACACACACACACACGTGCGTATATACACGTGTTTATCACGCACACTTTTTACACTTCTGCACAAACACCTACACTAGTTTAAAAATGTTTTCGTCTTTCAATTTCATCGTTTTGTCACACGCAACTCTACTGTCTATATATATACCCTTGTTTTGTTAATACACTTTTATCGTTTGTTTATATATTTTTGTTATTACTTTGTTCATCCATTACCCGGACTCACATTCCGAACCCGCCATTTTTGTTGTGGGATAAATATACCCGGAAACACGTGTTTACCAAATTAAACACTCGATCAGTACCACAGTAACAAATGCAAAAACAATTTTATTATCGTTTTCATTTCTATTTTAAATGCCGACGATTAAAATGCTAAAAAATATTTGATAGCTCATCTCAATGATTTAAATGCGATGGTTGACTTTGGTGCTTACTGGCTAAGGCTCTTACTCTTGGTTCATTTGATATCTTATCTCAATGATTTAAATGCGATGGTTGACTTTGGTGCTTACTTGCTAAGGCTCTTACTCTTGGTTCATTTGATATCTTATCTCAATGATTTAAATGCGATGGTTGACTTTGGTGCTTACTGGCTAAGGCTCTTACTCTTGGTTCATTTGATATCTTATCTCAATGATTTAAATGCGATGGTTGACTTTGGTGCTTACTGGCTAAGGCTTGGTTCATTTCATAGCTTATCTCAATGATTTAAATGCGATGGTTGATTTGGTGCTTACTGGCTATCTTGGTTCATTTCTCATCTCAATGATTTAAATGCAATGGTTGACTTTGGTGTTTGCTAAGGCTCTTACTCTTGGTTCATTTCATAGCTTATCTCAATGATTTAAATGCGATGGTTGACTTTGGTGCTTACTGGCTAAGGCTCTTACTCTTGGTTCATTTGATATCTTATCTCAATGATTTAAATGCGATGGTTGACTTTGGTGCTTACTGGCTAAGGCTCTTACTCTTGGTTCATTTGATATCTTATCTCAATGATTTCAATGCAATGGTTGACTTTGGTGCTTACTGGCTAAGGCTCTTACTCTTGGTTCATTTGATATCTTATCTCAATGATTTCAATGCAATGGTTGACTTTGGTACTTAATGGCTAAGGCTCTTACTCTAGGTTCCATGCTTCTTGGAAGTAACTGAAAATCACCTTGTTTTATAATTTGCAGGCGGTTTCTTTGATTAGTAAGAAGCTCTGTAACTGCGTTGAAACCACATTCAACCATATAAGAAGTTGGGAAAGCAATGAAGAAAAGTTTGATAGCTTCCCACAGCTTCAGATACTTTTCATAAATTTCCTTTTGTAGCCAATAGTGAATAATTTTTTTTTAATTTGAAAAAAATGGATAAATGCCTACCACCCCGAGTATATTTACTGCCCCAAAATGAAATAAAATCTCGCATTTCCCCTTTCAACATAATAGAGCCAAAAAGGGGGCGCTAGTACCCACGTTGGGAAACACTATGTTAGACGATGTTATTACAAGGAAGTGCTGGAGAATTCTCGACCAAAACGGAATTAAACAAGAATCTGGTTTTGTCATTTGCTTAGAATTTTGAAAGTGTATCGGGCTGAGAATGCATCTATTTCTTTTCCCTTTTAGAAAACTGGTTTGTAATATTTTTATTATTTTTCCAGTTTATTTTAAGTATTTAAATATATGCTGCATGGATATTAATTTCAATACATAGAAACAAACAAGCAACGAAAATGTCTTAAACCAACTCCATGTTACGAATATGTTTGATTTAGAGAGTGAGAAACTGACAAAATGAATTTCCTTTTGATAAGCGGGTCCTTTGCCCATGTCATAACCCTCTACCAAATTTGACTTTCTTAAAAACCATTTCGTTGGCTCCTAAAATACAAGTCATTTCTCCAAGGTGATAAGAAACAAGAGTAGACACCCAGACATGTTATACGAACAATTACTGAAACTTCAACACTCAGATCTCTATCATAATGTCAACAATAAACGAAGAAGGAAAACGCGTTACAACGTGATTTGACTTGCAACATTTCAATGCGGTAAGATTTTACTTCGATAAAAAAAGCAAAAAATTTACAATTAAGCAGAAGTCGATGTGTTATGTCAAGATACATATAATGGACAGGGCAGAAGTTCAATCCTTAGTGGTTTTAGATTTATTTATGAATAAGTGTCGTATTTCTCGGAAATTTTTGCAATCGATTTTTCGAAAGTTTCTAGACTAATGGTTTTTCACCTTTTCCGCGACCTCGTCACCCTAACTCTGCTCTGCTTTAGGTGCGCGACACAATCCTGGTGTGTTAAATAAGGGATTATAAAAAGACATGGAAAATCATACTATGAACTTTCATTTTTATTGTTTGTGACTTTGGGCATACGCTCGATTACTAGTGAATTTCATTTTCAATTAAGATTATTTAATTACCGTACTAAATTGTATAAATTATTAATAATATTTTCATGACAGTACATCTCTGGCATTTACAAACCATTTAAACCGTTCGTCGCTGTTCATTTGATGTGTGGGTTAATGGTTAATGAAACGGGGAACAGTGTTTGTGTCAGCTTCACGCTAATGGCCTTAAAAAGGGCATGGATCTACTTCTCCCTAGTTATCAGTAAATTGAAGAATAGGTGAACTATATATGTCATTGTTCCGGTAAAAAATGTACTACCCAATGATTTGATCTCTTTGAAGGATTGTTCGAGAAATGGCAACAAAAAAAATTTCTCTTGTTTCGTGAGACTTAGCTTTGCTGCTCTTCATGCAAATATTAACGAAGTGCAGTTGAAAGGTTGTGGTGTTTCTGGTCAAATTTCTAATCTGATTCAATCTTTTTTATCAAATCAGGAAATTAAGGTTGTCTTAAATGTCCACTCTTCTAGATCTTTCTACATAAATACGGGATTATCCCATGTCTCTATCCTTGGACATACTTTGTTCTTAAATTTTTATCAATGACCTTCCCGATGTCATCAGTTCTCGACTGTGTATCTATTCCGATGACACAACTATTTACTCTTGTCTTAAGTAGTAAGTCGGACAGATTCGATAAAGTCAAATTAGCAGCTGAATTCAGCCTGTTAACTGGGGCAATAAATGGCTTGTTAATTTTAACATTTATAAACTAAATTACTGTCTTTTAGTCGTCTTAGAGAGCCTATTTTTGCTTTTCATCAGCATGGCTGATGCTAACCTTCAGGAGAGTAACTCGGTGCGTTTTCTTGAACTAACGTTTTCTGCTGATATGAATTGGGATTATTATTATCAAGTCAATTGCTAAGGTTGCTGCTAAGAAAGTTCACTGTGTCGTGCTAGACATTTTTTTTACCTGAAACTGTCTTACACATTTATAAATCTACCATTCGTCCGTGCAATTAATGTTGTTACTACAACTAGTCTTGTGCTTCTATGTATTTTGAGATTCTGAATAAAATCCAAAGACGAATCTTCAATATTATCAGTCCAGACCTGACATCTTGGCATCAATCACCTCCCCACAGCTTTCCTGTGCCTTTTCTACAATTATTTTCAAGCCGTTTGCGTCTTAGTGACTTTATTGCCATCGCTTTGCTTGTGGAGAAATGATTACAAAGAAAAATTGAAATTTCTGTTTATTTGAATTGTTTTTAAAGCACAATTTGAATTTGGCGAAGAGTACAAATATCTTAAATATTCAGTTGTATTTTCTGTTTTTTTGGGGGGTTTTTTCAAAGTTTTAACAGTTTTTTTAATCTATCTTATTATCTGAATTTGAAAAACCAGAGTATCCAGATTTCCACTTAGAAAACCAATAAAAATATTCAAAATGCAGTGTCAGAGGCACATAAAAAGTTTAAGTTATAAATAATGGTCCAATTTTCTCAGATTTCACTATTAAAGTTTAATAAGAAAAGGATATAAGTATGCCTCATTTGGCAGACGAGTTGTTATTCAACAGATTGTCTATTTAACAAGAAATCAACGAGCCGTGTTCGAATTCCGGTCGAGATCGTTACATTCATTTTCTCACAAATAATCTTGAGAAATCTATGAATGCATCTCTTTTCCCCTCTCTAATCGTGGTTGGCAACAAGTATAAGAGGACAACTCTGAATTTAAAACCGTATTCGGCCCTTTTGGAGACACATACCTGGACTGTAACGAAGATCTGCTCATCATAATTGCAGTAGAAACTACAGTTTGGCTCTATAGGTGTTGAAGAAACATAAATGGGTCTGAGCAGGTGGGTGTGCTCGGGAACGACTAGCCATTCTAAAGATGAGAAATCACACTTGATGATGATTATGAAGGACACCCCCCAAAATAATGCTATTTATTTATTCCCACGGAAATTACATCAGATAAACGGGCACAAAAACACCGTTGGATTCTCAGTTACATATCACTAATTTTCCACACCTAATCACCACAATTGACTATGCATTTTCGCAATCGAACGAGAGATCTTCATTTCATGGACTTCAGGACTGCATGAAACATGGTTTGTCATGCACATCATTATCAACACTGTTGAAATGCAACATTCACTGCCTCACATTCACTGTTTGGTCTCTGTAAACATTAAAAAATGTTGATGATTGTCAATTAGTGCATTTTTCTGCATGGAGTAATTCAGTGACACATATACACTTTGTACGCACTTTCATATCAGACATCATTCTGCCAGACTACTGCCCAGCTGCTGACTGTAATAAGGCAAACATTATGGGTTACTGGTTCATCGTATACCACCAACACATGTCTCTGACATCGTGGACCAATGTAATAAAATAGGAGGCATTACTTTTGAAGTGACCCCACCTTTTAATATCAATCCAGAATTAATGAAAAGAACATTTTGTCACTTTATTGATTTAAATACTTCAGTAAATTCCTTAACACCGTGTCCCATTGACAGTCATCTTAGTTTCCTTTTAAGTGTCATTCAAACATTGATATTTTGTTCATTTCTTCTCAATCGACGCGCATATAAACATTGACTTCACCTTAAAAAAACAATAACAAAGAAACATAGCCACGCCTCTGTTTGCCTCACCCCCCACCAGGAAACTTTTATTTTCTAAGAGGCTTAAATGTCGAACTCATAACTTATGATAAGACTATGAGACATTTTAGCAAACGAAGCCATCACCTTTCGAAACGAGATATCTAGTACAAAGAATGTTTCATATAAGTAGCGAAAAGGTTGCACCTAACAACATTGCATTTAGCAACCAAACACTCGCAGCTTTAGATAATAAATTGGATCCCAGTGAGTCAAAATCTTTAAAAGATCAAGCCACTGAACGTCGGTTTCACCTCCGATTTAACGGAATAATAGGAGGCGCCCGTCAATATCTATGTCTGTTAAATCCGAATGTTATCGAGGAAACTATTTTTAAATGTAAGATCAACTTTGAAACAACAGGATTATAAAATATAAAATTATTAAAGGAATATATAACATTTATTCACTTTTTTTGACAAAATAATAGTAGGTCTGCTTTCCGTCTTTTTTGGTGTTGACGCAAAATCTCATCTTAAATCCTTCATGAACGTCTGATAATTTGATTTTATTCGTTTTTATGGATTATCAACCTTTGTCGGTTATAGATTTTGCATTACAATGCAATGAATAATAATTTATTTGCGCGAGTGAATATTGCATTAACAATTTTATTAATAATAATAATGATTTTTCCAGATATATTTCCTACTGTTTAACCCATAGTTTGGGGAGGAGATAGATTCATATCTTTCCCAAGGGTATTTGCGCGTAACGAACTCAATTGGTTCTCCGATATCTCATTCTGTGCCGCTACCCATTACACCACCCACGTATGCCCTGATAAGTTAGCATAATTGATAAATTGATTGTAATAAAAGAAAAGATCGGATATTTTTCACGCATTTAGTCCGGTCTATTACAGACAAGTCCAATCTCATTTTTGTGATATCCACTTATCCATTGTGTTCGTAATTCAGCTAATGTGCCTTAATTTTAATAATGAATATTACCGCCAGAATATCGCTGAATATCGCTATGATTAATAACTTTCAAGTGAAGCGATATTGTATAAAATGACAGATTTTAAAATAAAGATTAATCGTAAATTATAATAAAATAACTTTTCCGTCAGATTCCCTTTTCACATTTCATTTCGTCTTAAAAGTTACTGCATGTTAATTGCATCTTAGATAGTTTTATAGTGGAACACACCTATTCTATAGTTAATAGACTCTCCCACCTATATTAAGTAGGAGTAGTAAGAGTAACGAGTGAAGTCGCTCAGGAAGTTGGTCAGTCAGATGGTACCAGACGACTGTTAGTCAGATATTAAAGTATCAGCCACCACCACTAGATTTCTCTGCGTCATTACCTATTATAT
Organism: Acanthosepion pharaonis; assembly: GCA_903632075.3. Classification (NCBI taxonomy): domain Eukaryota; kingdom Metazoa; phylum Mollusca; class Cephalopoda; order Sepiida; family Sepiidae; genus Acanthosepion; species Acanthosepion pharaonis. The sequence continues at coordinate 319,459 of CAHIKZ030002069.1, read as the reverse complement.
CAAGTTCCTAACGTTTTGTACGTCGAACCTATTTTAGGACCGACTTAGTACAAATACAAGCCTCCACTGTGAAATCACTCCATAACAGATAGCTAAACAACCCAACAACGAAATCAGGACATTAAACAGAAAAGATAATTACAAATACCAAGGAATACTGAAAACAGATTCAATTAAGCAAAATGAAATGAATTAAAATGTCATACAAATACCTCATAAGAATAAGGAAGATTTTTAAAAGTACACTCACCAGCGGAAATATTAAACACATTAAAAGGCTTAAATTCATAGTACGATGTAAGGGAGCCTAACTAAACTGGACAAGAACTCTAAGACATTCAAATTGAAGAATGGGAAAATTGATGTGACAAAGCCTTGGAATAAAGTTGATAGACGTGTAAAAAGAATTAAGATTTTGTTTTTAATTTTTACCATATACATTTTTCTTCTTCATATGAACCTTATGTGTACATTTCAAAACAATTCAAAACATTGTATGAACTGATACTGAAAAATTCTAGACCTAACCAAGATAGGAACCCTAAAATAAATTCTGATGTTTGTTCATTTGTCCATTGGGAAGTGGATCGAGCCGAGAAATTTTCAATACCCCATTATCGTATTGATAAGTTTGTCTTTTTAATGATTAGTGGGATCCTCTTGCAAACCATAATAAATACGAGCCGGATGTGGATAGCTTGATATTTGACCTTGTCCAGACTTAAGCAACTACCAACAGAGACAAGCATCCTAAATTTCTCAGCCTAGGAGGATCTTCTATCGTTATCTAGTGGAGCGGGGCCGTGAATGATCCTCTTCTGGTCTTGGGCGCCAAGCAGCGGATTACCTCAACAACTCTGAGTTTTTCCTTTCCTGGCGACTGGCTCGGAATAGGCTGCCTCTCAATGACATGGCCTTTATATGGGGCTTGGCGGATTTGCCAGACTGTGAACGATGTGACATTGGCCTGGAAGAAACGGTTTCGCACGCCTTCTACCATTGTCCTCGGGTCCGCCCCTTATGGGACCATGTCGGCGAGCTGACGGCTCGTATCGCTCCCGAAAAGCCTGTGCTCATTGATCGTGCATACGCGTGTGACTATGTGTCACCCCGTATTCTGGGGTGAAACGAATGGTGTTTGTAACACTGCTGGCCACGGCCCGAATGGTGATTTGAACGACGCGACTGGAGGAAGTCTTGCGAGTCTACCGTCTTTCTCATCAGGATCTGATCCGATTCTTTGATCATCAGCTCAAGATGAAGATTAGAACTGATAGAGAACGCTTGCATTCGTCAGCCTTTAGTGAAAGGTGGGTGACTGAGGCGAGCTTGGTTCACTTAAACGGGGCTAGCCTTGATTTTCTCTTTTAGGTCAACCTATATCACATCGGGGTGGTTTCCTGTGAAGCCCTCCCCTGGTTAGGCTAGACAAACTTTTGTGTACCTAGTTAATGAGAATAAGTGTTGTTCCTGGCCTTTTCCCGGCTACATCTTTGGTTATGATCCAAGTTGAGATTCCCAACCTCCCCAGTTTGTTTTGGCACCCCTTTCATCTCGACTGGATCAGCTTTATTGATTCTCCGTCTATATTTTCTCCTTTCCCCTCTCCCTTAGCGAGAGAGCCTCTTGATTTTGTTCAAGGGCAGAATACAGCGGGTTGGACGGGTCCTACTAACATCAGTTATGTTTATTTTTAGTTTGTTTTGATATTTAGTTTGTTTTGGGGTTCATCCACTCCCCTTTCATGATCATTCATCCGATTTGTGCATATATATTGTAAATAATATTTATCATCTCATTGGGATGTTTTTTAATCCCCACCCCCCACCGAGAGGATGTGGTATGGTATATGGAGGATTGATTGACAACGGACGAGTTTTTATGGTGAATAAGAAAATTGTAACGAGTGAATGGGTCGTGAATCCGATTAGCTAGGTATAAGATAGTTAGTGAAGACCAGCCTCAACCCATCCCCCCTTTTCGGCCTTGTGCCATACTTGTATTAATTTACAATAAATCTCATCCTAACTTTGACAATCATCCTCGCTAAAAAAATGTTGAAACGAATAAGGTTTTTTAATGATTTGAATTCCTCGTTTTTTTTGCAAAAAGACTAGTAACTGCCAGTCGAAATATTTCCATGAAATAAATCATTCGTTGGAACTACAAGTTTTTTTTTTATTTACAAACTACCAACGGAGACAAGCATCCTTTTGAAATAAAATGTTACCTGTCACCGATCAACTTAAACTAGGTTTAGTGAGTTCAAATCCTACTGAAGGCTCCACTTGTCATAACCTTGGACCAGAACAAGTAAATTCACTAATAGTGTTTGTCGTAAAGTGACGGTTGGTCTAAGTTTAATGAACCTTTTAGATATTCGTTGTTTAAAATTTACTGTTCATTTTTTTTTTGTTTTTTGAAAAAAAAAAAAAAGAAAGAAAACAACCTATTGCATAACCAAGACCTACATGTTTTTGAATGCTAACTGCGTCAAAATTTTTCCATGAAAAAAATCGAGAGACAAATTGGACAGATACTGTTTTTATATCTTCCCAACACGCTTTTTCCCCTTTTAAAACCCATGCAAACCAGTGGCCAATTTCGGAAAGAAGTTAGCAAGACCTATCCTATCAACATACCGAAAGATGCTATGAAGAGAAAGAAATCATTAAAATTATATACAAACCGTTACAACTCAAATCATATATAACAAATAGCCGAAAACTATCAGATCTCTTCAGTAATTTAAAATATATTTTAATTGAAAAAAATTCATATTTTAAAAAAAAAAGTCCCAATTTTTATTTGTCTCGTTGAGAAAGGACACAACAGTGTCCGAAAATTGCAATTTTGAACGTCTTTTTCTTCATCCTTCCATTTGTTCCAAAGATCTACATACAATAAATATTATTAGACTTACCAGTTTATTTTTTGAATTTTTTATCCAATTTCTTTTTCACCTATTTACCATTATATATAGCCGTGGATAATTTTTTAATATATATATATATATATATATATATATATATATATATATTTATTTGGATTTTTAGACTGTGTGACCTGGATTTTTGATCGTCAGAATATGATTCAAATATGTTAGAGAATGATATTGAGCGCTTTCTAATAAGTACCCCATATATAATATATAAATAATTATACATATATATATTTATTTATTTATTTATATACACTTTTCATATATATATATATATATATATATATATATATATATATATATATATATATATATATTTATTTTTCCCATCAGGTAATCTCTCTAGTTACCTGGGGAAATAAATTATAGAGATGTTGTCTCTTTCTTAATTGTTTAATTAATATTTTTGCCTGATCCATCAACCAGGAAAAATATATTTTCTGGGGAGATAAAATTAAATATAGTCATGGAACCTTAAGAGAAATGTCTAAACTTTCTTAATTATTTAATTAATTATATATATATATTATTTAATTAATTATATATATATATATATTTGTGTTGTGGCATGCACATTCCATTGAATACGACAGACAAGCTGCTTTTATTTAGTTTTTATACAATTTATCATGTGATCTAATAAATTTTTTTCTTTTCAGGTGATAAATTATATAAAAACTGCCGAATGATATTTTTATCCGAGCGCTTTCGGCTATACATTTAGCCATTTTCAAGGATTTAATATTTTAACTGTTAAATAAGAAATATTTTGTTGCATGTATGTTTTATGAAATGTTTTCATTTTTCAAAACACGGTCAAGATATTGTGTCCATGTTCATAGTTAATATTGTTAAGTGTTTTTTTTTTTGTTTTTATTAATAAGGCTTCCATTATTTTTAACTTTTTTTTTTTTTTGCATGTAGATTATGCTATTATATTAGTGTCGTCAACAAGTATGTTACAAATAATGTCCGGTAGGTCTCCATGAATATTTAAATGAGATCTAATTGAGCTATTGTCAGAAAGGTTTAAAGTGAGTCTGCGTGTCAAACACGTTGTAGTAGTGTGGCCTATATAATTATTTACGATTTACGAATTTTTAAAGTTTAAAATTTTGATTGAGAATATATATATATATATATATATATATATATATATATATATATATATATATATATTATTGTTTTCATGTTGATTGCAATAGCTGCAACATTTTGGCAATTGTACCCTCCGAATTTGTTCAAGTGTCTGTTGTCTTTGGTAAGTTTCTTGAATACGTGTAGAAGTACTAATCAGAAGGAAAAGTTAAAAAAAAGGACGAAATAACTCAAAAAGTATCTAATGCGAATCATCTTTCTTAGAATGAACAGCGACACGAGAACATTCTAGATCATGGGTTAAAAAAAAAAAGGTTCAATTTTGAGAACGTTCGCGAACACAAGAAGTTCCTGAAGAAGGTCGGAGAGTACAATGGCCGAAATATAGTAACTATACCAACCAAGATAGGAATAAGATTTCTAATAAATCAGTGTATAATAGTCATAATTCTTCATCACAGAAATGTGAATAGAAAGTAATAATAACTTTAACAAAGAAAAACAACTTTAACGCCATATTTTACTTCACTTAGGCAATAAATTACATAATTTATAGTTCTCCACAGTTTATCATTCCTTATACAACAAAATTTAAGAATATTTTAGAATGTTCTCAAATTCAAAATTTGAAAACTTAACGATATTTTTCTCCACGTTAATTTTGTACAAGTTACGAAATAAAATCTGCACATCTACCTTCATAAAGTTCCTGAAGAGAAGAAACGCATTTTTACACACACATACATATCTATATATTTATATTGAAACATGTTTCATTGAATAAGTTTTGTCGACGTATTTTCAATTGGCTAATTTCATATTCACCGACAAGCTTGTTGATGTCATTATTAAAGGAAGAGAGAAAATTAGCATGTTGATACATATTAGTTTATTCCGAGTACTTTCGACATTAGCACAATGTCATCATTAGGGATAGTCCAGTTCGCACTCCTCCCCGGACTTTTGAACAGGAGTAGTGATTTATTCCGTGTTTCTTGTTTGGGTTTCCGATCATTTCTAAAGACTTCTCATTCTCTTTCCCTCCCAGTAACCCCCTTGCGTCTTAGTTGCTTTATCGCCTTACTTGAGGTGAATTGATTAAAGATATTATTATTATTATTACTTAAACGTTATTTTTAGTGGATAACCATATTTTAGTAGACGCTCCGTTTATTATTAACCAGTATATTTATTTTCGTTCACCGGCCTGATTATTCGAGAAATCTTATTAAAGAAAAATATGCGTTTTCCAGCAGGAATTGAACCTGCGTCCTCTTGACAGATCCGTTAAATTCGTGCTTTAGGCTGTCTCGGTCACGAAGTGCGTCGATGATCAAGGGAAGTAGAAAAGTGCTTTATAAACGCAAATCTTCCCAAACATTCATGTCTGCCTAGTTTTGTATCTTAACGTAAACAAAGTAATAAAATGATGGAGTTTTATTTATTAATCCGACAGATTTTATTAATTAAACATTATTTTTAGTGGATACCCATATTTGAATAGACGCTCCGTTCATTTTTTAAACAAAAGTAATTGATCGAGTCTAGAAGAATCCTTAACAGAATACAGAAAGCACTGGACGACTGTTTCGTCCTATTTTGGGACTCCTCAACAGTGCGCATCCATTACCGAGAATCGAACCCGGTCTGTTACGATATGACACAAACGTCATACCCACTATACCAACGTGAGGTAACTCGATATAGCGCCTGCTCTTCACAAATTCTGCTGTGTGACTTATCCAAGTCTACTTATACCATCGGACTATGCCCCCATGAGTCACGTCTTCTATCCCCAATCCGCTCCATCCTGAGCATCAGAAATCGGTCCAAGCAAGGAGGATTTGAAATAATTATAATTAATTCATCGAGTCTATAAGAATCCTCAACAGAATGCAGAGAGCACTGGACGGCTGTTTCGTCCTGTTTTGAGACTCATCAGCAGTGTGCATCCACTACCGAGAACTGATCCCGAATGAAAAATCCTGCCGAAATACACACACACTATATATATATATATATATATATATATATATATATATAATGTATGTTGAAATGGACCACAATCTATCGAAATGACGACGTACTAAAGACATTAGCTGTTATGCAATGTTTATCTCCTTTTGTAAGCCATTGCCCTTGTCTTGCAAGAGTTTAGTTCGAGGTAAGAACTCAATGTGCGTAGCGTTATGCCAGACTACTTGCTTTTATTCATGCACACAATATATTTTCCGATTTCTAAAATTTGTTCCTGTAGTAAAGTCGTCTTTTCAAAACTGTCCTATCTCGTTTATTCTCTGTGTAGAACCTTGACTTTTCTGAATTCAAATGAAAGTAACCTGAATTTGCATTATAGCGAGATTAATTACAAAAGAGGGCTTCAGATGACGAGGCTAACTACTTGACGGAAGTAGTTAGCCTCGTCATCTGAAGCCAGGCCTCTTTGCAATTAATCTCGCTACTATGAACTATCTGGAGACAGTTTGATAAAAGATCATAAATTGTGATCTCAAAATAAAACCTAAATTAAAAAGGACTTATTATAAAGAAATAAATGATTGCAGCATAAGACTGGAAAAGGTAATAATATTCAATCCACTTGGTTCTGCAGTGAGAAAAAAAGTATTCTTTACGTAATCCTTTCTAAGATTTGAAAAGCACAATAAATACTTAATAAAATACACGCCGATACGAAAAGAGAGGGAGGAGGGAGCAGATCAAATGGCTTAATGTAGAGAGGTTTAAATTGACATTCTTACTTTATTTTCTGCGTTTCCGATATAACTGCTACTTGTGTTTAATGAATAAAATAACTAATGTTCTCATTGTATAGAAATATTGAGTCAGAATAAAACTGCGTACCATTTTTAAATGAATTTCAAAGATAATATTTAGATATTTGTACACATCCATACGAGACATTTGTTTCACTACATTTCGCCATCTTTGAAATCTTTGTAATTCCATCCTTCCAGAGCTTCTTGGTGGTGAAGTAGTCGAAGTGATTTTTACAATTCCATCCTTCCAGAACTTGTTGGTGATGAACTAGTCGAAGTGGCTTTTACAAACTTCCAGAGAATTGGAGTTCTTCCCATTAAGATAATCTTGTGGTATAATAAATACGTGATGATCCGAAGGTACAAATTCAGGTAAATATAGTAGGACAACTTAGCCAACTGTACCAATTTCTTCCGGGTTTGCAAAAACATGTGAAGTCTGGCGTTGTCCTAATGGAAGACAACGATACCCATCCAATCGGTCATTTTCGGACGGCTTTCATCGATTGCTGCCTTTAATCTTCCAAATAGGGACGATACATTTCTAAATTCAACACCTAACGGTTACGATTTAGCAGAAGGGGTTCGTAATACACAATGCAATAATTTTTTCCCGTTTAATCGTGCGGAACACACATATGCTAACAATCCACGTATCCAATCGTTTTCAAATGTCTTTTAACGCTCTTTTTAGTATCTCAGCGATGTCCTGTGACGTGTGACCGTCATTATTTATAATCATCGACTGCAGGCCTACCGGAACGTTCTCAGTCTTCAAGATCAACATTTCCAGTGAAAAAGAACCTAGCAAACCACTTAAAAACAGTGCTCTCAGCTATGGTACCATCTCCATAAGCGGCACATATATTGTTTGGTTTCCTTTCTGGAAATGAAAGAGCATCAAATGACAAAAATGCATCTCATTTTCTTCCATTTTCATTCTTAACAGAAAAACATTCACAATTCACGCACGAATTGTATAGAAAAACGCGTTGAAATATTACCTTTCAGAAAATGTATATATGCCATAATTTTTAATCACATGTGAAACAAATTCACATATTCAAACATCAGTTATTGAAAAATACCATGAAATTTTGATCCAATCCAATAGGTTGTTGTTCCAAGCAAAGAAGAAATAAAGTTTAAGCTGATAAGCCTTTATTGATGATCAATCCAAGTGTAACAAACGTTTCCTTTGTTAATTTTTCTCCACTGCGGTTATTGTCCATTTTGTAAGTATTAATTTACTATAGATTGAAAATGAATCCTTTACTGTGAAACTGGAGAAGCAAACAATTGATTCAAAGAAGTACTACTACTCATTAGATCAAATGGAAATGGTAAAGCGCCCATAAAGAAAAAAAGATGCAATATTTTATGAGGATAATGCAAGACTACAGGTTTCTTTGGTGACAAGGCAAAAATTATTCCTTGGTTTGGTAATTTTCATGCATTTGATGTAATCAAATTTTGCGGCTACGATTTATTCCGATTTTTTTCCGGAATTAATTTTAAGAAAAAAAATGAAATTCTTGAAATGCTAGAAAAATCCACAACAGTTATTTTCTGAAAAAAAGGGTCGAATGAGGAAGTTGCCTAAAAGATAACGGAATAAAAACGATAGATATTCAATAAAGTTAATATTGAAAATATGTCTTAATAAACCAAAAGAATTTTGTGGCCATTCATTATAGAAAAAAGCTTTTCACAGATTTGCAACGTAGATCTTTTTTCTTAAAAAAACATGAAAAGCACCATCTACACTGCTACTTGTAATGGCATCTATCCACATAAACTCGTTAAGTAGGTTACTCGCTTACGTCATTGATAACTGCATGACTAATGTTTTCTTTTGTCCCTAATTAGTAATAGTACGCAGTTATCAATAACGTAAGTACAGTTTCAAATTTAATATGCACAGGTAACTCTTTAAGAAGTCAGGGAACGATTTGAAATTGTATTCCATTTATGAACATGACATCTTTCTAAACTGTCGATTCTGATAAATATCATTGTTAAAGGAAAGTCTGATAAAAACTAATCTACAAATATTGTTTAAAAGAATCTTCTTCATTTTTTTTTTTTTTTTTTTAATAGCGGACCGGTTGATTTAAGTAATGCCAAGATCCGAATTTAGACCATTTCATTAACAATTAGGTTTCAAGGTATAAAATAAGTTTCATTGCTTCGAAAGCAGTTATAAAATAACAGCTATTTTTGTTTGCAGATAAAGGTATGCGAGCGTATGTCCATTTGTGCATCGAGGGGCTGCGTCAAAAGCCAGGGAAAGGCATGCGAGCGTATGTCCATTTGTGCATCGAGAGGCTGCATCAAAAGCCAGGGAAAGGCATGCGAGCGTATGTTGATGAGTGTACAGAATGTGTATCAAAATCAAAAGATTCACCTCAGATGGGCAAAGATTATGTGTGTAGGGTCACACAGTTATCTGCCATGCGTGTTATACACTTAGTCGATCGTGTATCTTTTGATACATGACTGACGAGGCATTTTTTCCCGCAGTAGGTTGCTATTTCTTTCTGCAGTAGACCAATTGCCATCCAAGGCTAACATATTTAAAGGGATTTTAGGGTTATCGCCTCACATCGCACATATGAGGAGTGCTAAAAACATCTTGGCAAAACCCACTTCCCAAAATATGATAAAATATTCGAATTTAAAAAAAAAAAAACATCTTTCCTTAGTCTCTGTCTGGATTTCTGAGATGAGGGGGTCACCATTATTTACCCTTTCTACATTCGGACTATTGTCTCCATCTTTGTTGTTGTTATCGCAATTTTTCAGCCGTTGAGTTCTCCGGCCTTCGTCAGGTGTCAGGTTATCGATCCAGGTAACCTACAGGGAATTCCGAACTTAATCCTTTATTTAACCTACGGGGGTAGACTTTTCTCATTCCACTGTCCATCGTCTAGTTCTTATTTTTAATACTGCATAGTTATTGCTCGTCTTGTTTCCACTGAGTGCACACTGTCCGACTCGGGGATTGAACTCACAATTACTGTGTCATCAAATTCATGAGCCAACGTTTTAATCTAATAGGCTATTGTCCCATAGGACTATTCTATATAGGGAACTTGAAACCTAAACTGCCTGCCTGTTGAGAAATGCTGCTGCTGTTTATCTTTTTTTGGTCGATCCGAGAAGTTTCAAGATCCCCTCGTAAAAGGCCACCTCCAAAACAAGTGATGTTTGGAACAGTGAAGAACCCGTTTTGTAATTTAATTTTCAAGTTAATTAAAATATGCGCCACTGACTTTAACTCCCTATTGTTTAATTAGTGTTGTTTAACTCCATTCCCCAAATCAAAATATCTGTGGTTAGTGAACTCCCTGAAGTTTCTTGTTAACAGCTACTTGATTATGAAAGCGTTTATTGTTGAAAATATGTTAATGAGTCGACGTTAGACGAGGCAATAACCTCGATTCCCAGGTCGTTCATTTTGCTCAGCGACAATAAGTTATTCATTATTCAGCCTCGAAATGTTGTCATGTTTAAAAATGATCTTTATTTCCTGACAACCCTATATTATTATTTCTACAATGGATTATTGTTTTTATTTTCTCTCTTAGTACGGAATATAACAAACAAAAGTGTTTGTTATATTTGTTGTCTCTTTTGGTCTGTGGTCTTCAATGTCTGCTTAAATATCTGTGCATTGAGCGCCCCGTTGGCTTGCACATTCAATGCATTGCTCTTACACTACTAAAAAATAAAAATAAAAACAAAAGAGAAAGCAATGGACCGAGTTCGATTTCTGAATGGAAATAATTAGTTTCACTTTTACACTAATGTCTTTGCGAAATGATGGAATTTACCGCTCTGCCCCATCATCAGTTAAAGTGGCAGCAAAGTTAAAAATGGAAACAATGATAAAAAATAAAAATATTTCATCATTCTGAAAATAACCTTGTCATCAATGATGATAGAAAAGAAGGATATTTCATCATTCTAACCCTCATCGTTATAAAAACGACACTTCTACCACAAGAGAGTCATTAGAGTAGATAATAGTAGGGTATCAGTAGTCAGTGATGTGTAGATAAATAGCAGTACATAAGCATATGTCTAGCCAGCGCTCCGTGAAGATCGAAAACAGATGATTTCAAACGCCATCCTCACAAACGAAATTCTCGGAACGAAACCAAGTAAGTACTGACTTTTAAACAAAACAGACACTAAGAACATTTTTATACACACCATATTCTGTAATTCACATCACAAAAAGAAAATAGAAATTCTTGTTATTCATGTCAACACGTGTCTCAGGTTTTTATTGTTGCTATCATTATACGTTTTATGAATTTTAATTTCATGTCATCAATATCAACTCCGTTACAGTCAACAAATAATAACAACGGGGAAAATAATACATCAACACCCAACTTACCATATATATATAAACACACACACACACACACACATATATATATATATATATATATATATATATATATATATATATATATATATATATGTGTGTGTGTGTTTATTTGTGTGAATAGGACCGCATCTAAATTTTTTAAAGAAAGCATTTCTTTCAATTTGGCTGAAAAACTGGTTTTTCAACTGCGTATTCTGTTTCTTGTTTTAAAAAGTATCCTGGAAACTTTTGCACATATCTAATATTTTGCACGGTAAATATTCATTTATCAACATAATATCTTCTTTTGTAATTAATTCTGTGGTGAATATTAATCACATAGTTCCAAATTTATAGTGTGAAACTCGGCTAATATTTTCGTCTCATGCTACGAATTTATTAATCTACCCAATTGCGCACGGGTGATTGTGATTAAGCCGAGAAATGAGTAGAAAAGACAAGAAGTCAACCATTCTCCCATAAATATGTTATGTAACCAGGTAGTGGCAGGAACTTGACGACTATCACTCATTGTCAGAGAGAAGCCAAGCCATGTTTAAAGATCATATTAATCACGAGCATATTATTTGAAAACTAAAAGCTTGAGTGATAGTATATATATATATATATCCAAGAGGGTATATCCAGGTAGAGCTCAATGTCCAGGACAGAGCAAGAATATAATAAAAAGGCTCAAACACTAATATTCCATGATTATAATTTATTACATTTTAATCACAATCATGATCCAATTCATCAGTTCTACAAATTTTCTGATTTTTTTTTTTGAATTTGTAGGTCTGATGATCGTGATTAAATTCAATTGTGTATATATATATATATATATATATATATATATATATATTGAAACACTAATATTCCATGATTATAATTTATTACATTGTAATCACGATCCAATTCATCAGACCTAGACATTCAAATAGTTCTGACGAATTGGATCGTGATTACGATTGCAATGTAATAAATTATAACCGTGGAATATTAGTGTTTGATATTATATATATATATATATATATATATATATATATATATATATATAATATATTATTTAAATAGAAACAGACCACTTTAAGGTTCCATGTAATAAATTATTTCACCACAGCCCTTTTAAAGGACTACGGATCATCAGACTTTACTTCCAAAGGTTGAAACAAAAACAAAAAAAAGACTCCGCCTTCCTTTAAAAGGGCTGTGGTGAAATAATTTATTACATGGAACCTTAAAGTGGTCTGTTTTTATTTAAATTATTTGCTCTGGATTTACATTGAGCTCTCTGGATTTTATCCTCCTTAGGTTTACCCATACGGATTACCTAGTTTTTCATAAACTAACTATATATATATATATATATATATATATATATATATATATATATATATATATATATATATATATATATATATATTTTTTGAATACTATAGTTAACATTCTATCACAAGATTGTAGCCATAGTGATTGAACAAAAAAACACTGAGTTTACAAATCTAGTTTGCCAAGTTTTGTTCTATGCTATGCGCCAGTTTTAGATTTAAAATTTTGAAGTTTTAGTTTCTAATCTTTTCATTCTTTCATGCATCGAAAAAATGATTTAGGCATTGAATTAAAATATTGCTTTCGATAAGTTTATATGACACATTGTTTTTATTATTTTTATTATTTTCTTTGATTTCTGGCGTTTACACATTCCTTTCCGGCTCCCACCCAGGGACCTAAGGTTAGAAATGGCGTCATGACACTTACCACTGACAAAAAAAAAAATAAAAATTACATAGATAAAGCCCTTCGTAAAGTGTGGGCTGTACTTGTCAGAACAATTTTTTTGTATCTCTTTGAGGCATGGACTTCCAAGAATCCCTTCAATTAGTCTACTGGAATCTTTTCCAACCAATCCTAGGGCTCCAACTACAACAGGGATTGTTGATGTTCCCATATACCACATTTTTGAGATTTCTATTTCAAGGTCCTTGTATTTTGACAGTTTTATTATTATTATTATTATTGTTGTTGTTGTTATTTTAAACTGAAATCTTCGTTCTTCTTTTATCGCAACTTTCAGATGATTTTCTTTTATTCTTCAGATGTTATTTTTATTCTCTGACTGTTAAGCAAAAATTAAGTTTTTTATGAGATTAGAAATCGCATCCCTTGGAAGACTGTCATATTAGGACAACGCCTTATAGATTTGACTATAAAAATTAACCAATGGACACAGATCTATATTTAACAATATTCTTCTTCACCCGATTTTACGCCGCGTCATATTGTTTGTTTACACAAATAGTATTAGATGAAATCCTTTTTAGTTATTCTATTTTCTTATAGCCGTAGAATATAAAAACTAACTAAACGTTACGATAAAAAATAACATTAATGCATTTGAGAAATTCAAATAACGTAAAAATAAACCCTTAAAAATTTCAACTTTATAAAGTGAATAATTAAACTTTTATCAGTACAATTTAACAGTGGTTTTGCAAATCTGCAATAACCAAGTGGAATAAGCGTCTATTATATCCAGATTAATTCGGTGATGCGTTTTAAATTCTCTTGGCAGTCATTCCGGTATTTGTAGAAGTTGTCGGAGAAATATTTGATGTTTGGCCTGACAAATGGCTTCAGTCTGTTGGTCCTAGCAAACGCAAGAGATGGCAGGCAACGGTCGTGTTAAGAACGTGACACTTTGACACAAACGTCAATCTCAGGAAAAACTAATCAATTCATAATCACTGACAAAAGGTTCTTTAATTCCTTTCTTATGGTTCCGACAAAAATTCACCAAAAACATTTACATCATGTCAAAGCTAAATGCAGTCTTTGCCAATGGCGTCACTTCTTAATTGAATTTACTGGTGGCGGGAACAGCTAAACACGTACACCTCTGCGCACGTGTGTGTGAGTCTATGTGCATTCGCGCGCTTTTGTACAACGGTAATAATAATAATCCTCTATATCAAAAACTATTTTACAAGAATGTTTCGCACATAAAAGAATCTACTCTGAAAATCCAGTTAACTTTTTTAAGTGTTAGCTGCAATTTATGCTCGAATTCTGAAACTAGAACATAACAAACACTTCACCAAAAGAGTAATGTCACCCACTTCTAAATTAAGGTATTAATAGATGGTCTCAGATTTTACAAGTAGATAAACAAGTGAGTTAAAATAAACGTATAAGTTTGGTTTTTTTTTTGGTTTTTTGATTGTTTGTTTTTTTACGATTTACCATTCTTTTAAAGCCAGCAAATTGTTTGGCGATAATAATGATTTTTACTTGTATAATTTCTATTAATTAACCCATAGCTAGGGGGAGAAGAGGTAGATTCACACATCTCCCAAGAGTATTTGCGCGTAAAAGAATAAAACGATCCTGACTGGAATTGGAACTCGACTCTCCGATTTCCAATTTTGAGCCGTTATCCATGATACCAGCCGCACACCCAAGCTTACACGGCTTGGTATTTCTAAGGAATAATTCATTTACTTCGAAGATTAGCTTTCCCACACGAAACGAAAAGAAATTGAAATGTACTCATTTGTACAATTTGAAAGTTGTCTCGCTAATGATAAATCTTAGCTTGTTATAGTGGGATACACGTGAGGATCGAACTCACCACCAGAAGATGTGTTTGCTAACCATCGTTCATCATTCTAAAGAAAGAACGAAGTACTTTAATTTGAAATCAGAATTCCTCTTGATAGCTGTAGAAACGTTTATTTACGACATAAGATGCAACTTCAGTTAAAGGAACTCCAGGTTAACACACAAGGCAGCAACCTAAATTAAAGTTCATTTGAGTTTGCATCTTAACCATAGATGCAACTGCAGACAAAAGAATTTGTGCAATTTTTTTTTTTTTTTCGAAAGCTAAAGACAAATCAATGGTGTCGTGGGAAAAGCTATTTGTTCTTTGACATGAAACCCTTCTCGACTGTTATTTAAAAAGATCATTTGTTTTGTTAGAAATGCGACTTGAATAATCAATTTACTACAAGTTCCAAAGATCAAAAATCGTGTCCAGTGGACGATTTATTTCACGCGCATAATTTATATTCCTCACACAAAGAAAGCAGAAAGGTAAAATGAAAAGGGAAGAAAAACCTACAATTTTAGATTAAGAAAAAAGTTGAAAATTGTCGTTCTCTTAGGTTGAGTAATTATGAAATGATTCATTATATTAAAGTGAAAGCTGATAATATTTTCACAATTATTATTTTAAAATATAAAACCTCGGCGACTGCCGTAGGGCAATATGTTGATGTAACGGTGGCCAAAGGGCCCAATGTATGCGTTACAAAGCTTAAAGACCTTAGTAAGTGGTATGGTGTTGCAATTATGAGGTTAATTTTAATGTTCCGTGAAATATAAAAATAGACATTTATCACAGATATGCATACGTGTTTAGCCTTAAATGTCTGTTACCACGTGACCCTCTAGGGTTAAGGAAACTACGTGTGCTTCTTTCTTTTGGTTACTGCTGGTCTATGAGGCAACACGGTAAATATCTGCTTCCTACTGTCTGAAATTCTCCTCTAAGGCATTATGTATCCCTTTAGTATTTCTTGGAGTCTGTTCCAAATTGTTGTTATATTGAAAAATTTGTGTATTTCATTGAAATGTATTTTGTTTGTTTATTTCCCTCTTATGAGAGATATATTTGTTATCATGATAGCCATCCACTTACTGTGGCCTTGTTTGTCAGATGGCTGTCAAAGCATGTAAGGGGCCGGTATATGCATTCCCAGGCTTAGAGACTTTGTTACTTAATAGGCATATAGCATGTTAGCAGTAGTAATAGGGTTAAAATTATTTTCATAATTTTAAAGTTCCATAAAAATATAAAAACATTTATCACATTTATATAAACATGATCAAATTTTATCACATTTATAAATACACTATTTACATTATTCGGACTATTGTCCTCATCTTTGTCGCCAGATTTATTACACCGCTTCGGCTGTTGTACGCTCCGGCCTTCTTCAGGTAGTTGGAATGTCGAACTGAACCCTTTATTTCGCTCACTGGGGTAGACTGTTCTAGTTCCATGTGCCATGTATGATGGATGCCAGATATCAGTTATCTCCTGTTAATTCCCCTCTCCAAGTTTCCACTGCCTTAACCCGGTATTGAACTCCCAACTCCTTGGATCCTGTCACTGGATCTAACCAACGCCTTTATCCACTGTTCCATATGTCCTTGAGGAGCGTACAACGGCCGAAACGTTGTAATAAATATGGCGACAAAGATGAGGACAATAGTCAAAATAATGTAAATAATGTACATAATACCTCATCTCAGAAATATAGACAGATACTGAATGGCCGAAACGTTGTAATAAATATGGCGACAAAGATTAGGATAATAGTCCGAATAATGTAAATAGTGTACATAATACCTCATCTCAAAAATATAGACAGATTTATAAATACATTTTCAAAAATATAAAGACATTTATCACATATATACATACATGTGTTTAGCCTTAAATGTCTGCGAATTTGCTACCACGTGACCCTCTTGGGTTAAGGAAACTACATGTGCTTCTTTCTTTCAGTTACTATTTCGGTCTATGATGCAAAACGGTAAATATCTGCTTCCTACTGTCTGTAATTATGTATCCCTATAGTATTTCTTGGAGTCTCTTCCAAATTGTGTTTTTCCTTGTTTATGTATTTCTTTTGAAATGTATTTTGTTTGTCTGTTTCCCCTTTTGAGAGATATATTTTGTTATTTCTTTCTAGTTTTCACTGTGTATTTACCGAATAACATCAGTATGAGACGTGAGCCTTATTTCTTGAAATCAGTAGTTAGTTACAGTTGATCGTCACCCAAGATGTTCCACTCGCATGAAGCCACAAGCTTCTTGCTAGACTAAGTGAAACAGTAATTAACTATGAGCGTTTGGTATATAGCATTACAGTTTGAAAATGGTGTTCCACAAACAAATAGTAAGTTCGTTATTTACATTATTCGGACTATTGTCCTCATCTTTTTCCCAATGTTTCGGTGGTTGGAATGTCGAACCGAACCCTTTATTTCGCTCACTGGGGTAGACTGGATGTCAGTTATCTCCTGTTAATTTCCCTCTGAAAGTTCTCCACTGCCTTAACCGGGTATTGAACTCACACTCTTTGGGTCCTGTCACTGGATCTAATTTATCCACTGTGCCATGCGTCCTTGAGGACATCTGGGTATGAATTTCTGGGTATTATAAACCTAATGTCTTCAGCAACCATTTTTACCAGTGCAATTTTGCTGTTATCTGAGTGTTGTTGTCCTCCTCCTCTTGTACATTTCTTGATGTCTTAAACCCATGAACAGAGCATGGGTTTAAGACATCCGTATACCGTAAACCGACATTCACCGAACAGTACCTCAATTTCAACTCCCACCATCCATACAGCGTAAAGAAAGGGATCGTACGTTGCTTACAACACCGAGTAAAAGTCATAAGTGGCGACCCAGAGACGTTAGATAAAGAATTGGTCAGTATAAGTAGTACCCTACAACGTAACGGCTACCCTGGGTACATGGCAGCAGCCCCCCCAAAAAAAACTGGGATAGGCAGGTACAAGAGGAGGAGGACAACAACACTTAGAAAACAGTCTGCCTGCCTTATGTGAAGGGGTTATCAGAGAAAATACAAATGATCTGCGGTCGATATAACATCAGGACAACCTTCAAAAGCTTGACGACACTTCGCAGGTATCTCTGCCGAGTGAGACCCCCTATAGAGGATAACATGACTAAAGACTGTGTGTACGCTATCCCGTGCAGCTGCGGAAAGGAATATAAAGGAGAGACAGGTCGCCCCCTCAAGGTAAGGCTTCAAGAACAACAGAAAACTGTAACACGAGGAGAGGTAGAAAAATCAGGCGTGGCTGACCACATATGGAGAGAGAAGGGAGATCACCGCTCCCCGTGAGATCATGTTGAGACCATTGACAAGGAACACCATTGAAAAATTCGTAAACTTAAGGAATCAGCACATATGCTAAGCCACAAAAATCTCCTGAGCCGACTAAGCATAGAGATAAATACAATATGGGAACCAGTAATAAGGAGTGCCAGAGAAAAGCAATGATAATAACATAGTTGCAATATGAACTCTGGTAAAAACATGCAATGATAACAGCAAAATTGCAATATGAGCACTGGTAAAAATGGTTGCTGAAGACATTAGGTTTATAATACCCAGAAATCCTCAAGGACACATGGCACTGTGGATAAAGGCGTTGGTTAGATCCAGTGACAGGACCCAAAGAGTGTGAGGGTTAGGGTTAGAACTTTCAGAGGGAAATTAACAGGAAATATCAAACATGACACCTGGAACTAGAACAGTCTACCCCAGTGAGCGAAATAAAGGGTTCAGTTTGACATTCCAACCATCTGAAGAAGGCCGAAACGTTGTGATAGATATGGCGAAAAAGATGAGGACAATAGTCCGAATAATGTAAATAATGTAAATAATACCTCATCTCAGAAATATAGACAGACTCAGTAAGTTCGTT
This sequence comes from Acanthosepion pharaonis, assembly GCA_903632075.3. Classification (NCBI taxonomy): domain Eukaryota; kingdom Metazoa; phylum Mollusca; class Cephalopoda; order Sepiida; family Sepiidae; genus Acanthosepion; species Acanthosepion pharaonis. Next base: position 300,730 of record CAHIKZ030002069.1, on the reverse strand, counting down.
CTTCACTCGACGCTTTTGCAGCTGCTTTGTGCTTGTCGCCTAAACTTTTTAAACGACATTTATTATTAAATAAATATGAATCTAAGCATTAAAAGTCTTTAGTTTAGATCACTTTTATGAGTTGAATTGTTTTTATGTCTAATGGTGTCGATGAAGTTAATTAAAGTTAATTATTCAACAAATATTTTTGTAATTTTCCAAAATGTATCCCTTCGATATGAAAAAAAAAAGAAGTTGGTCATATTTGACCAATTATATTTTTTCAAAAATCGTTTGCTTGAGCCTACTAAGGCAACTAAAGAACTTTTTTTTTTTTAAAGCAATTCACCCCAATCAAGGCGGGAGTGCCACTAGCATGCAAGGGGTTACAGCGAATTGAGAACAAGAGTAAAGAGACATGTTTGAGAAAAGGTTACAGAGAAGGGCAGGGAACAAGCTCAGGGTGTCAGATGTCGATTGACATTACACTTGAATATTTGGAGATTATAGTCATTGGGGAAGCAAGTAAGGGGAAGGGTGTTCCATAGACGGGAAGTGCGAGAGATAAGCTGTTTGAGAAGGAGAGACGGTTACATTTAACCGTTTTGACAGTGAAAGGGTGGGAGCGAGATGCCAGCCTGGTAGCTCGTTTAAATTCATGCAGTTTGGGAACCAGCGAAAATAGCTCGTCAGAACAGTTGCCGTGAAAATATTTGTAGAAAAGACAGAGGGAGGCCACGGCACGTCTGTGGGAAAGCGATTGTAGACTAGATGCCAAATCAGGATCTATCACATTGCATATTCGTCTTTGGATTGTGTCGAGGACCTCGAGACGTACAGTGGGAGCACCAGTTTATATATGGCAGCAATATTCCATGCAAGGGCGAATGGTTGATTTATAGATTTGAAGGATGGACTCGGGCGAGAAAAATATTCTGGCGCGACACATAGAACCAACTTTCCTTGCGGTAGATGAAGCTATTGATTCAATGTACTTATTCCACCTCATATCAGTGGACAGCGTGAGACCAAGCAGGCGTAACGAGGCTCTCTCGGGAAGTTGGGAATCAGCCATTCTGATGGGAAGCATGGAGGGTTCTTTGTGTTGGGTAAAAGAGAGCAGTTTCGTTTTGGAGGCATTAAAGCTTACTAGCCATTTCCTGTCCCAGTCAACCACGGATTGGGGGTCCTTTTCGAGATCAGCAGCCAGGTTAGTTTTGTCAACGATACCAGATTTACTATTGAGGCAGGAGTAAATAGTAATGTCGTCCACGTAGATGCCTACTTGGGAACTGATGACATCGGGAAGGTCATTGATGAAGATCAGGAACAGTGTAGGGCTCAAGATAGAGCCTTTGGGGGAACACCAGCGTTCGTGATAGAGTAATCGGAAGAGAACCCGTTTAGGACGACCTTCATTTGACGGTTTGACAGAAATGATTATATTAAATTAAATAATGGTCCCGCATGCCAAACCCTATCAAACGCTTTAGAGATGTCTAGAGCCATGGCTCGAGCTTTTCCATTATTGTTGAGTGCTTGGTATACAAAATTCAGTTATGAGCACGTCAGTGGTAGGTCGGGCAAAGCGGAAACTATATTGCTTGTCGGAGAGCAGATTATGTGAAGTAAGGTGCTTAATCACTTCAGCGTTGATTAAAACTTCGAAGACTTTACCGAAGATTGGTAGGAGAATGATTGGACGGTAGTTAGACGGGTCAGAAGGGTCACCAGAATTTTTAAAGAAAGGCACAACAGATAAAAACTTCCAACAGGCTGGAAAGCAAGAGACGGTGAGGCAGTAGTTGTAAAGTTTAGAGAGAACGGGAGTCAATTCAGGAGGACATTTCTTCAGGACAATGGCCAGTATCCCGTCCCTACGACTAGCCTAGGGAATAATTTAGAGATGATACCCAATACCATAGTTTGAGTTATGTGCATCTCACTCAGTAAAGCTTCAGTTCTATGGGGAAAATCAAGGGTGGGTATACCAGATGAGTCTAGCGTTGAATTGGATGAGAATTTACTGGCAAAGCATTCAGCCTTATCAACTGAGGAGTTCAGAACCACGCCTGTCAGCTTTCTTGATTCTCTTTGTAAGTAATTGTTCAATTTCAATCTCTCCCTTTTCATTTTATTTTCGATTACTGTTACCAATTCTCTTAGTTCTGAATAATGCTCTTTGAAGCCCATGCGGATTTTAGCTTCCCCCTTTAGTTAAATTATTATTTTGAGTTCTTTTATTTGAATATGAATTCCTCGAAATAACCATGCTAGCGTCGGACAGTTAACACAGCCGCCTTTATCGGCCATGTTGTGGTTTCTTCTTTCCTCCCTCCCGGCGAATAATCGTCAGCTTAGCGTTGACCTCATTCTCGATCTTGGAGAGTTAAAGGGACGCATGCAATTTGGCCATCAGGAGGTGATGTAGGAAAAAAAAATTCTACCAGCATTTCGTTAGGCCAAATAGCATTTGGTATGTGTTCCCTGTCGCCTGCCAGTTCACTTGATTCTCTTTGTATGTAATCGTTCAATTTCAATTTCTTCTCTTCCTCTTCATTTTATTTCTTTCTTGGTTTCAATGATGTGTAGAATGCTTGTTGGTCACGTGACAGACCATTGATAAGAATAACCACTTGCAGCTTAGACCACGACGGGCAGTTTTAGCTAATCACGAAGGGCAATAGCAATTCTCATGCGTCCTCAACAGAAACATAAGACATATATCACTGGGGCTGTACTGTGTTCCACTTGAAGGAACATTACACGTAAAACCTTCTTCGTTTCCTCTTCACTTACTGTTTGATTTTTAAGTTATCTGTATGGAACAATTTGTGACCTTGCATCTTAATATGGCATATTTGTGCCTTTCAGTGGTGTATATAATGTTTTCCTAAATGTAACTCATTTTTTAAAAATTTATTTGAATTATTCTAGTCCTTCTTTACGTCAAGTTAAATTGTTAGGATATTACGGATATACTAATGCCTGTAGTGGACCTTAGAGAGTAGAGAAGACCCATATATATTCTCTCTCTTTCCAAATATCCCTTCGGGCGTTTCCTTTGTACAGTTTTCGTTTCCAATAGTGTCATTCTTTTTTGGTTCTATATTCCGTTGATGTTTCTCTGGAGTTCTTTATGCTTCCCTTTTGCTGTTTTTATTTACGACGGCATCACCTTTACGTGGTGCTTGCCTCCGATAGAATCGGACTTGTAATTGCATTTTTGCCACAAATAATTGTACGGATCCATACAGCGGATGGAATTAGCTTCAGAGATGAATTATTCGAATTTTCTAACAGTATCGTAAATTCTCTCCGATAGATTAGTTTCTGCTTGAAATTCTGAGATGACGTGTCATTGCTTTCCTACGATATTTCTGTCACTAGAGATAACCTCTTCTTTCTTTTTTCTTCACGTATAGTCGTTTCTTTTTTATTTAAATACAGGTTTTTAAAGGTGTCCGTTAGCTTCTGCTATTACATATTCCCTCTACAGCCAATCCTGCTGCTACAGTGACCTAACGTTGTTAAATTTTCATCTTATATATATATATATATATTTTTTTGTCAGTACTATTTTCAGTCAAGTTAGATACGGAATTTTTCTCTTTTCTATTTTATTTTATTTTTTTTTTATGGAAGTGTATGAATTTAGTCTGGTTGAGTCTGGCGGAAGTCCATTGTGTATGATTCTGCAGTTTAATTTTTAAATTGCGAAAGTCAGCCTGCTTTGAAAATCAGTATTATAAATTCTTGGTTTTTACCTGGATTTAAACACCTTCCCTGGCCTTGGTGCAAAATACAACGTGCGATGTCGTCTAAATTACGCAAAAATGAAAATAATATTGACGTTTCATTTTAACAAATATATTTACCAAAATTACACAAAAATATCTTTAAATACTAAAGCGTAGACTTATTCAATAAAATTGCCATTGGCTTCAAACACGGCCGCCAGACGACTTCGGAATTTCCTGCAACTCAAGTTGGTGAATGCTGCCATAATCCTTGCCTTCAGTTCATTTTTGGCGTTACAAGGAGATTTGTTGGTCTCTCACTCAACTGCACCCCACACATAATAATCAAGGGGTTGTAGCCTGGAGAGTTAGGTGGTTAGTAAGGGGTGATGTGGTCACAGAAAATGTTTGACAGTCATGACTGGGTTCTCCTGCTTGTGTGGCATGGTGCAGAGTCCTATTACCAGGGTGGCACTGCGTCCTCAAGACATGTATGCCTCCGTGTTGTCTGAAGCCCTGTGGGAAGATGAATGAAGGCATAACGCCGCCACCACTAGTGATCACGCCAAACACCTTCGTAATCCCCATTAGACTCATCCAACTCTTTGACTTTTTTGACTTGTATCGGTTTTCACCTTGGTCGGGTTGAACCGGCTTCCTCCCGAGCAAGTACAGCATCACGGACCATCACTGCCCACGCTCACCGATCCTGAGCCAGGTCACACGAAATGGCGAGCCAATCGCGATTCCATCGTCGAAGACCAGCTACTTGTGGACTCGATAGTACTGCTAGGTCATCCTTGATTGTGCTAGCCTACGTCCTCAGCTGCCCACCGACACGTTTTCGCCAGCCAGGAAGAGAAGGAGGGAGAAGTACATCGCGAATGAGCTCTCCCTCCGGGCGTCGAGCTGCGTGCCCAAACCATCGGAGACGACGCTGGAGTAGGACGGGTGGAAGAGGACGGAGACTCAGGCGACGACGTAGAGTGGCTGTGGGCACACGATCGATTCGGCGGCATCGTAGAATGCAGCGAAGGCAATTGCTGTCGAACACTTCAAGCCTTCGTAGGTCAACCGCTCTAAGTGGCCACGTTTCGCAGCCATAGAGAAGGATAGTCCGAACAATAGCCTGATAGATGCGCCCCTTCGTAGCCGTGGAAATCCCTCGTCGCCCTCATAGTGACCGCTTGAGACGCACGAATGCGGACCTTGCAGCCCCTATACGGCGCTCAACCTCAGCAACAGTCTGCCCGGATGGTATAATGGTTGAACCGCGATAGACGAAAGACTGCACGTCATCCAGATTGACCCCGTCCACCGTCAGTGTTTGCCAGTTGACTGCATCAACCAGGGACGGCATAACTTTGGTCTTCGAGGCATTGATGGTCATACCCACATCCCGTGCTGCCGCTTGCACACGGTTGAGCGCAGCTTGCACATCGTCACAGTTCGATCCGACCAAGACAATGTCGTCCGCGTAGGCCAGATCAGACACCCTGACATTCCGACCAACCGCAACTCCAGCGTAGTCCCAAAGGGCCTTGCCGAGGATGTAGTCGATTGTATAGTTGAATAGGGTAGGGGATAGGGCACACCCTTGCCGCACACCAGTCTTTACCTCAAACGTCTCCGACTCCTCACCATAAGCACGAACACGGGCTAGCGTCGACCGGTAGTAGCCCTTGATGAGACGAAGGAGTTTAGCGGGCATGCCATCGGCCTTCATGATACGAATCCAACTCTTTCCTCTGCACTGTCCTCAGATTGACACCCAAACACCCCAAAATGTTCGTATTGGAGTTTCCGGCGCGAAAGCCAAGCAGTACAGCTTGTTATTTCCAAATTCCTGGCAAAGTGAATTGCATCGTGCTGCTTTTTCTCACAGACAGTGCTCAACTGACCCTACTATACTGTACAGTCGACAAAATAAAAATAAAAAAAACGCGTATGCGCGAAATTAAAAATATAAAATGGCGACTATTTACCCATCGCACCCTGTATATACTTACATCAAGTAGCGCTTCTTTCTACTAACCACATCTTAGTCTAGCACAAGGCCATTGAATTTGAGCGTTAAACTCGCAATGATCAATGTGACTCAACAACTGTCACTTTACAGGAGACGTTGAAATATTTATTTATCAAATTCGGTTTAGTTTAACACAAGATTATATTAGTGTGGATCTAGTAGGAATCGAACACGACACTCGTACTGCTCTATGGCAGGTGCACAAGGTGCGAGTGGGGTGCTATTTGAAATCAGTACTTTTTGGAAAAACCTGGCCAAATCAATTATCGACTTTTTTTATAGAAACTTTTTTTTTATGATTCTCTTTCCCGGCACCCCTTCCCCACTCTAGTCATCCGGACCAAATGTCAGTGTTTTGAAATATTTTCCAGTGAAATATAATCATTCTGAAATAGGAGCCCTTCCATGTCCTGTTTATTTCCCATTCTTATTCCTGTCAGCAACAGGTAATCTTTTTTTCGAGACATTGTAACCTCGATTTGTCAAAATTAGTCTTTGTTTTTTGTGAGATTCATAGACCAACGATTGTAGATTCTTCACTGTAAAAGATGAACTCTATTTAAGGGAACTAACCTTCGACTTCAAATGACTTCGTGTGGTCCAAGGTAGGAAGCACAAGGTTTGGACACACAAAGAAGACAAACCTAATAACGCAGCCGTGGCCCAGGTTGCTAACAAAAGTCAGAAGTGTATGTCACTCAAAAACATTCATCAGTTTCACACAGATTGCACATTTGTCGAAATCCACTTTATATAATTGAAATCCAAAAGTAAATTCATTATCTGTCAAGCCAGAACTTATCTCAAAACAATAGTGGGGTGTCAGGCTGGGGATGTAACTCGTTTCCACGCACCAACTAAGAAAAGAGTTTTCTGTCGTTCAGTTTTATAAAACTGTTTATTCACATTGATAAAAAAAATGCAATTTTTCATTTTGTCTGTCAAAGCTCCAGAGTAGAGCAGAGGACTGATAATCGAAAGATCAGACATTTTTTTTTATTTTTTCTTTGTACCACTAAATATTCCTAAATGAAAATCCCACCAATGTCTTCCTCCATTTTGTTGCAAGAATCCGTCTTGCTAAAATTCCATGTGAGTTACTATATAGTAACTCACATCGAATCATTGATAAGAGTTATTAACTGCATTTTGATCTGAAACTTTTACTGTATAATGTATAATGTTCGATTTCTGTGATTAGTATACAGTACTGAATCAATTTCAATGAATATATTGAAAAATAAATATTTGTTTTGTAAAATAAATGCATTTTTATCATTAGGCTACATACTTACTGTTCTTTGTTTGTCTGTCTGTCTCTCTCTCTCTCTCTCTCTCTCTCGATATATACATAAAACAGTATGGACAATTATCAACATTGTGTGGTAACAGTTTTTCATGTCTGAACCTAATTGTCATGCTATGATACTGAGCATTATTCATTCATAAACATAGCATCCTTACTCTGTCCTGGACATTGAGTTCTACCTGGATTCTATCCTCTTGGAATTATTTTTATACAAATATATATGTATGTATGTATGTGTATGTATGTATATATATATTTATATATTTTAGATATATGATTGCATATGTATGTGTATATTTACCACTAATATTATCTATCTATCTATCTCTCTCTCTCTCTCTATATATATATATATATATATATATATATATATATATATATATATATATATATAATAACCTAATAACTCGAAAAAAAACCTTTCCATTTTCCGGTTATAATTTATTTCGTGAATATATTTATATTCATCTCTTCAGACCGAAAGTTCTGAATAAATGGAGACAATTCATCCGGACAGATAGATTAACATGAAGGGAAAGCAAGAGAGAAGACTAGAAAGTGGGTAGAGGAAGAAAGAATAATAACAAATTTTTGAATATAAAAGAGGGAGAGAGAGAGAGAGAGGGAAGAAGAGAGAGAGTGAAAGAAGGGAAACGGGAGAAGGAAGAAATAAATCAAGGGATAGTAATAAAACTAAAATAGAATGGCCTGGCCAAGAGTTTTTTCCTTAAAGGTTTGAACAAGTTTTTACATCGGGTGATGTGTGTGAACAGACCTGAAAGAGTTACCGATAGAACCTGTTATTTTAGGTAGCAAAAGTGATAACAAATTCTAATTAGTCTAATAAAGATACCCTAATAAAAATTAATAATAAATCTCCAATACACCATTCTCCGTCAGAAGCGAAAACGAAATGCTCTTGAATGATTGTATCATATTTTATGCATCTGACCCAGCCATCACTTAGCCAAATAAAAATGGCTACAAGCGACACCACCACTTCCATCAGCATGCCCGATTCACCGTCCGTCCGAAGCTCGCAGATTCGCCGTCTCCACACTCCCTTGCAAAACATACACGCGACTCTGGCCATTTTCGGTCGCCGAGGTAAGTCACCGCTACATCTCCTGAACACAGCTGATGCATCCCGGGGCAGGTCTCTTCTGTCGGGTACTCCGTCGAAGGGAAACAACGCGAGTCTCGTTCTCAGATGAACTACAGCCTTGAGTGTCATAGGATGCTCAAGGATTGGTCTCTGAACTGCTAGTATTGGAGGAATCACCTGTTGAACGCACCAGTCTCCTCTCACGGGAGCCATCTCGCGTACCTTGACCACTGTTTCCGTTAGCATGCAACGGAGGGAGACCTCCTTGACTTCATCATCCCATCCGTTGGTCACTGCGGTCGCCTGCCGCTTTATAAATGCAGTCACCACTCTGTGCCAGCCACATACAGGGAAATGACCCACAAGTTTCCTGCATAGGGAAAAGATACTCCGACGGATGACGATCTGTGGAACGTCTGGGACTTCACTTCTCTGTTTCCATCGCTGACCCTTAAAAACCACAGCCTGAAAGGGCCATAACGCCTTATCAACATGGATTTGCAAATAGGCCTTTCTTAGGTCCAAAAGCAATACCATTCTCTAAGCTTCTTCGCGCATCCGTTCGCATCAGCAGTGAATGCCTCCACAAATTCATTCAATTTGCGATAGTCGAGCATCGGCCGGACCTTCTGCTTGTGCTCTTGTACGATCGCCATCAAAGGAATCAAACCCTTTGGTGCGTCAAGCTCCTTTGGGGATACGGCTGAAGCCAGCCATTTTGCTTCCACAATAAGAGTTCTTTCTCGTACGCATCCCGAGCATCGGTGAGCACTGTGTATTCTTGCACCTTATTTTTCAATTCACCGAGTGTGTGACCACTCACCCATTTTCATGAGGTGACCCATACCTTATTATTGCTGTCGAATGTTACGCTAAAGTCAGGCTCGTCGATAGAAATAGCAGCACACAGGCTTAGGCCTTCATCAGGAAAGCGCACTTCATCCGATCTGGTTAGGTGCACGCGTCCGAGCTCCCTGGTTGCTTCGATCCCGAGTATAAGATCGTCTATCAACGATCAGGACCTCAATAGTCACAGGACGAGCCTGTCTGATGCCCAACTTGATTTTACCGTACCCACGGCACTTCAAGGTTTTCCTATCAACCGTTAATACTGTCACTTCCTTCTGCCTCCAAAGACGGCATACAGCTCTGCTCACCAGTGTCTGTGAGTCCACCAGAGCGGCACATTTCTGTCCATTGACAACCTCTACAGCAGGCAGTTCCCGTTTATGTAATTGTTTGGGAAGAAAACTGGCGCTGACATATTCTTTCCTTAGATGTTTCCCTGATATGTGAACTCCAGTGATATGTGCCCGATCTTGTTGTATTTAAAACACCACATCTCACGGCGGGTCCTTAGCGCTCGATTATCCGTCCTCTCTGAACGCCCTTGCATACAGTTTGCGGCCATATGGTTAGGACCAGAGCACCTATAGCACATGACAGCTCCTCTACGTGTGTTAGATGGGAAAAACTTCCTCGTATGTACACGTTTGTTGAGCAGATGCGGTGACTGATTCCTTCATGATAGCCCGATCCTGGGTTAGCAACTGCTCCAGAGTCATAGTATGCATCTTAGACGACGCCCGGAGAAGCTGTCTAACATGTGGCAGACCGGATATAAATACGCACGCCATCCAATATTCGGGCAGCGATCCTCCTGCCAGCCAAGCCAGGCGATGTAGCTCGGCCAAAAATTCATCCTGTCGAAGTCGTCCTGCCACGAACTGGTCAAACGCATTGAACGCATCTGTTGCGTATGCAGTCATAAGGGCCCGTTTGAGCTCTTCCGCGTCAGCTTTCTGCTCCTTACTCAGTTGCCGATACACGGCGAGAACACTACCTTGCAGTCATAGCGGCAAGACATGCTCGACTTTGTCCATGGCACAGAGCTCGCAAACTAAGTGAACGTTTTCGATCCATTCTATGATTGGCAGATCAGTCACGACACCTTTGAACTCCGGAATCAGCCGGATGTCAAAAGCCTTGTTCGACATCATGGAAAAGAAGGGAAAAAATAATAACCGAAATAGCTTGTTCAAAAATTGCTTGGATGCACACGCAGGAAAAGAAAGGGAAAAAAAGTTAGTGCTAGTCCAATAGGTTCACTAAGTAAAACAAATCGACGTTCCTCTCCGCATCTCAATCTGATACACCACCCTCCGTCAGAAGCGAAAAGGAACTGCTCTTGAATGAGCATACCATGTTTTTATGCACCTGACCCAGCTATCGCTCAACCAATGGCTACAAGTGACACCACCACTTCCATCCGTACGAAATGCTGCCCAATTCACCGTCCGTCCGAAGCTCGCAATTCACCGTCTCCACAGTATCTTGAAAAACACACATGCAACTGTGGCCGTTTTGGGTCGCCACTACACATAGACAAGAGAATCATACATTTAACCATATATGAAAAAAACACAACACTGCGTGCTAAGCACTATAAACAAACACGCACACACACACACACACACACACACACACACACACACACATATATATATATATATATATATATATATACATATACATGTGGGAAATATAAAAGAATCAACACTTCAAGTGTATATATCTCAAAGTTTTCAGGGAATTTTAAACTTATGCCTACACTTGATAATAAATTCATTTCTTTGTTTCAATAATTGGGTTATTATAATTATAATGCTCTATAGTTTATATTGAGGTCTGTTTGGTTTAATATCCTGCTAGGAAATACCAGCCACAAATTGGTAGTATATATATATGTGTGTGTGTGTCTGGGTGTTAAGTTAATTGAGCTAAATCTGGCGGCACTCTGTAAGGCCTGAAACAACAACTATCTGTGAAACGAGTTTCAGTGCCTGAATGTTTATTTGGCTTCTGTTTTAAGCAATGGTGTGGTTTTTAATTGTGGCTCCACCGTAAATATTTACACGGAGTCAACAGTAAATATCAAAATCGAACAATATTAGAATACCTAGTGAAGAGCAATTGCTGAAAGTTAGTTCTATGTACGGAACGTCTAAAAAATGGTTGGACGAATGTTTACTGAATCATATAATGTAATAATACGCATAATAATTAAGAAAGCTTGGAACAGAATCGAACCGGAAATAGAAACTAGAACAAGAAACATCGTATGCTTCTCTAGAATGAATAATAGAAATACAGAAAGATCTATACCTATGTTTCATACGCAAAAGCACTAATAAGAAGAAAACTGACTATTAAATGTCTGAAGTCAGAATGCATAGTGACAGCTCAATATACCCATAGGTGGCATCAAACTTAAAACAATGTGGAAATTCAAATTATATGAGAAGATTATAGAAAATGTGACATAGAAATTAAAAGGTGCATAAGAATATTGAAGAGATATTTTTCAAAAATTTAGTGAGGTCTTACTGATGGATCGAAAATTAACATTACAAGTGTAGAAAATTGTAAACTCTACCTTCCTGTAAGGCAGTGAAAGCTGGACAATTTCGTCACAAATGAAAATTAAAAAACCCAAATACCCGAGACATAATTGCAGTATAAACCACAGGTGCGGGTATGTGGGTGTTGAACAAATACAAATGTGCCTGAGCAATAGGCATTGGCTAATCGCCCTAACAGACGGGTGTTCTCGGTAAGCTACTAGCTGGCCATATATATATATGTGTGTGTGTGTGTGTGTTACGATTAGGTTCGTAACATAAAAGGAACTAAAAAAATCATTAGATCAATTCTAAAACTAAATGAAATTAAATTAGGTAGTGTGTAGTGAACACGATGAAAAGGTCAAGGTCGAAGCGTCCTATTCGTTCTTATTTGGGAGCGGCGAACGGCGGCTGCGACATGACTACCTAAGTTTTATATTTTCTACTCAAGTTGCGCTGTTGACAGAAGAACGAACACATTAATGTAATAACGTTTATGATTATCTTGTAGCTCATACAGCAGTTTTAAAGAGTTATTTCTTCATTTCATGACGCCATAGATTCCCAAATTGGCATCTACGCGGACGACACTACAATTTACTCCTGCCTTAAAAACAAATCTAGTGTCGCTGACAAAACTAACCTGGCCGTGCGTCTTGAAATGGGCCTCCAATCGGTTGTTAATTGGGGCAAGAATTGGCTAGTCAACTTTAACGCCTCAAAAACTAAAACTACTCTCTATTAATCACCATAGAGATCCTTCCCTGCCCCCCCCCATTAGAATGTCTGATAGTCAACTTCTTGAGAGCAACTCCCTGCGTCTGCTCGGTCTCACGTTGACTGCTGACCTGATATGGAACAAATACATTGAGTCAATTGCTTCTTCCACCGCGAGGAAAGTTGGCTCTCTGTGCCGCGCCAGGAAATTTTTCTCCCCGGAATCGATACTTCAAATATACAAATCAACCATTCGCCCTTGCATGGAGTATTGCTGCCATATATGGTCTGGGGCACCTTCTGCTTACCTCGGAGTTCTTGACAAGATCCAGAGACGGATATGTAATATAATTGGCCCTGATCTGGCGTCTCGTCTACAGTCACTCTCTCACAGACGCGACGTCGCCTCTCTCTGTCTTTTCTACAAATACTTTCATGGTAATTGCTCCGATGAGCTGCTTTCACTGGTTCCCAGACTCCATGAATTCAAGCGCCCTACGAGGCTGGCATCCCGCTCCCACCCTTACAATGTAGACACTTTTAAATGTAGCCGTCTCTTCTACTCCAATAGCTTCATACCTCGCACCTCTCTCCTGTGGAACATCCTTCCCAATTACTGTTTCCCTGAGAGCTATAATCTCCAACTATTCAAATGTAATGTCAATCGACATCTCCAATTACCTTGATCTAACCACTATCCTTCTCCTCATCCTTTCTTCTATCACTCCTATCTGCTCTTACTCCAAATCTTCTGCAACCCCCTGCATCCTAGTGGCTTCACGCCTTGCTCGGGGAGTAATGCTTAAAAAAATAAAAAATTTAACCGGGGCGCAACTTTAAAAAGGCGATTTCACGGTCCAATTTTTTCGTACTGATCAGATCAATAAAGGAGAATTGGCTAATATTGTCGCCTTAAAGAGGATTTAGATGTACAATCTACGTGAATGTACTTAGTTGAATAGAGCTATTTTACAAAAAAATAAAGAAAAATGGAACTGCAATAAGTTGTCTTGAAAGATTTAAGGATTTTCCAATCAAAATGCAAACATTTAAGTGGATTTGAACACCGACCTGTGGAAAATCTGCAACTACCTTAGCCACCAAAGAAGTAATATTTATTTACTAAGTTTAGTCTATTTTGACACAAGGCTACCACCATGGAGCACCCAAAGAGGATTAACTCCAAAAACAAATGATCAAGTGAGAAAAAAATTTTCAACCATCGCTCTACATCAAGCGCCTCAAATATTTTCTAAAGTTTTATTTATTTTATTCACAGTTGAACTAAATACCAACATCTTTGAAAAGATTTCAGACATTAGTTCGACAGTCAATCCACAGCTGTGCCATGCATGAAACAAACACTGAATATAATGGATGTATCTTTCTTACATGACTGACGAGGCAGATTTTTTTTCCCCAGGTAGGTTGTCATTTCTTTCTTTTCAATTCGATACCAGAGTTTTCACCCATAAATGGGGGAAAAAGAGGATTCATACCTTTCCAAAGTAAAAAAATTTAAAAACCCAATTTCATTTCAAATTATGTGCCAATGAGTACATTTTAAGAATTTTATCGTAAATCATGTATCTTTTTCATGACTGACGAAAAGTAGGTTTTTATTTCCCGGAGCAGGTTGCCATTTTTTTCCTTACAGTAGACCATTTAAAATTTCCAATAAATATAGAACCCGGTCTGTCCCGACGGACTATTTACTTTTAGCTTTTTTTTTCGAAGAACCTTTCCCAAGGATATAAAAAATAAATGAGTGTAATGTTTTTTCACAATTTTTTCTTTTTAAATATGCTGTTTTGGATTCCTGTCCGATCCGTTACACAGTGTTCCAAGCCCTCCGTTTTAAACTGTTGATAATATAAATTTATATCCAAAAATAATTGAGACAGTTTATTTTTAAATCTGGCAAAAGCCTAATCATATTAAAATAATAACCTAAACATTCACCTCCGAGGATCGAACACGAAAACTGTTATAAAAATAAAATAAGACATATCTCGGCTGATTTACAGGCAAATACTCAAGAGCGAGAGCGATGAACTCGGACAAAGAACCCTGTCACAAAATGAATTTATTATCTTCATTTACAAATGTTCCCTATAAATGTGTTCCGGTCGAAAAATAAAATAATATTTAAAGTGTTCTATTTTTTCCGTCCAATAAAAAGTGCTTCCTCCTTAATTATACTCTCTTCCATTTTTCGAGCCTTTTAAATTAATAAAAAAAAACTATAAAAGGGGTCAACCCAAGTTCAACAGGCAGTCAACAGGTCCCTCCGGGTTTTTACCTGTCACGGTCAGCAGCTGACAGCAAAATTTGATTCAACCACCGTCAACATAAAATATGAACTAATATTTTTGAAGAGATCCGAAAAAAATTATTATGAACTTTATTTTTTATATAAAATCCCAAACCACACGTTCCTGTTGAAATAAACCACGTAAATCTATTTCTGCTGTTGTCGTATTTCTTGCTTTTTAATGATATTGTCTTTAACACTACATATTTTGGCTATGTATAGATTAAATAATAAATTGCTCTATGACAAAATGTAACATCCAAAATTTTAAGAAATTCAAATAATTTCATAATCAATCATTTAAATGAAAGGAATTTTCTGAACGTTTGGAATGAACAAAACAAAATGGGAGTGATTTAGAAAGAATGAGGGAGGGAAAGAAAGAAGAGATTGATAGAGAAGGAAGAGGTGATAGAGAAGGAAAAGAAATAAAGGCGAACATAAGAAAAAAAAAAGAGATAAAGCAGAGAGATGACATTTTCAAAAAATCTTGAAAAATGAGAATTTTTGGAGGTGATATAGATGTTGCTAGAAAAAGAGATCAACTGTTAACAATGAAAAGCGGTAGGAGGAAATAATGATTAAACAAAAAGTATTGTAAATGAGGTGGGGGGGTGAATACTAGACCTGAATGGACACGCTGACTACTGAAATCCGTGTAACGATCAAAGTTTTATCCCAATAATAGCTAGATAATGATTTCTGAAGAGAATTAATAAAAGACTTAATAAAAATTTTTAGATATGTACCAAGATCTTCCCTCTCAAAAACCCCTTTTCAATAACTCAATAGAACAATGTACACGTTAAACTACTTAGTATTAAGATTTGATTTAACCCAGTCTGGCATTATTAAATGAAAGGGAAGTAGGAAGATTGTGTTGCGCTAATCATTCCTAAATGCTTTAAAACTTTAGCATACGCGAAATTTAAAAAATTAATGAAAATCGAACACCGATCTCTGTTACAGTCAAAAAAAACAATCCTGAAAAAAAATAAAAAAAATGAAATCAAATAATACGCATAATGATAAGCGTCTTGGAGATTAAACTAGAGCAGTGTTTCCCAAATTTTTTTCAACCAGCGCCACCTTTGGACACAACCTTTTTGCTTAACGCCCCCCCCCACCTACCATCAAATTTAATTTCTAATATTATACTGAATTCATCTTTCATGGCAAGATAACAACAAAATTATTAAAAGAAAAATAATTTTTTATTTTCTATTATAAATGCCAATTAAAAAAATCAAACTTTTAGTTGAAAGCTTATATCAATGCGATGGTTGACTTTGGTGCTTACTGGCTTGTTTGTCTTTTACACTAGGTTCATTTCAAACTTATCTTTCTGTTTTCAATGCAATAGTTGAATATTTATTGCTTATTGGCTGTAAAATTTTTACTTACAAGGTTCATTTTTTTTAGCTTATCTCAACATTTCAATGCGATGGTTGAATAAAAATATAATCAAATTGTATCTTACTCTAGGTTCATTTCTATAATTATCTCAATGTTTTCAATGCGATGGTTGATAAAAAAGAATACTATTTAAGGCTCTTAAAAGGTTCATTTTTAGTTTTTTATTTCAATATTTTCAATGAGATTGTTGACTTTGGTATGCAATATGAAAGGCTCTTAATCTTTTTCATTTCATAGCTTATCTCAATGTTTTCAATGCAATGGTTGAATTTTTGCCTTTTAAGTTCCATGCTGCTTAAAAGTAATTTAGATCTCCTGGTTTTGTTTTTTGCAGGCGGTTTCTTTGTTTAATAAGAAAAAGTGAAAATGTGTTGAAACCACATTCAACCATATAAGAAGTTAGAAAAGCAATGAAGAAAAATTGGTTCACCATGAAAGTGTTAGTCACAAAGGGGGTTGGGGGCGAAATTGTCCTTAATACAGAAAACGGAATTGGTCAAAAGTTTTAATTTCAGTTTGAGGTTGAGTGCACTATGAACTAATAGTCTTGTTGGGAAATGCATGAATCTATATTTCTTTGTGATCTGTTCCATCGTCAGATTTTATAACTAATGTCTCGGTATTAGTTTGACACGATCGTTGATAACAAAGAGCGTTCAATCATTTCAAAAGATACGACGTTACAGCTGGTACCATGTTTTTATTATCTATATTAAATATGATTTTTATTTTTTTTCAATACGGTATTTCTTCATTCATTTTTAAGTGGGGGTAATGAAATAGATGCAGTGATCTGATATATGAACATAGATAGATAGACTGCTATTGATGCAGTTATTGGTAAGATTGTATGCATACAATTTTAGATCCTCTGCTAACATCCGCAAAAAATGAAAGGGTCTGCCGTCAATAAATATAAATATATTCATCAATAAATACACAGTTTTAAACAGAAATTCAAAACTGACCTAATTTTAAAACTTCTTTAAATATTTTAAAATACAGTCATCACAAATTTACTGTGTTCGTTGATAACACATTGAATCAATTCTAAAACTATAAAAATACAAAAATTATAAAATTTTTATCAGATGTCTGCAGGAACACAACCATCAGCCATCATTTTTGTCCGTGACCTAACGAGTAACATTATGTATGTATGTATGTAATGTCAGTTGGATGGGCGCGATTAATAGAATTTTATAAATTAAAATGTTAATCATTTTTGGACCATTGTTCTTGTTTTCACAATCTCCCCATGGTCGATTTTTCAGAAAAAGTAGACTTCCTGATGTTATCGGTTGGAGGGGGAATCGATCCCAACGTGCACCTTTTGGGAATTTTTTTTCATTTTTAAATACCCAATATATTTAAATAAATAAATTGTATTTATTTATTATAGTCAATAACGTGTATTTATATCTTTTTTCGAAGTCACAAGTCATCGTGACCGAGGGTTTGAGCGTGCTGGCCTTGTTCAAATTGTTGATCATATAGATAGATAACACATCTTTCCCAGAAACTGTAACTAAGGTCTGCTCAGCATAGTTGCAGTATAAACCACAGGTTGGGCTCTGTGGATGTTGAACAAACACAAATGTGCCTGAGCGAGAATTCTGCAATTATATTTATTGGCTAGCTTAATTTAATAGACGGGTATCCTCAAATACATATATATATATAGCTATATATATATATATATATATATATATATATATATATATATATATATATTATACTTTATTTTATGTTTATATATATTTTATTTTTATAGATATAAATATTTAAGTAAAAATGCACTGTTTTTAATAAATTAGTATTTTTTTAAAAATACCATTTGAATGTCCAAATATATTGCCATATATATATATATATATGAGATTTATATATATATATATATATCTTTATAATATTATATATATTATTTTATATATATATTATATATGAATATATATTAATATATATAGGATATATATATATTTATATTTTTAATATATATTATATTATTTATATATATATATATATATATATATATATATATATATATATATATATATATATATATATATATATATATATATATATATATATATATATATATATATATATATATTATGAAATGGACAAAGTCCGACAATTATTTTAAGACATAATACATTCTTTTTTTATATATTTTTATTTTTACAGATACAAATATTTAAGTAAATTAACGACATTTACAGTCCGTCTGAAATTATTATGCAAATGACATAAACCTCATTAACTCAAACTTGCTTTGAAAAATTTTTGTCAAATTTAAAATAGGCGTTTCAAATGTGCCTGAACAATCGTCTGCAATAGGGATTAGCTAGCCGCCCTAGTAGATGGGTATCCTTGAATACGAGTGGCCAGCTATACATACATATACAATCTTTCCTGAAATAGATACAGAATCAATGTTCCTTTTGCTTTAGAATAACGAGAGTGAAACAAAAAATGTGATTCATTTGACATTCGAAGTATGTCTTCTTAACCAATCGAATATTTCGTTGCAAAGATAGGAAACATGTTAAACCATTGACTTTCAAAAAGCAATATTTTGACACTTTGCGCACATCCTTTGAGGACTGCGAGAAGGTAAGTGTTATCATTCCAGCAACAAATAGCGTCCAAGATTTATGAAGCGCGAACCAGCCACCAATATTCGAGCTCAGTCTAATTTTTCAGGAGTTAAAACTATCTAGTGCTACTAAAATGTTCGGATAATTTGAACAGCACGGGCGAACAGAGTGTGGTAGAGATTTCTGCTTTTTTTAACAGCAATCTCTGAGACATTATCGATTATTACATGCCTCTGCTCTTCTCGTGTTTTTTTCTTGTATCTTAAGTCACGTGTTTAACTGCTTGGTGGCTGAAATAGTTCAGTATTTCACACCCTTGGTAATGATCGCTATTCGAGTCCAAATGCAAGCCAGGATGTCAAATGTTGATTTTCAAGGCAGGCTGGAAGTTCTAAGACATCTTTTCATTTTCTTTATTCAAGAAAATTATACCTTGCACCTGGTGTATATTTAATTGAAAATCAGATTAGATTTGTTGCGTGAGTAAATTGTTACCTTTTTATTTACTCTTTGTAAGTATTTTGTAAATAAACTCAACTCTTTAGAAAGTCCAAAAGCGGATACAAGTTTTATGAGTTGTTGAAAAAAATCATCAGTGACGATGTATATTTGACAAAATCTGTAATAAAGATCGGTATATATATATTAATTTCTATCGAAAGGTAAACACATTATTTTCTGTTTATTTTCATCTCTTGCACGTGACAAGCGGACGCAGCCCGACCGGTCGGCACGTCATAGTGAAATAAGCTCAACACAACATCGCCACCCCACAAATAAATGTCTCGTTGTAATCAAAGCAAGTGCAATTACACTACTACAGTTAATATCGAATAATTAAGTTTCTTCTCGCGCGCACACGCGTGTGTGTATGTGGCCATTACAGTTGTGTGGCGATGTAAAATTTTCTTTTAAAAAAAAAGTAAAAGTGAAGATTCAGCGTCTGTGGTGTACGATGGCTTCAAGTTGTTATGGACGACTTACAATTCTTTTTATTTTCTCATCCTTTATTGTTAGTTAAGGCCTTCCAAAAATAGAGCAGCAAAATAAAATCTGACTACATGAATGGACTGGAGTTATTAGTTATGGATACTTCAGTACGGACCGTGTCATTCTTGTGACCGCCTTGTCTAACTGATTTGACCGGACGAATCGACGCCATGTAAAACCGTTGAATCAACAAACATTACAAACAAGTAATAATTTACGCTAGACAGAAAGCCAACATAAAGCTATGACTAAATTTGGCAGAAGGGTGAGTCTTTTCAAATATATTAATTACCATTATTTTGCATACATGAATAACAATCTTATTTTTTACAATCGAAAGTGAAAACGTGTTCATACGTTTGTTTTCCTTAACGGCTTTAAAACTGTTTAAAGGCAACTTTTAATATGAAGGAAATCATCGAATTCATTTTATAAAATTTCAGTTGAACTTCATTATTTTCTTCGCAATATATAATTCTCAAAAATAATTTTCAATACTTTTTTTTTTTTAATCTGTGAATGCTTGGGTAATGTTTAATGTTTCATTCTTCTAAAATATGTTATGAGCCCAACATTTAAAAATTAATAATATCCTACCTCCATAAAGGTTCATTTTTTCGAAATGAAAATTTACTTTAAGGATATCATCTCTCTGTCTCTGTCTGTCTGTCTGTCTCTCTCTCTCTCTGTCTCTCTCTCTCGTTTATGTGACAAAGTATTTGGATTTGAAATACAAACTCGGTACAGAAATAGGGTTTCTAAGCTATTCAAATATCGGACTTTGTGAATTCGTCACTCATCACAAATTTTCAACATTCATTACATTTACAAAGTCGGATATGTATTCAAAGTTTAACAAGAAAATATCCTTAATTTTAGAAGCACATTTTGATCCATCAATACTGTAAATTTCTTCTTGAATCAAAGAATTCACTCTGATCTATTCACTTTATGTCCCGTTGATGCAAAATCATGACTAGAAAAAAAGTTATAATAAGCTAAAATATTTTTACAATATCTTAAACAAATATTTCCAAATTCTTAAACATATTTGACTAAATGTCACTTGTATGGATTTTTTTTAGATTTGCCTTGCTCATAAAATTCATGGTCAGGAATATCATTAGCCTACATCCACGTAAATTCTTCGGACTAGTGTCTTGTTTTAATTATTTTATTCAGTGATCTTCCTAATAGTGTCTGGAGATCCGCGAAAGTAGCCCTAAACTTGAATCTCTCATTTTGATCTTTACTTTCTCGCGCACACACGCAAAAATAATTCAAAGCTATAATAATATCATAGAATTTGATATACAGCAATTCATTTTGGCAGACACTGAATTGTTGTATATTACTTTTGGTCAGATATCAGCTATTAAAATAGCTACTGCATTCATGATTCCATAAAATTCAAATTGCCATCAGCGATGCCATAGTTTGATTTTGAGATTACGTGGTACATTAAAAGTAATTATTTTTTTTAAATATTTGTATCCCAATTTAATAGACTGATTCAGGATGAATTTACATAAAACAATGATTCAAATTACATTATTTTTTATTAAGATGGCTAAAAATATCAATAATAAACTATTATTGAGAGATCTTTTGAAAAATAAGCTATCCCGCAATCCCCTATATATATATATATATATATATATATATATATATATATATATAAAAGAAAGAACAGTAAAATATATAATCCGGTGTTCTTATAGATATTTTTATTTTTACAAAATAAATGCTTAATGTAAATTTACAGAGCATAAATATTATAAATTAATTGATTTAAAATATGGTTTTTCCGCTACACAGTTCTAACCATGTTTTAAAAATTAAAATTACTGGGTTTTAAAGATTTTTATGATTTTAGCTGTGTTTTTAAAACCCAGTAATTTTAAAAGTTACTCCAAAATTCGCTTGAGGATGAAATGGAACTAATGTCTTTAATTTAATTACAAAATTAATTTCGGACCTTCCATTTTTGAAACATGGTTAGAACTGGGTAGCGGAAAAACCATATTTTAAATCAATTAATTTATAATATATATATATATATATATATATATATTCGTTGAACATATCAACTAGTTATTTGTATCGCCATCTACAAAAAATGTAAATAATTTAGAATGGAGGTACAGTATATTGGCAGTTGGCTGAGATTATTAGAGGTGCGAAACATAGGTAATATTTATACGCGACGCATAAAGAGAATCAGAAGATACATTTGTACTCTTTTCACAACAAAACGATAACAATTGATAAAAAAGACAACAAAACTTGTTATTGCTTTTCACTTTTTTGTCTCTCTCTCTCTCTCTCTCTCTCTCTCAAAAAAGAAAAAAAACAGATTTTTAAGATTGAAATTAAATGACACTACTACTCCAACCCACTACAGGAAGTATTCAGCTTACATTAAACCGACTTACGACGAAGTGGTCGGAATAGAATCCCATTTTATCTCGAGAACTACCTGTGGTCAGAAGGGTTACATAATATATTAGAAAAAAGGAGAAGGCAATAAAATACATTGAATTGAATCATTAAAAGATTGTAAATTAAAATTAAAATTATTTCCTTTATTTTCTTTCAACTTTCACATGCTTAAGAACAGCGAGTATTGGACAATAACAAATTGGTCTCCGGGCTTACTCACCATCGCATTGTGGGGTATTAATCTCTGAAATTTCATTATTTAATTATAACAAATTAGGCAAAGTTCTCCACACCGGAATTTTTTTTTTTTGTTAATGTGGGAAATAAATATTTGTATTATTTATTTCCTCAATGAAATAATATCTCTATCTCAATCAATTATACATCATTATTTGAAATCACTTGTTGCCACTTATCGGGCAGTTCTTTGCACACATATGGCCGCCAAACGTAACTCCCTACCTCGAGTGGCTCGTGGGCCTTGTACAGTGTGAACCACGCTGTGAAAAAAATCTATTATGTCTAACTGTTCATTATCTATCTATCTATCTATCTATCTATCTATCTATCTATCTCAACCAGTTTCTATCTATCTATCTATCTATCTATCTATCTATCTATCTATCTATCTATTATTCTCAGTCTACTATTTATCTAGTGTACTCCATTTAACTGCCACTTATGATTAGTAGTTAGGATGTCATTTAGATTTGTCATTACAATTGATTTCCAAAAATGGAAATTACTTATGATGCAATCTTTATGCATATATATATATATATATATATATATATATATAAAGTGGGGGTGAAACAAATATTCGTACACATACAAATATTTCATTTATTGTATTTCCAACTAATAAATATACTTTTCATATAATTAACTGTACATAGATGCATAATAACTAACTATGCATAGAAAACAGAAAAAAAAATTGATTTAACAGAAATAAATCCCATTTCCATTTTAACGGGTGAAAAAAGTATTCGTACAATGCAAATTCCAAATTTTAAGACTTTTAATTTGCTTTAATTCTCTAGATTATTCAAGTGGAATACTCTAGAATGTTCTAATAATGTTATCAGTAGTTATTTTTAGCCTAAAAATACAAACAGAACATTTTGTAATTGATATTCGTGCAAGTTATCATGGCAAGAGGTTGTAGAGGACCGTGTGTGTATTTACGTGTTGTTGTATTAGAAACACGTGTACAACTCCTGGTAGAATATTAAAAGGTCCAACACGTGTGCAACTCCTGGTAGAATATTAAAAGGCCCAACACGTGCAACTCCTGGCAGAATATTAAAAGGCCCAACAAAGTGTGCAACTCCTGGTAGAATATTAAAGGCCCAACAATCCTGGTAGAATATTGTGGCCAACATGTGCAACTCCTGGTAGAATATTAAAGGCCCAAATACAGTGCAAATCCTGGTAGAATGATTAAGAGGCCCAACACGTGTACAAATCCTGGTAGAATATATAAAAGGCCCAACACAGTGCAACATTCCTGTCCGAATATTAAAAGGTCAAAACGTGTGCAACTCTTCCCGAGAATATTAAAAGGAAATTGTCATATCCTGGTAGAATATTAAAACAGTGAAACACGAAACTGCAACTCCTGGCAGAATATTAAGAATTCCCAACACGTGCAACTCCTGGTAGAATAAAAGGTCCAACATGTTTTTTTCCTGGTAAAAAATTAACACCCTCCAACACGTGCAACTCATGTTTTATTAAATATTTTATTTTATGGAACCTGGTATAATATTAAAAGGCCCAACATTAAATAACTGAAAATTATCACAGAATATTAAAAGGCCCAACACGTGTTTTACTCCTGGTAGAATATTAAAAGGAAAACACGTGTACAACTCCTTTGTAGAATATTAAAAGGCCCAACACGTGTGCAACTCCTGGTAGAATATTAAAAGGCCCAACACGTGTGCAACTCCTGGTAGAATATTAAAAGGTCCAACACGTGTGCAACTCCTGGTAGAATATTAAGAGGCCCAACACGTGTGCAACTCCTGGTAGAATATTAAAAGGCCCAACTACAAGAAAATTGCCGGACTCAAGTCCAACTGAAGATAAACAAGACAAACAAATAAGACCGATATATATATATATACTAGCAGTAGAGCCCGGCGTTGCCCGGGGATGTAACAGTAAGAGATAGATCAAGTATCGACCATCATAAAGACTGAAAAATAAAATTGACAAAGATTATTGTTTAAGGTTGACGGACACGCATGTCTTAATTATTATTTTTTTTTTTTTTTTTTTTTGAATTGGTCAAACTCAAACAAAAAACATTGTTTTCAATCGTTATGAGTCTATCGATTGAATAGTATTTTATTATAAACAATTGTCTTGTAAATGGAATTTTTAAAGCATTCTGAATGTAAAAATAAAGAAAAAAGTGTGCAAGACAATAAGAAACACTACATGCCCCCCCAAAAAGTGAAGTTTTGTTGAAATCGGTTGAAAAATGTAGGAAATCCGATCCCATATATAAACGAACACACACACAGACACAAACAACCAACCTGGGTTTTATAATAAGTATCACTCGATATTAATAAGTATAACTTGATATGAGTTGTCCCCCTTTTATTAATGCCTCTTAATTGTGTTTTCAAATTGATTTCGTGCAAAAACAATTGTGTTTTTCCAATTTTTGGCGCTGTCAGAACCACCGCAAGGTAATTTTACATAGTCCTGTGAAGTTTTGTTGAAATCGGTTGAAAAATGTAGGAAATCCGATCCAATATATAAACGTACACACACACACACACACACACACACAATCTGCGTTTTATAATAAGTAAGATAAACAAATATATGTATTAAAAAAAACAATTTTACAATGGACAATAACATTTGTGTGTGTGTGTGTGTGTGTGTAACATTGGTGTTTGTTCTTCGGTGACTGTTCGTACGTACGTGTATGTTTGTAATGTTCATAGCGTCTTCCCAGAAGTGGAAAACGCTGTTTTTGCGAGACCTCACATTGTAGCGGTGTTCGCTGAAATGAAGAAATGAAAAAGAGGATTTACCTCACCTCCACGCTAGGTGGGATGAAGCAAGAGGTCGCCCAGTATTTATGTACAGAGAGAATGGCCCCTAGTGACACTTTGGGAATTAAAGAGGAGGTAACTCCGACAAGGTGAAGAATTCGCAAAAAAAAAACTGACTGTTAAGCTCTGGAAAGAAGGTAAAAGTCACAGGAAAATCTCAGACAACTTGAATATTCCATTTACTACCTTAGTTCATTTATTGCAAGGCATAAAAAAATTGAAAACCAAAGAAAAACAGTTGCTCTACGGAAGATTTCTTCAAGATCTTCAAGGAAATTAATGCATCAAATTAAACATAATCCAATGGTTACTCGTCAAGAATTGCAGGGTGATTTGATCAGGAATCTGTGTCACTAAAGCAATGAAATTCATATGAACCATCTAGTCACGCTCCCCTCGGAAAATTCCACTGCTATTGAAAAGACATAAAGTAAACATTAATTACTAACTATTTTGAAAGAGAGTAGAAGCAAGATACATTGAGAATTTAGTTTTGAAAAGCGATTATATTTAAATTTCAAATTATATCTGTATTTGAAAAGACAAAAAAAATTTAAAATAAAAATTAGGAAAACAATAGTCATGACCTGAATATTTGTTTTATGAAATTTTTGTTCTATAATTTATTTTATTTAAAATAATTTTTTTTTAAAAAAAATAAGGGATGCTATATAGTTTTTTCACTTAATAAAACTTATTTAGTGTGGTATTTTCCTAAAACCCCCCATTTTGTAACAAAAAAAAAAATAAAGAAGTTTATTTTTTAAAGGTTGAATAAAAAATTATTTTCATAAGAAGGTCGAAAAATATTAAATAAATCAATAATACAAACAATTATTCAAATGCACTTCAGAGTAATGCCATGTATCCCTCCTTATATATATTTTGTAGTGTTACACAACCACATTCTGCTTTTAATAACTTTTTTATTTTCGAAAAAAAAAAAATTAAAAAAAAAAAAAATATTTTTGTTAATAATTGTTTTATCAATAAAAACCTCTTAGACTTCCTTTTAAATTTTTTTTCAGAGTTTTAAATTTAATTTTTTTATTTATGTTAACACTTTTCATTGCTATAGATGTTGTTTATATAAATTCAAGAAAATAATAAATTTTTAAATACATTCTAATTCTTTTGAAAAATCAAAACGAACGATGAATCAAATCTGGAATAAGAATGATTACCCTTTTCTATTTTTATAGCTTTTTTCTATCCATATGCAAGTTTCCCCAAAATTTTAATTATCTTTTTGAAAATACAAATCAGATTATTTTAATTTTCTTTATAAAAATTTTCTTAATAATTTGTTCTCAATTACATATTTCATCCTGTCATGACTACATGTAGTTTTTTAAAAAAAAAACAAAATTATTACACAGAAGAGGATACACACAGAATACGAAACTGTCCTTTATATATATATCTAAAGATTGAAATATTTTAGCTAATAATATGCCAAATAATAAAAAATGATATCCCAAATCTTGGCTTATTTTCTATCTTAAAGCGACTTTTCAATTAAATGAGACGTGACTCAAACCCAATAGATTCCCCTGTGGAATATTTAAACAAATTAACCGTAAATAATTGCTGATGGTTTTGTATAATCATTTGTGAATTTGTTATTGTTAAGAACTGTTTTTACATTTAAATAAGTAGTTGCCAAGCAAAGCTGAAGATTCTAAGTAATGTGGTTAATTTAAATTCATATGTGAGATACTTGGATGGTTTATGTTTTTCATTGTTCTTTTGAAAAAAATGATGATGTAAGATGGCCAAACAAAGAACTTGAAAATAATTATTCAAAATTGACCAGTGTTTTTTTTTTTATTTATTTTTTTTATTTATGTACAACTAAAACGTTTGCTTTTAGATTTAATGTTATGGACAGAGTTGTCTAAACATTTTCTTAGATCTAATTCTGATATTGTCATACCTCATTTTGCTGTTAGGACAAAAATCAATAGACTTCACAAATGTTTTTTATCTTTAATGGTTTTGGTGTGGAAAATAAAATTTGAGCCACTTCAATTCCATCCAAGACTGTTTTAACTCGACTTCACTCATTAGTGAAGCTAATTTTACCTGACCCCTCCAATATAATTTCAATACTTTTTCTTTTCTCCAATATCCATTACACATCACCTTCCTGAATTATATATAAATAAAGAAATGTTTATAGAAAATCATTTGGCCTAAACGCCTGGAGAATACTGTATTGAGATTCAAGAAATTGGAAAAATGTCATCACTTGATAAGAATAATTCTTTATATATATATATATATATATATATATATATATATATATATATATATATATATATGTTACAAAGAGAGATTGCTGCCCAAAATACAATTATATATTTTTATAAAATGAAAAAAAAAAAGACATTTACTTATTCAAACAAAATTTTCAGAATAACATAATTTTTTTTTTTTTACTGAATAGATTTTTTTTTTTTTTTTATTAAAAAAATTTCTTTGAAATATTTGTTAAACAGTATCAGCCTCCTTCTGATATTGGTAACTTTTCATTATTTTGAATTTTTGCCGTTCAAAAGAACAGTTTTTTAAAAGTCATCCCACCTTGAAAAAGTCAAATTGATAACAACACGTCAACAATGGCTAAAAAATATTTTCCCCAAAATGATTTTAGTTCAGAATGGTGGGGGTTGGCAATATATATATATATATATATATATATATATATGCAAATAAATGCATATTTGAAAAGCAATTCCTCTTATACAAGTTTTCCTTTGATCATGACAAGTTAGCCTCGTTATAACTTTTATTCAATTTTTTTCTTCTTTTGGAAAGATGATGGCTTTTCGTTTTCTTCAGACTCAAAGGTTCTTGATTGAAATGTTCTGAAATATCAGAACATTTTGAGTTATTCTCTTAACATTCTAAAGACGATTCGTTAATAATTCACTAATAGAATGGGCGGCAGCAGATTTTGCGAAAATTTGAGAGTTTTTTTCTTTTTTTTGTTGTCAAGAAAAAGTATAAAAACAAAAGGAAAATTGAATAAATGCTTTTAATGAATATATATATATATATATATATATATATATATAATTTAAAAACTTTTTTTTTCCATTTTGTTTGTAAAAATGTTGAGACAAAAATGAAGATTTATTGAATCTACGGTGTATGCGATGCAAAAACCTCCAGTACGGGTTAAAAAAAAAAAATACAATATGGAATCTATTAATAAATGAAAGACAAAGCAACAGCAAAACTCCAACAGCAGTAGTTTATGCAACGGAAAAAGAAACCCTCATTTGAAAAAGAATGAAAGTAGCAAGAAGAAATATCAGCAAACAGGGCTGGACGTTAAAAGTTCTGAGATTTCCACTCAAATTAAAAACATTGATTTGTGAATTTGACTAATAGACAATCAGTATGACGCGGCGACAATTGATTGGAAGGCAGTGTGTACTTCGTGAAAATGGGGCAACTCTGAACAGTGTCAAATTTCGCTAGACAAGATATAACCACACATGTCAGTGGGTCACAAAAAAAATCTATCCTTGCAGATTTAATAAAAAATTCAGTTTGAAAATCCCTGGGCATGACCCAGTCGGCAATCACTTGATGCCCACCCAGGGTTCAACTAATTGAAAGGTTATCTGTGAAAAACAAATTAAATTTTGACTTTAGTTTTTTGCGTAAATTTTAAAAATCAGTGTTTTTTGATTTTTCACCATTTGGTTTTAATTTTTTCCATTATGTTTGGACTGGCCGGCACTTGAAAAATTTATCTTAAACAAAAAAATGTGTTTTTCAGCAGTGTTTGAAAAACATCCAAGAACATCACAAACCAGCAAGGTTCTATTTATTCTTTAAGGAATGGATATCTTGTTCAGATTTTTGGTAGCGAGAAATGTAAACAAATTAATTTTCTAAAGTTTATTAATGGATTTATGTAAATAATGATGTATCCCAAAAATCAGACAATTACTGTTTTGGTATAGATTTTAGAATGTTTAAGTTTTGAAAAAAATGAAAGATGTACTTATTGTGTAGTTTAGTAATAATGCCGATTTGATACAACAATATTGGCTGTCTCATAAACATCTTTATAATTTTTTTTAGTTTCATTAATCATCTCAGTGATGTGGACTGACACATCCAGACATGGTACCTAACATGCAAGGATAAATAGATGAAACCCGATTCTTGTCGATTGTGAAAATGTGTTAGAAACACTAAGAAGTGAAGCCTTGTTGGTTTCTGGTTAGGTGTCACGGAGGCCTCGAATTTATTAGGTGACTTAATCTTTAAAACAACTGACATTGTTGAGTTGCAAGCTTGCAGAATGCCCTTCACCGCTGCCTGAGGTTAAAGGCACTAATTTGTTTTGCGGAGTTGGATTTAACAGGTTACGGCTAGATTAAAGAAGCAGGCTTGAATTGGTGGTGTTGATGTTGAATAGTTAAAACAGTTGGTCAATCAGCCGAAAGATAAATGAATCATCGATTAATAAAAGTATTTTTATGGCCAATGTCGAATTAAGATAGTCAATAAAAATATATTGGTAATTTATGGACGTGATCATCAATTAACAAGTTTTAAAATTAGATATTCAATGAGGATTGGTCAAAATGCACTTTGCTATATTTGTAGAGTTCTTAGTGAAAGAAAAATGTATTCATATGCCGTCCACTGGAATAAAAAAAGTTATTGAATAATTTTGATATTCATAATTACCAATTTTTCTCTACATAGCCAAGTGGATCGCGATTGGCCACTGCCGGAGTTCAATTCATGAGCTGGATGTGATGCGTGGAAACAGGCTGAACAATAAACGAGCAATTGTAAAAAGAACAAGGCAAGATATCCTTCCTGTACAGCCAGAATGAGAAAATCAAAAGCAATTAAATAAAGGACTTCAACATCCTTTTTTTTTTTTCATTACCTGGATTGGCACAATTCACCCAAATGATTCGAATTTCGTGTGTATCTTTTAATTTTTACATATGGATTTCGTCCAATTTTGATTTTTATAAAGAAAAAGGAATATTTACTATTATTTCTACCAAAAAAAAAATTATGCAATTTCAAGTTTTGAACAATGATTAAAAATGTCACATTTCATTCATTAATTTAATAAAACCCCAAAAATATTTTTTCATTTTGAATTTATGCTTTACCAAAATATCAACATTTAATATTTGTGTTTAAGAAATATATATATATTTTTATATATTTTATTTACATCAGGTTTCGTTAATGTTCATTGAGAAGAATCCTTTTAAACAAAAAATAAAAAAATTCGTCACGAGAATTTATTTTATTAAAAGATAGACTAGCTGAAAAGCGGCCCTATCGGGTGGCATTTGAGTTAGCTCCTGTGAAGGGCTCTTGATTGAGCCTTCATCATAATAGATAGGGAGAAGTAGATGCAATAGGCAACAATAAACTACAGAAGAACTCAAAATTGATCGCTGCATTTAAGTATTGCATTAATATTTAAGTTTACCATTTATAAGTTCAACAATAATTCTTCTGCCGCCACTTAATTTAAAGACGATTTGATGTACGTAGGTCCTTACCTTCCATACAAACAATTATTTTCATTTCATGGGTGACTTTCGTTGGATTTCGCAATTAATTTCGATTATTCCCAAATTTATTTCCAAGTTATAAAATATATATAAGTTATATATATCGTACAAAAACTTCATCCCAAAAAATCACGTAAAAATTCGCCGAAAACAATGGCAGTAATGAAAACTTGGGAATCAAGAGTTCCTGGATTGCGGGTCCGGATTCGTCCTGGAATGTTTTTAATTTGTTCACAGAGTCGATCTGATTCCAAAATGGTATGTATGATATGTCTCTAAGAGTAAAAAAAAAAGTGTGTGACACAGTCGCACATTGAAATTCGCATTTAGATATTTTAAAAAATGTAAAGTTTAATTCCACTTTCGGGTATGAAACTTTTTAAAAAGAATTTTATTTTATTCTTTTAGCAACTATTTTTTTTTTTTTTTTGCTACAGATGTACAAAAAACTAAAAAAGGACATAATTCAGATATCTCGCTTTGACTGACTACTATTCAATATTGGATGAGTATATTATTA
The DNA here is from genome assembly GCA_903632075.3 of Acanthosepion pharaonis. Lineage (NCBI taxonomy): Eukaryota > Metazoa > Mollusca > Cephalopoda > Sepiida > Sepiidae > Acanthosepion > Acanthosepion pharaonis. The sequence continues at coordinate 269,512 of CAHIKZ030002069.1, read as the reverse complement.
TTATGAATTAATAATCTGATTTTTTTTTTCGTTCAGTCAGTTTTTGTGTTTTGAAATGAAATTGCTTTCATCAGTACGGGTGTTTTTTTTGTTTTTTTTTTTTTCGCGTGTCTCTCTTTTCCTGTATTTACAGTTCCTTGTCTATACAAGAATAACTAATGACTTAATTCAGTAATTAAACGTAAGTTGTTATTTTAAGTTTTTTATTATTTTAAAAACAAATCATTGTCTTATCTTTTTCTGTATAATTTATTACACTCGCCACCAAATCTTTTTTCAAAATTACTACTAACTAAACTATTTCATTTGCATAAAAAAAAGAATACTTTACAATAATTTTTCTAAAATTTACTCTTAGACTAAGTAAGAGTCTTAGAATAAAAATGTTTTTCTTTTCATATCTTAAAGTAAACTCTAACGCAAATTTACATGTTTTTGTTTTGATAGCGCCTCTAAAATGTCTTCAAGTTTTTATTCATAGTGTATTATATATTCTTAAACTATTGGTTAAAGAAAATTTATTTTTAAACATAAATAACAAATTCTTGATTGTTGCACTGCTGGCCTTCCGTATTGCTTTAGATTTTATATTTATAATTTTAACTTTCGTGCGCTTTTTCTGAAAGTTTTTTTTTTTTTTTTTTGTATTTCTTGACCTTTGACCTCACAGGCTACCTCGTGTAAATTTAACCGTTATTTTCTTTCTGTTTTCCTTTTTAAGTAAAATGTAAGCGCCAGTAAAACATATCGTCTTACGTCTCTAGTTTAATTAATTATGAACAATAAAATACCAACTCGTACAGACAAGGAGAAGGAAAAACAACTAAAAAAACCTTAATGGAGATTGAAAATGAACGAGAGAGACACGCTTTATTACAGAACGAACCCAGGAAAAGACAACAGAACGAAATAAAAATAACAATACTGAAGGGACGAAACTTGTTATGCCGAGCCATTAGAAAATTCAGTTTAAGTTTTAATGGTAAATTTCTATTTTGTTTCCCGAGCGCTAATATCCCTTCAAATTTTTCCAAAATAGTCTTATATTTCCGTGCAAATGTACATGCTGAACTCAAATCAACAATTAGATTGTTGACTCGTCCTTTCCTACCTATCACCCCTAGTAACAGAACAGTCTATATCTTACGCCTACGTACGGAAAACTTGGACCAATAAAAACCGTACTAGGCGAATCAACAAATCTCATTGGTTAACGACACAATAATCTGAAAGTTTCACGTGCAAAACAAAATTGCGCCAAAACTTCTTTGAGCCGATTTTGGACTTTCAAAATATATAAATGAAAACGCCGACTGACCAAAGCAGTCAGAGACGAACATCCACAGAGAAATTGCCAACATACTCCACGTCACTCGAAATCACGATTTTACCGCGCAAAAAGTACATCAACGCTGACTCACTTGCAATTTAAACTCGACCAACTCTGTGGACCTCAGAATTTTAAATATAAAAAAAAACTTTGCTTATCCAAAGTGAACTATACTCACTACATTATTAAGTAAAAATCAATGTTCGAACGATTCAGAAATATTACAGTCAAAGGTAGATCACTCCATAAGAACTCCTTCCTAAAAACACTTAATAACGACATTTTTAATATTAACACAATTCCAGAAAGACTGTAAATGAACATACAAATACTAAGAGAGACATACCAAAACCTAAAATATCACACACACTTTACCATGGTAACATATACCAAAATATTCTGTATATATATTACTTTGAATTGTATATAAATGTTTTATTGGTTTCTAAATTGAATATGTCTTGTTTTTGATCGTATTTAAAATTCATTTATTTATTTGTTTGTGGATGCAGAAAGTCACGCAACCTACATAAATTCCTTCTGATTCTCTCAATTACAATTAATAAATTCTGCACATCTCCAGCAAGATCATGAAGAAACCTACCTTTTCAGATGTTAACGACCAGAAAAAAATCGTACTTCTTCTCGGTCTTTCATCAGCCATTACTCCATGGTATTGAACGAAGTAATTCACTTTTTGAAAATTTTTTACGGAGACATAAAATTTGGGCCTATTTACTTCTTTTACAGACTTTCCTTGCAGAAAATCACTACGCACTACCGAAATAATACAATCAACCCTTCTACTTTACCAAGTTTGTGTCTTAATTTTTGTTTTTTTTTGTTTTGCAATATAAAAAATGCTTTATTTTTATTACTTAATATGTTCTTTTAATTTGTCATTGCTATTCGAAATGGAAAAAAGGTTTTATTGTATTATTTAATTTGTTTTTGTTATAAATAAAAATAAACTTACCAAAAAAAAAAAAATTTACATTTCTTTATGGTAGTGCGTAGTGATTTTCTGCAAGGAAAGTCTGTAAAAGATGTAAATAGGCCAAAGGCAAGTGCAAGTATCCCGCAGCGAATAAGGATTCATGATGGCAGTAATGGGGGATGAATGATCAACAAAAAGTCCGATTTTTTCTTGTCGATAACTCCAAAACGGTAATGTTTCTTCATAATTTAATTGTCAATTCGAGTTCAGCATGTACATTTGCATGGAATTATGACGATTTTGGAAAGATTTGAAGGAATATTAGCGCTAGGGAAACAAAATAGAAATTTACCTTTTTTAAATTTACTAACAAACTTCGAAACACATAAGATAAATATTGGATTTTAAAGAGAATTTTAAAATTATGTACAATTATTGCATAGCGGCTCGATGTGTCGAGTCGATTAATGACAAAAAAACGTGCAAATGTTTTTCAAATGCCTAAAAAGTTTATTTATATATGGAAATTAATTTTTCTTTTAATTTAGATTAGCTTTAGGTCATTAAATTTCAAATAAAACCTAAATTTATCTTCAAGAAAGGCATTTATAATCCGTGTCAGTACCTATAAAAAACTAAAATGCACACCAGAATCTAGATGTGCCTGCACACAAACACACACCACAAGGCAAAAATCATGAGATCTACTTGACTAATGAAAAACAAACATTACACAACTCAAACTACCGGAACTTTCTCTTTCATAACTCATTCCCCCGCCCCCCAAATTTCTGATGAAACTTAAATAAAAGCAAAACACCTTCTTAAATTCATAAGCGCTTCATGAAGCTTAAATAAAAGCAAAACACTTTTTAAATTCATAACGGTTTCCTATTTGTTCCTTATTCTATCATTCTGTTGGATTTTAATCCATATTTGATTCCAATTCACACATACACACATACCCGTCTCTCCTTTGGAAATGTCAACTTGGAAAAATATAATAATTTAATAAGTAAACAACCAATTATTTTTTATTTTCTTTTGAATTTTATTTTAGCATTTCATTTTTTTCCAGAGTGATCCTCATCAACTTCAGTTGTGGCCTTCGGGAAATTTTATTACACGGAATGCACCTTTTGGAACTCAAGACACCCCGTCAACCTGTGTCAAAATCATTGGAAGTAAATATGTGCCCGTCATAGAGACACGAGTCAAAGGCAGGTAATGACAATGCACAAAATGACGAATGAACAAACCTGATTGGCTCTTTGCTTTTGTATAAAACATCAAATTATCAGCATAAAGGTTTTTATTTTATACTTTTGAAGCTAGGAATTGGAAATTTGCTATTGCCATTATAAACAAATTAAATATTTTAAATTTATTGATTTGTTGAAGAGAAGATGAGACTGCGATATGGATAGCAGCTCGGATTGAGAAATCGGAGAGATGTGTTCAAATTCCCATCAAGTCTATTACATTCACATCTGGGATGAATCCTCTTCTTCTCTCACCAGCTATGGGTAAAGGGCAGGACAGACTGGCTTCTATAGCCTTAGATGGCAACTGGTCTACCCTGCTAGTATGACAAAAAGTTAATGTCTACTTTATTTTAACAGATGTACGTTTCTTTTATAGTTCAAAATTCATTAAAAATCAATTACCATTATTACTTCGCAAAGTTACTTTAATATTTTTCTTTCTCTAATATTGTTATTCATAAGAAACAAATGCATTGATAGAATTATTTTTTTTTATTAGTTGTATTTTTAGGTAAAATAAACAACAAAAATTAATGTTTATTCTAATTTTTTAAATTTTCCATTAAAGTGTAAAAGAGAAACAAATATCAAATTCTTATTACAAATTTAATGAAAAATCCATTTAAGAATGTTTTTACGTAAATTTAAATGTCATAATGAATTTAATTCAATCTTCTAAAAACACAGTGAATGAAATATTAATCATGCTGCTGTTTGCTGTTCAGTTATTTTTTTCAGGTTCTTCTATAAAAAGTAATTAATTTATTCACTCAAGTTGAGCACAAAACTAATTTTGACACAAGAAGGCCAAGATTAAAGTGTGCTGTGGTGGATTGTCCCACCACAAGACTTTGTCTCAAAAATAGCCAAAGTCCTCTCTCTTCAAGCAGTCCCCACTTCAAATCAAAGGAGAGGTGTTGCCTGGAAGAGCATCACTCTGGGAGAGAGCCAGTATTGTTTTGACATTTTAGATTACACAGATTCTCTGGGCACAAACTTCACCCAGATTATTTTTCTCATCTATAAACAAAATTCTATATTACTATAATTATTGATATTTCAAGGGTGACCGCTGATCTTGAGTTGACAAGTGCCAGAAATTTAGATATACTCAATAATTAATTAAAAGATTATATTTTGCAATGTAACACCTATCCTGACCCCACTGGACCACAATGTACTCTAAAAGGCCAGCTGTTGGTCCTGTCCTGATCCAGTATTACAGGTTCAATCAAAGCCCCCGGTTCACAATGTCGATTTGATTCCACTTTCCAGCCACGTTGTGATTTTTTCTTTATCCCGGAGAGCAATTAACAAATTGTACATCCTGGAAGATTCAGCTGCTCAATGTGCAAGTTCATTGGGGTGAGAATCTGGCCAAGCAGAAAAATCAAATATGAACAAGTCGATTCGAGTCCAAAGAAAAATTTAATTTGTATATAAGGAGGAAATTGGTACAAAAAGAATAATGTTTCTTTTACAAGAAAGTAGTGTATATGAAATAAAGTTCAGAAAAACAAAAAAAAAAAACAAATATTGCAAATAATTCTGAAAGGAGAGAAATAGTTTTCAGGTTCACCCTTTTTGTTCTTAGTAGTTGCCGTAATAATTTCAATATCAGGATATAAGAGGGTTCACTGGCGGTATTGTGCCGATATTGCAGATAACGTGAGTTCACTTCCCCACTTATTACAGCAGCAAGTAGATGCTTTCACTCTCATTGCCTATCTCTCTCTCTCTCTTTCTCTCTCTCTCTCTCTCTCTCTGGTCGACTGCTTGTCAACCAACTTCACCCAGCTCCAATTCCAACTTCAACTTTGTTTTTTTTCATACAAATACGTGCTTAAATAAACGGTGATTGCGACAAAAACCTGGTGTGTTGGTAAACTTAGAATACAACCTGATTGCTCATCTCTCCCCCTTCACGATTAAATGAACAGTCTCTTCTTCCCTAATTGGTATTCCATTAATTCATCTAAACATTATATATTAATTTTATATTAATAATTCTGACGAAGCACAGATTCTCTAGGCACATACTTCACCAAGATTATTTTTCTCATCTATAAACTAAATTCTATAATCATTAATATTTCAAGGGTGACTGCTGATCTCTGCCACATCAAGCCTTTCTTAACAATATACACCAAAACCAATATACAAAACAAAATCAATTTGAAATGTGGATTCTCAGGTTTAAGGCAACCCTCTATAATTTCTGTTTTTAACTTATTGGTAGGAGGGAGAGGATAAAAGTTGGGATTAAGAGTATAATTTGGGCTTGAAAAGTTACCCCTAAATTGAAACTGTAAAAGAAATAATTAAGAAACTTAATCATTTTAGATATTACCTAGTTTCAAGCAATGCCCCAGAAGTGGTGTGTCGTTGCTTGCAAAAGAAATTACAGAAGCCAGTAAGACAAATCTGTGAGATGAATAAAATAGCAGTTTATTGTTTTCCAAAAGACAAAGATGAGAGAGAGCAATGGAGAAAATCAGTTTGAAATGCCAATCTGAATGTTACAAACAAAAGTTATTTGTCAACTACATTGGCCTTCAAATTTTGATACCTTAGAAGTGCATAGAAAAATGTGCCCCAAAAATCCAGCATCTGTATGGCCTTGTGTGCCAAAGAGTCAAATAGCAACAACCTCTGCTATTCAAAGGGATATAAAAAAAAAAACCTCCAGTACTGCTCGAAATCAAATTAATGAAATTAATGCTTTTTTAAAATTAGATAAAATTAATTATACAACTTTGAAAGAAAATCGAATCAACAATGAAAAATACTTTCTGTATCCAGGTGTAACATTTTTGGCTGAAAATATTTTAACTGTTCAGTCATCAAAAGTTATCCTTCTCTTTATGTTGATAATTTTATAAAAAATTGCAGTTCAAAACCTTTCATTATGGAGTTAAGTGTTACATTAGCAGCCTGTTCAAAAACCATATGAATACAGGTCAACATTGAAAGAAATTATCTGGTATTTAAATTCTATGGCTCTTGATCACAAGAAGGATATCTTGAGTCAGCACTTTTCAGCAATGGCCCCCAAAATGGTTGGAATGAAATGCAAGTCGGATATAGTAGTATGTGCTTTTGAGTACTATACAACATCACAGTCATTGTATAATAGATTAACACAGGATTTTCATACCGTCATTAGCAACATTAAAAAGGATGACAACAAAAGTTTCAAAATTTAATGAAAAATCTTTTTTGCTATCTGTATTTAATACTCTTAATGCCAGTCAAAATGGGTTCATAATTCTCCAGGATGAAGTATCTATAAAAAAAAATGTTACTATATCATGGCAAACAACTATTTAGTAAGTCAGTTGACAATCCATCTCTACTTGCTCAAACAAGTATAATGTTGATATGTATTAATGGGGGTCCAAAATTTCTTACAAGATTGATTCCAATTTCAAAATTAACATCAGCCTTTTTATTTGAACAAACTGAGTTAACAGTTCAGGCCATCACATCTGTACCAGCTGATGTAAAGGTTATATATGATGCCAATCAAGTAAATCAAGTTTTTTTAAAATTATATTCCACACTCCCTGAAAAGCCTTAGTTAACTGAAGATAATAAACATTTGATTTTTGATTATGTTCATCTTTTGAAAAATATTCTCAATTTATGGTTTGCAGAAAAGACAGAACTAATCTTTGATGATAATGGAGTAAAACAAGTAAAAAAATTGGCATGTCTTAAACAATTATATTGTTTTGAATCTGAAAGACTAATTAAACTTTCAGATTTAAATAAAATTTCCATTGCTCCAAAACCCATAGAAAGACAACAGGCTTGCCTCAGAATGTTTTCAGAAAAAACATATAATGCACTTCTTACTCAGTCTGAAATAGGTGTGGATAAGAATAATACTGCCATCTTCATAAACAAGGTTCTGACATGGTGGAAAATTTTAAATGTTAAGGCCCTTCAAATTAGTAAACTACACAATGACTTTCTACAAATTAAAATCAGATCTCCGAATGATAGCCAACTTGATTTTATCATTGAGTTTGGTGAAATGGCTCTTAATATGGCTGGTAGTCAAGATAATTGTATAAAACAATTATCCAAACACACTGCTACTACGATCCACCATATTTGCAATGGAATTGTTCATCTGTGTCAACACCTTTTAGCTACGAGCCATAAATATGTCCTACTTGGTCAATTTACAACTGATCCATTACAAAAAGAATTTAGTAAATTTTGTCAAGGATCAGGTGGGACCTATTTTATAAATGTCCAAAAGTGGATTGAAAATCGGCATATTAAGCAGACATACTTTTAAATCAGAATGTAAATATTGATGCTTTTGATGTTAAGCCAAGGTCACCAATGTACATCCTGTGATTATAAGCTTTGAGAGGAAGGTTCAGAAATATTTGTCAATCTGGAAAATTTTAAACCTGAGGTATCGCTTCTTTTTCTTGGAGGTGTCTATATATATATTTATATATACAAGAGAAAAATAATGTTCTCAGCATTACTTATTCTTTGTGTTTAAATACAAATTCATAAATAAAATTTCTACATTTGTCTTGATAAAGTTTATCAAGGAACGATACGCATTGGCATAGATGTTTTCTCTACTTGTCATTTCCTTTATTAATATTGTTTGTGTAGATAGATTTATTTATATTTGAATTTTCCACATACACACACACACATATTAATGACTAGGGGGCTTCACCTGCTCACTATCGCTTTGCAAAGTAAAATATATTCACTACTCTAAATCTTTGAAACAAAAATTTTAAATGAATATTTCATTCATAAATTGGCATAAATTTGGTTTTACAAATAGATGCCACCTTGTTGGAGGCCAAGTAAAATGCAAATTTCAAATACTTTTCTCCACTATATAAGACGATATTCCTAAACAGAACTATTTTTGATATGAAAATCAAAACAATGCTCAGATAAAAGAAAATTATACTGAGAGATGCCCAGCCTTGGGGGACAGCTGCCCCAAACCGTACCCTAACATTGCACTACAAAGAAGGATTGGTGCTCACACTGAGGCCAGCGCAACTGGCAGTAGCAGGGACTCGGGGAATTTTTGTTCCTAACCTGGGTGTACATGCTCAGGCTTTCCACTTTAAACTGACCTTGTGTCACAACATGACTTTGTGGTGGAGTAAATACCAAACTATTATAAAACAGCACTGGGGCTTTTTAATCTCAGAATTTGTGGGAGAATTGATCTCCAATTTCACATTTATTCATATAGATTCCATAATATAGGTTTTACTTAATTAGCTATTATGTTTCTCTAACTCTTCAAATGTTGAATGTATAACTAATTCTAATTTCTATTTTCCCATCTTTACAATATATTAATTTTATCTTATAAGTTATCCCGTTCTGTCACCCATGAAATAAAAATAATTGTTTGTATGGAAAATAAGGATCTACATACATCAAATTGTCTTTAAATTAAGTGACAGCAGAAGAATTATCATTGAACTTTTAAAAAGTAAGCTTAAAAATTAATTTAATACTTAAATGTAGCGATCAATTTTGAGTTCTTCTGTAGTTTATTGATGCCTATTGCATCTACTTCTCCCTAGCTATTGTGATGATGGCTAAACTAAGAGTCTTTCACAGGAGTGAGCTTAAATGCCATCTGATAGGGTGGCTTTTAAGCAAGCTTAAATTTTAGCTAGCTTAAAATTTTAAGCTAGCTGCAATTTTGGATACAAATGGGAAATAAGAGTTACTCCCCTTGAACCATGAAAGCAATGATATTGGCTAGTATAATATATTAATATATATTTTTAACCTCACATAATCTGGCAACCTTAAATCTGAGCTCAATGAAAATTATTCCTTGCACCTAACTTTTCTAGGGCATTTGAATAAGCTATGGATTATTGAAATCGGACAAGTAGGAGTGGAGGAGTTGCTTGGAGACACACACATACACAAACACTGTACCTTACAAGATTAGTCTACATAATATTTTTTCACTAAATTTTAGTACCAGATCTGGTGTTTGATTTTTAGCAGTTAAGATTTTTCACAAACAGAAAATGCCAATTAATATGACTTAAAAAAAGTAAAAAATAAACAGACTGTTTTTGTGATAATATTTAATAAGGGAGGGAAGAGTTTTTTCTGATTTCAAATCTATTTCTTTGTTACTTTCAGTAAAGCTGATGGTTATGGAGTTCCACGACGGTTGTTGGTTTTGGACCCAATTGCTGAGAAGCCAACTCGAGTTGATCCCACTCTCCTACATTCCAGTTTCCGAAGCCCACGAGCCTTGGTATGGATAATTTTGTTCTTCCACATTTAGAACAGAGCAGAACAAATGCACAATCTCAATTGTTATTTTTTCTTTCTTTCATTTGTTTCTTTTTTTCTCCTTTGCACTAAACGCCTATGATCTTTTCCCTCTTTCACTTGTTTCTTTTTTTCTCCTTTGCACTAAACGCCTATGATCTTTTCCCTCTTTCACTTGTTTCTTTTTTCTTTGAATGCACTAAAAAAGATGATCTTTTTCCCTCTTTCATTTGTTTCTTTTTTCTCCTTTTTTATTTCACTTCTTTTTCTTTTTTTGTTTCTTTTTTCTCCTTTGCACTAAAACGCCTATGATCTTTTCCCTTTTCATTTTGTTTTTTTTTCTCCTTTGCACTAAACGCCTATGATCTTTTTTTTCATTTGTTTTTTTTTTATCCTTTTATCTAAATGCTTATGATCTTTTCCTCTTTCATTTGTTTTTTTTTTCCTTTTTTCCAAATGCCCTTTTTTTCCTTTTTCATTTGTTTCTTTTTTTTTCTCCTTTGCACTAAACGCCTATGATCTTTTCCCTTTTCATTTGTTTTTTTTTCTCCTTTGCCTAAAACGCCCATGACCTTTTCCCTCTTTCATTTGTTTCTTTTTTTCTCCTTTGCACTAAACGCCTATGATCTTTTCCCTCTTTCATTTGTTTCTTTTTTTCTCCTTTGCACTAAACGCCTATGATCTTTTCCCTCTTTCATTTGTTTCTTTTTTTCTCCTTTGCACTAAACGCCTATGATCTTTTCCCTCTTTCATTGTTTCTTTTTCTCCTTTAAACGCCTATTCTTTTCCCTCTTTCATTTGTTTCTTTTTTTCTCCTTTGCACTAAACGCCTATGATCTTTTCCCTCTTTCATTTGTTTCTTTTTTTCTCCTTTGCACTAAACGCCTATGATCTTTTCAAATCCTTTTCTGGATTCAACTGAATAGGAACAAGGAACACAGTTTCCTCATTTATGATTCACATTTTTTGTTTATGCTGACATAATTTTTTTTGTTACCTCTAAATAATATAAAAGTATTGCTAATGATTTTATCTTAGCAATGCTCTGAAAACTACAGACAAATGGATTATCAGTATTCAAGAATTATGGTAAACATTGCATTAATTATAGAATTGTGTTTATTTGTAGAAAGTAGAGTTCTTCCACACAACAAGGAATCATTGTCATTATTCTATGAATTATTCAGACAAGTACCTGTGTTTTTCTTGTTTCAGATAATTTATTTTCTGCTATTTTTTTTCTTTGTTCTGTCGTACTTGTTGGCAAAAAAGATTACCAGATGTAATATGCACTTGAAGAAGGTTGGAGAACACACCAATCTGCATATGAATGAATATACTCCTCTGAATAAATCCTGTAGAATAATAACACTATATTTCAGACAATGCAGAAAATTAATCTCGATTAGTCAAGATACAAAATTGATATTTTCTTTTTTTTTTTTAACAGGCTGCCAGTTCTTTGAGTGTCCAGCGGACAACACCTCTAGGATTCCGGCCAGATTCCAAAACAGCCAAACTGAGTCCTTATAGCACACTTCCTCCTATTCAGCGACACAGAACAAAGAACCAAATGTCCACCGTTTTTGAGCCAGAGTGTTGGACATTGTCCCCTCGTAACTTACTAAATGGTAAAGATGGAGACACCGGCTACTTAGGAAAAGTTGATGAACCAGATTTTTTGAACATGCATCTATTGAATAATGAAGAGACTGAAAATGAATTAACATCTCGTGAGGTCAATATAGCAGATACTCAGACTGATAATCATTTTTTGCCCTCTGACTTTGATACTGATCGCAAGTACTTGTTAAACTTGTTGCCACAGACTCTTTACCTTCCCACTGAGCCTCTAAAACTTAGCAAAGACGACGAGTTAAAACTAATTCGGGTTTTGAACAAAGAAATGCAAGGAGTTCATCAAAACCAACTCAGGGAGATTTACACGGTGCTTTCAGCAATTGACCATAAACTGACTGGTTGGTGCAGTTTTCAACATTTGAGTTTCGCCTTGACCAAAAAAAATGTAAATAAGTTGGCTATTTTTTTTGCTTCACACAAAGAACAGCTTTACTTTTCATTTTGTTTATCCAAATTATTGATTTTACTTTTAATTTCAGCTTTTTGCTTAACCCTTCTTTTGAAATCAATGGATCTGAAAATTGTAATGAAATATTTTCCGTCCAGCGACATTTAATTTTTAAAAATTACTTAAAACATCTTCATTCCATCATCCCAATATCTATTTTACCAAACTGTGCTTAGACCAAAATAGGAAGAGGAAAAAAGTAACATTCAAAATCCCTCCTTTTATCTCTAAGCTCGAATGCCAAATTTTGGGGCAGCCATTTCATCCATAAAACAAACTTAAATGCTGATATATTTTAAGCTTAGATTAGTCTGACCAAAGCCTACAACATCATACCACTACCGAGGATATAATTTGCTACCCTCAGAACTGGCTTGTGAGGTTATTTTGTTAACTATTTTTCTTAGGCAATGGTTTTATATATGATTAATATGGAAAAGTATTCAGTGACACATCATGATAAGGAAATCTGATACATGGCTTTGAAGTTTACTCAAATTTTTATATGATTTTTATGCATTTATACACATAAAGTATTTTATTTTGGTGGAAACTTCTGGAAGAATTCATAAAATCAAAACTGAAATCATTCTTTTATGCTAGAATGAACAACTTATCTGAATGATAATTGGGTAAAATACTTTAATGACTGACTAATTATATTATGAATTTATGTGAATAAAGTTTTTCCAACCTTTTGTCCTCTTCAGGGTGTAAAAAAAAATAGAAATCAGTAGCAACAAAGGTACGTATTTATTGATTTAGGTGTTTGTTAGAATGTCTTCAAAATGTTGTCCATTAATTACTCAAAAACTGGGAAATCTCTGGTGAAAACAATAGATGAAACAAAATCTTGGTTTTAATTTGTTTATTTTTCAGATGTTTGTATCACTGTTTTGTAAATAAAAAATCTTCACATTACGCAAAATTATTGGGCAACGCTTGACTCCATTTTGAATAATAGATTTGTTTATTGGAAATTTAGTCACTTTTTCTCTAGCAATTTTTCATGAAACTGAGATGATAATCCAACACTAATCCTTCCTATTTTTCAACTGGGCTTGGGACTAATTATGGTAACTTCCAAGCCAAATGTTTTTGTTTTATTTATTTTTGTCCTCCCAGAGGAACCTTACTCTTAGCTTAAGGATAAAGGACTCTAACTGCCCTGCTATTAACCCAGGAACAGAAGTGAGCTGATTACAAGCAACTTTTATTGAAACTCAGTTCATTGTTTTCATTTTCCATACTGATAATCATGAAGTTACATGCTTTTATAAATTTTCCACTTAAAAAATCTGCTCTGAATTTTGATAAACTTGATAAAGCAGTTGAAAATCATTTCTGTTGAGGAATTTTCTTTATTCCTTATTGAACATTTTTCTCATTTCAGTGAATCTCAACTCTAATTTTTTTTCAGCTTCATATTTCAGCGGATTTACTACGTTTGATCACAGCAATGTTTGTTTCTCCCGATCGACATTTAAGTGGCATCAACTATGAAAAGGTCCTGTCTCTATTGGGAACAGCCTTGAAAATGGCAGACACTAACAAGTTGGTACCGTTTTTTTTCAGTTAACTTGCTTGTTTTTGCATACTTTGTAATGGCAGTTAGCTTGTCAGTGTGAGGAATTGCAAAGCCCTTGGTAGTAAGTTTACATCCTTACTGGGTGTGTCCTGTGACTGATAAGATTAGTTAATATTGAATTGTGAATCTGTTTCTTCAAATGAATCCTTCAAACTGAAAACAGAAAGGTTATTTCTTTTGGCACACATTCATTTCCATGAGAGAAAGAAATCTCATTAAATCAGTCACAAAACTACTGTGGTGGGGGTTGTGTGTTTGGTTAAAAAAATGAGAAGTGTCTATTGAAAATTAAAATTTGCAGTTGAGGGCAATACACCACCAACCATAGAGTGTCGACAACTGATAGAAATGTACTGATGAAAAAAAAACATCAATAAATACCGAACTACATAACTTCATAACAAATTGGTAATTCTGGTTGAACTTGAGAATTCCTAATGACGATTTTAAGCAGGAAATAATTAAGATTAAATTGTGAGAAATCTCAGAGAAACTAATTAAGAATTGAGGAGAAAAAAGGCGGGGAAAAAAAAAGAATTAAAAATAATAACTAAAAGCCATAAAATGAATTTGAGGAGGTTCTAGCAAGGTTTGAACCTCAAATAAGCTAAGTAGAATACAGTATCTGTCTATATTTCTGAGATGATGTATTATGTACATCATTTACATTATTCAGACTATTGTCCTCATCTTTGTCACCATATTTATTACAACATTTCGGCCTTTCAGTATCTGTCTATATTTCTGAGATGATGTATTATGTACCCTATTTACATTATTCAGACTATTGTTCTCATCTTTGTCACCATATTTATTACAATGTTTCAGCCGTTGTACACTCCGGCCTTCTTCAGGAGGTTGGAATGTCGAACTGAACCCTTTATTTCGCTCACTGAGGTAGACTGTTCTAGTTCCACGTGCCAGGACACATGGCACAGTGGATAAAGGCGTTAGTTAGATCCAGTGACAGGACCCAAAAAGTGTGAGTTCAATACCTGGTTAAGGCAGTGGAGAACTTGGAGAGGGGAATTAACAGGAGATAACTGACATCCACTAAACATGGCATGTGGAACTAGAACAGTCTACCCTAGTGAGCGAAATAAAGGGTTCTGTTTGACATTCCAACTACCTGAAGAAAGCTGGAGCATACAACCGCTGAAACGTTGTAATAAATACGGCAACAAAGATGAGAACAATAGTCCGAATAATGTAAATAGCATACAAGTAGAATTCATTCCCCCAACCTATCCAGTTGCTTCTTAGGCAGTGTGACAAGATTTAAGGTCTTCTGAAATTTTCCAAATTCCACAGAAGAATTCTCACTGTTTATTTAAAATATTATCAAACACCAAACATGTTTATAGCTTACCAACTCCAATGTAAGGATTTTAGGAATGAATGCATTCCACAAGAGGCCATCTGCTTCTGAGACAAAGAAATGTTATGATATCTTATACAAAAACATTTAACAATTAATGTTTACAAAATTCTTATATAAACCAGCCAATACCTAAAGAGAGACAGACAGAAAAAGAGACCCGGTGACAAAAACAGCGACCAGGTGACAAAATAGGCTAAGTTCAGTTTTAATCCTTACTCATCTGGCTACTGCTCTGAGGTTTCTCCATTTACTATGAATAACTGCTAGAATAATTTTCCTGCTGAAAGACTGTCAAGCAGGTGATGTAGAAAGATTAATAATACTGTCTTCCTTACATGTTTTTCATTTCTTTAATTTATCATTAACCTCATTGTTAGATATCAACAGTTTGTTGATTTGTGCCTTGAAATGAGTTTTCGGCAAAGAAGTTTCCATGGCTGTAAGAATTTTACACCTGAAATCTCCAGAATTACAAAAACCACTGAATGAAATCCCCATAGAATGTGGTTGCCTCCCAGGTTGCTAACATTGATAAGCGATGGTCTGTGAAGATAAAAAGAAAACACTGCCAAGTAACGACACCAAGAATACTATGTTTTTTGGTAGCACTGGGATGAAACAGATTAACAAAATGAAATGACAGAGTGTAGCAATCCAGTGGAGGCTAGATGAATTATAAAGAGTCAAGGAAGAAAGTTCCAGTTGTGGGCTTATATAGGCAGGGTCACAGTTATATAGGCAGGGTCACGGTTCGAATGGTCAGTCAGTGGGGTTGAGAATGAGCAGTCATATTGATGGGAGAAAGATGGTTAAATTATGAAAGATCTAAATTCAGGGAAATCTGACTCATTAATCTGACATAAGAAAAGAATTAAGAGGCAGTAAAGATATCCCAAGTGTTAATAACTTAATCCCCACCAAATCAGGTCAAGTGAATACATGAATATATAACCAAATCTAGGGTCTTTTATTGTCAATTCAAGAAGATTGAAAAAAATTTGCTTTTGATTTTATAGAAACATTGTTTTCTTTTATTTTAGACTAGATGAAGGGCAAGATGAACTTTCAAGTGCAAATCAACCCTTCCTTTATGAGCAACATTCACAGAAGGAAAACACTTCAAAATATTTCAACAATTGTCAAAATAATATTTTGAAAGATACGTAAGTTTTTTCAAAATAGGGATGGGATATATTTTTCTAATTTCATAGCGAAAACATCATTTTTACACACAAGCTTTATTTTTTTAGTCATGAAGTTATTTTTACTTTTGAATGTCTTGTAAATTTAAAACTCTTATATATTTAGCTCAGACTGGCCCAGGGACAATTGAGTGAATAACAAATATGTTGTGTCAATCATCTAAGAGAGAAAAGCTGGCTGGTTTTGAATAGCTGTGATCAATCAGTGTTATAGATATTTTCGGCTCATTAATGGCTGGTCACTTGTAATAATAAAACTGGCCATCACAGATCAGATGTTACAGCAATAATCTTGTAAAATGGGAAGTTTAGTTTGATAATTATTGATGCAATAAAAAAATAAGAAAGAAAACTTGTAAAAGTGGAATGTCATTAATGAATATGCATAAATCTTATTCGGTTATGTTGTCCTTTTTCTAAATCATTCTTTTGATTATGTTTATGTTACACTATCCAAAATTAGTATCTATGGGACTCCTTGGTTTTTGTTACAGAACTTTGTAAGATGACTTGTCCTTTTTTATATTCTTTGTAGAATCAAAGATTCTCCATTGCCAGACCAGGATATTGCTAAGTTGATACGAATTAGTGAGAATCAGTTACTCAAGGCTGACCATACAATCAACTTTGATCGATTGACAGCCAGTTTCCAAGTTGCTGACCGGGATCACAGAGAAACCCTCTCTGCAGCTCAGGTAAATATTTCAAGGTAATACTGAAGTATTTGATCTTTCAGAAACATCTGCTGATCGGCAGACATAAAAAAAAGTCTAATGTTACATTGAATAACTGATGCTAAATGAGCAAAAATCAATTTTCTTAAACTGGAAATACCATACCAGTTAAGTGTCAATGATTTTTTGCTTAGAAAGAAAATAGCTTTATCAATAAATGTTAAATATGAAGCAAGAAAAATGAAACTAGAAGTTCTGACTGAAACACCAAGATCATGTTTTCTTTCAAACTACCATAGACATATATTATTGCATCACATTTTGGCCAGTGTCAGATTTGTTTACTTACAAACTTTCGGTATTTTAATTTGTTTTATTTTGATTTCTTTTCAAACATTTGATTTTTCTTTTTAGATAAAAGATGTCTGTTATCACAACCACCTTCCTCTGGAAGAATGGGTGATTGACCAAATTTTGCATCGGTGCTGTGATGCCAGTATTGGCCAATACAAGTGAGTTCTTTAGAATTTCATCCTTCGGGTCATTGATAGTATGGGGAATCTTATCCATGGTTGTGGTTTGGGTCAAACTTACAAACTTAATTATCATCTGCCAAAATGTCACCAGGAACTTGTTCAGTTGCAAATTGTAAAATAGTAATGACTTGCATTGTAGCTACTTTTTTTTTGTTTAAAAAAAGAAAAAAAAAAAGAAAACATAGGATTTATTCTTACAAGAATAAATTGGATTGGTACTGCTGTCTCATCACATGTATGTATGTAGTCTGCTCTTTCAGCAAATATTGCTCTCACTGGCCCTCTATTTAGAAATAATGTAGTAGTTTTTCTTCATCCTCGGCAGTGTTCTGGCAGGACCCAGTTAAACATAAAGTGAGCTTGGTCCCAAGAATTTTGTACAAAACAAGTGCATCAGAATATTTTAACTTCTGTGGCACACTGGTTGCAAAGCCGAGGCAGTTTTGAGTCATGCTCATACAAATGTATGTTTATGTGCTATATTCTATGCCCAGGAGAATAAAATGCAAATATTGGAGGAGTGTAGGCTTTGAGTATTCTACCTAGAATAAAAGAGTTATTATTCAGCCTAGGATCTGTTTGCTTTGTGAAAAGTGTCACATGAAAGATGGATTAGTGAACTTTAAAACTAGAAATGAAATATAGCCAGATTAGTTTTTATCTTTGCAACCTTTTGGTATTATCTTACCACTCAGCCCTGAGAAATGAAATTATGTGGAGAGATAAGGAGGGACATGTGGCCTGCCTGGTGTTTATCACTTACTCCAGTGATCAGCAATGGAACAGAGAACTTAAATGCTGATTTTTCAAAATAGGTGGATAAGGGCCCTTGTCACTAGAGAATAGAGTATAAGAATCTTCAAATCTCTTAAATTGTTTTTAAGCAAGAGTCTAAAATGGTGCATTTTAAAGAAATTATAAGAACATTTTAAATTAATGTGGATGTATATTTGATTTGAATTAGGCATGCTAATTCTACTTTGTGTCAATAACTACCCCCCCCACTCCAATCCATAAGCTTACAGCACCTGATCACTCATCTAAGTAGTGACCATTTGCTTAACTTCAATAATTGGACATTCAATGTGTTTATGGCTATATGTCAGTCAGAAACAATACTCAAAATGTTTTAATGGCAGTTCTATGTTGGTTTTCTTTTGATATCTTTGATTCTCTGCTTTAATTGTACAATGCTTTCTCAGCCAATAAGTATTGTATTTGATACCATGATTTGATGTATGATTCTTGACATTCTAATATTACAGTATTAGGTTCAGAGGCAAGCTAATAAGGTCAGGTTATTTATTGCATTAAACATTAAGAGATCAGATACCTCAACTTTGCATATAAAACACACAAGATAATTTTTAGCCAATTTTGGGAGAGATAAAGTATTTAATTTACAGTTATAAAAATTCATTACAAATAATGTACTTCTCAATTGAATTGCAGCAATGTTTTGAGCAAGTGTAAAATTTTCCAGCTTTTAATAATCCCAGTGAAAAAGAAAAATCTTGAAATTGCAGAACATTTTTACTTTCTTCTTTTAAATACAGTTGGCATAAATTTGTTGCTTTCTTGGAGCGAGTGCAGCCAATTCACACTGGTCTAAGGATTCCTTCAAGCAAAAAACCACTGGACTATGCTCGCAACTATCCTTCTCCATTGGCCAACTGGCCAAAAGCTACCCAAAAGTCTCCCAGAGAAACATCTGCACCTCCATTATGGCAAAAAGACGAGGTGAGATCAGAAAAATTTCAAACCCTATTTTGATAAACAGAGGAACATTCATGAAAAATAGAGATGAAATTCTGTTCAAGGAAATATTTTTTTCTCTAGTTTTCATACAAATTATGCCACTAAGTCTAGAGAAGGTTTAATTTTTTTTTTTTTAAATTACCAAATTGATAAAGCACCAATTTTCTAGCAGGCTTGGTTTCAGAACTCCAGATTATCCATGTTACTGGGCCAACTCACAATTAAAATTTAATAATTGACTTCTAATTATACATCTCTTAACTAGTCTCATGAATAAATAAGGGGGATGGCTATTTCTTATAAAGTTTTGAAATTTAAAGACCCGTTT
The DNA here is from genome assembly GCA_903632075.3 of Acanthosepion pharaonis. Taxonomy (NCBI): domain Eukaryota; kingdom Metazoa; phylum Mollusca; class Cephalopoda; order Sepiida; family Sepiidae; genus Acanthosepion; species Acanthosepion pharaonis. Next base: position 250,118 of record CAHIKZ030002069.1, on the reverse strand, counting down.
ATTAAAATTCCCCCCAAAATTGATGCTTTATCTAAAAAGAAAGAAAGAAAAAAAAAAAAATTCAATTTTCCTTAGATTGGAACACAATAACTATCATTCATAAGCCTTTCCCTCCATTGCGACATTATATTAATCATAAGGCTATATATATATATATATATATATATATAATAAAAAGGTTTAAACACTAATATTCCATGGTCATAATTTATTCCATTGGAATCATAAATACGATCCAATTCATCAGACCTACGAATTCAAAAAGAAAATGGAAAAAACAACTCCGGAAATAAAAAATAAAATTTAAAGAGAGTGTAAGTATGAGAGTGTGGGATGAATGTTAGAGCTATAGAGAGAGAAGGTGGGGAATTAAAATTTAACAGAGAGAAGTTTTAAAGAGGGGAGTCAATGATGCTTTAAGTGAGAGAAATATGAATGTTGTCGGATGTCTAATAGATTAAAGACGTAACCGGAAAGGATACATTTTGTGGTGACATACACCCACAATAGACGATCTAATCTTAAAGATTAGAAGAGCGAGGGAGAGGAAAAGAAAAAGGGGTGGGGGAAACTAAAACTGAAGGGCATTTACTAAAAGGGCTGCTGTGTAATTAAGAAAATGAGTTCTACCTGGATTCTATCCTATTGGAATTTTTTTTTATACAAAATATATATGTATGTGTATGCATGTATATTTATATATTTTGCATATGTATGTGCATATTTACCACTAATATTATCATATATATATATATATATATTTTTAAAGATATATATATATATATATATATACTTTTCTGTCCACCCCACCAACTGTTTGACATCAGTGTTGCTAAGTGATTAACCCTTCCAACTTCTTTGCATTTAGGTCCTTTTTTAAATCAGCAGATACAATAAATTCTATTCTGACATTGGTAGTAATACAAATAACAATATTGAATAAATGCATCAACACTTCAATTAAAGACTCTGTACAAGTATATTTTTTTTTACAATTAATTTTCCTTTCTTATAAAATTACGTAGAAAGTAAAAAGAAAAAAATAGAAATCTTTTGTGAGACAAACATAAGACAGTTCAGTTAAAATTAAAAAGAAAATAAAAAACTGACTTGTAATTATTTCTAATTAAATAAAAAATAAATAATTAAAGTGCCATAGCATAAGAGATGACACAGTTAATTACCAACTTTACAAAGTCTAACAAAATATACAAAGAATCAGTAGAAAAATAAGATTTATGGCTTACATATTCAACTGCTTGTTTAAATCTTTAGATTTCTGCCTTTCTTTAAATAAAATATGAAATAAATAACCTGGCATTGTTTATTCATTGCTACTTCTTTCAACAGACCCTACCAGAAACAGATGACCAGGTCTATGAGCAAAAAACCTGTAAACCTTTAAAAGATGATTTGCAACAAACAAGGAATGCCAGCCAAATGGCTCTGAAGCAGGAAACAAGCCAGCCTGCATCAAGGCAAAGAACAGACAGCCAACACACAATAAACATGGTGAGTTTGGGGTTTGGGTTTTTTTTTTTGCCTTTATTTTACATAATTTTAACTGAACTGTCTTATGTTTGTCTCACAAAAGATTTCTATTTTTTTCTTTTTACCTTCTACGTAGTTTTATAAGAAAGGAACATTAATTGTAAAAAAAAATATGCTTGTACAGAGTCTTTAATTGAAGTGTTGATGCATTTATTCAATATTGTAATTTGTAGTACTACCAATGTCAGAATAGAATTTATTGTATCTGCTGATTTAAAAAAAGACCTATTAACACATACAGCTTTAGTAAAAAAAAAAAAAAAAAAAAAAATACTAAAAGTCTGATAAAATGTTCAAATTGAATAAATAAAAGTATTTTATAATAGTTTCTCTTTAGGTAACAATTTGAGGAAATTTAATATTTATCAATTGGAACTGAATTTAGTAAAAAAAAAAAAAAACTTTAAAAACACTAAAAGCTACAAGAAATCAGTTTTATGGAGAGTAAATATGAAGACTTAAGCCATAATAGAAAACATTTCTCTAAGCTGTAATTTTCTTTCATTAGGAAGCCATCAACAAACTGAAGTTACAAGCTACAAGTCCGCTGGATGAAGGGAGTGAACCATGGTTTGATCGTTTCATGAAACTAGCCAACGCTCTCTATAAACAAGACATTGACCACACAGGTAATTAGTGCTGCCAAAACATGTGAAAAATTGTAATAAACATTTTGTTTCTCTTTGGGAATACTTTCCATGATACTTGCATCAGTTTTTTTTCTTTTGTTTTATTAGCAAGTAAAAACAACTTTTGCACTTTTCTGTTAGTCAAACTTTCAAGATACATTCTCTAGTTTCAATCTATTAACATATACAACTTAACGGAATAAATCTGAAATGATACCTGACAATAATTAGAAAGTTTAAACCATATTTCTGAAATTAATCCCTGGTGGTAGGATAACAAACATCAAACAATCCATTTATAATTTTATGTGCAGTAAAATCATTTTAAATATGTTTTTTTTCTTTCATTTGCATAAAATATTTTAGTATAATGTAACAAATTTATAATTAACTATTTTGAAGGTTTTCTTCCACTGGAGGAAGTCTGGAAGCTGGTGTGCACTTACAATCATATGTACCATTTGAATCTCTCTGAAGATAAGATTGAAAAGACTTTAGCCCAATCAATGGAGCGTGGCCAGGTTGATCTGCATCAATTGCTGACTACCCTGGGAGGAGTGCAGGGTTGAGAGAAATGAAAAAGGAGCTCACAATGAAACTTAAAAAAAATCAAAAAAAAAAAAAAAAATCAATAAATTCATATCTAACAACAAATTTTTTTTTTCATTACTCAGCTATTGGAAACTCAATTTGGCATCAGTTACATTGTTATATCTCCTGAAACTAAAAACATTTGAGAGTAGAGTGCTTTAGAAGAGGAAAAAAAAACAAGACATTTTAGTGTACACAAACTTTATTGAATATCTGAGTCTAAATAATTCAGTCAACAGTATCATTATCACATAACACCTGGCATCAAAGTCATGAGGAGCTCAGCAATTAGCAATAAAGTGCTGACACACAGAGCAATAAGAGTTCACCTACATTTGCACCTGCTAAAAACTTTTCAGGACAAATATTGAGACAATAAAATTTGCAAATCAAATGTGAAAATGAAACAAAAAAAAAAAATAAAAAAAATAAAATAAAACAGCATTTAGTGTTTTCCAGGCAACATTTTATGTTTCATTGGATGCAACTATAAATGTTGGGTGGCAGTCAAGAGGAATTGAAAAAACAAAACAAAAAAAACTGTAAAGATCACTATCAGAACTTCAAGTCTCACTTAAGTTGAGTGTCTATGGTAAGTGGATACTTGTGTTAGATAGAGTGAGTAGATTTTACAAGTATCATGCACTTGCATGATTAGTGAGTTTTTCATAGTCAATATTACCAGTTATTTCATCATTGATTTTGTATTCAGTGATCAATGTTGAGGACAGCAAGGAAAGAGAATAGAGATCTGCCTCAGTTCAAGTCACTTACCCTGGTTTTAATGGAGATACTCAAAATTAATTTGAAGTAAGAGATCTGAAAATTGACAAAACAAACTAATATGAACATTTTACTTTAATATTAAACTTAGAGAGAGAAGCAAAATGTTATCATTTAGTTTTCTTATAACTGAAATCACAAAAAAAAAAATGAAGACTGCTTATTCTGCAGCCGTCACCTTGCAGGAACTAAAAATATTTCTTATTGTTAAACAAGTCATAAATTTTCTCTGAGTTACATCAGAGCTTGAGCCCTTTTTGAGTTAGGAAAATAATGCAAAAATTATATATTGCTTAAGTATTCTGGATTTAATAAATGCCTGGTTGATGTTAGTTCAAGAAATTAAACACCCAGCCTCCAACAGAAGGTACTCAAGTAAGCAAGATTATAACACCTGAAAATCCCAGCAAGTGTGCTTTTATTGAGGTGTCAGTTGAATGTTTTTGAATAGTTCAAATCTTGCCAGTGGAGCAAAGTACTGACCTTGCTAGATAGGTATATAGAATACTATTCAGATAGTCAACATCAAAAAGAAAGCCAAGATCTTTATTGACAGGCATAGAAGACACTTGACTTGAACAGGAAAAAGAAAAAACACTGATATATTCAATATATTGAGATTGCTAGTAACTGACTCAAAATAACATAAGAAGAATTTAACAGGGTATTCTATTCGTAAGCCCACTTGCTGGCTTCAGTCAAAGTTGACAATGGATATAATAGCCCCCCCCCCCTTTTTTGCTACTGCATGGTTAGTAGATAAAATAGGAAAGTGACTTGCTCAACTACATACTCACTGACCCACCTCCATTTATTTTTAAGTGGGGCTAGGTAGTTCTGAAAAGTAGGGAGATAAAAAGTATCAAAAGAATGTACTTGGATTCAGGTGGCAAATAATGAGGAGCATGGAAAATGGTTGGGTCGTAATATACTGATGCCTGGAAAGCAGCATATTTAAAATGCAACCATCAAAGAAGAGATTATTAAAGTCTTTCTAAAAACCATTTTTTTTTTGTTGTTTTTTTTCTTAAATAAGTAAATTGAAAATATGATTGATTTGCGATGTTCATAAAACAGAAAAGTACCTTCAAAGCATAGAATGAACAAATACGAATGTAGTGACTGGTTCGATATGAGGAAAGAACAGATTTAGTCAAAGTAGAAGCAGAGAATACCCTTAACAAGGCTGACAAACAGAAGTAATCCAATTTCCACAGAAACTCCTATCTGGCATCAATGGAGAGGTGATATGTTAGCTGTTATTTTTTTTCTTTCTTTTTTAAAGAGTATATTGGGGAAGGGGAGGGGGGGGGGCATCAAGCAAATGTTTGTTTGTTTTGAATGAAAGAAGAAACCAGCTGATAGAGAAAAAGTCCTTCAAACACATCTTGGCAAGGCAAAATGTCAAATGACAAAATAGGTTGGAAATTGTCAGGATGGGACATGAATATCAAAAATGTTGCAACTTTAAGTTTGCCTTCACTAGCACACCCGCCACCCCCAACACTTATGGTTCATTTTTTCTATTTTTTAATTATTACTTTAAAATTCTAAAATTTGCTCCACTGATATCATCTAAAATCTTTAAAGCTAATAGCATTTGGTAATTCTTAAGAGAAAAAGGACTTTTATCTTCTTAAATTTGCCTTCAATAATGTGTACAAATAAAATATAAAATCAAAGGCCATTAGACAACAGATTTGATGCTGCTTGAGTTTATAAAATATACAAATATATAAAGAGTGAATATTTTCATCTAAATCTATCATCAACTGATATCGTTGCAAAACCTGACTGCAGTCCCTACTCTTCAAATACAGGAAATTTGACAAAAGATACAATTTATAAACAGTGGCAAATAGCAAAACTTTGAAATTCACTCAACAAAGCATTGGTTCATTATTATTGTTCTTCTTTCTTTTTCTCTTTAGATTCAAATGAAAAGCAAATTAATTTCATTACTTTTCTTTTCTTTCTTTTTCCTATGGATGTATTTTCCTCATGAATTTTCAAATTCACCTGTAGAGCTGGGGGTTACAATGGTCAAGAACCAGTATAATTATGAAAAAAGTAAAATTTAGAAAAGCCAATTTCTCAAGTTAGCATAAAAATATCATGTGAAAAAGAACTCTCAAAAAACACCCGACAAAAAAAAAAAAACGCCCTAATCAGAATAAGACAAAAGAAGAGATCAAAATCCCTGCAAAACTATCGATTTCTTCAAACAGGTTCTAAACAAGGAATGGAAATCTTTCCCCGTCAATGAATAATTTAATTCTAAATGAAGATATTAAATGAACTTCAGTGAAATGTTTTTATAAATGAGTGAAAGAGTCAAGTGCCAGTGTTTGTTGTGTTGAAGAGCATTTATGATGGATGAGCAAATTATGTTTTTATCTTTGATTTATCATGTATATTTTTTTTAGTTCAAAATGTGTCTTCCTCTGCAAATACAGAGGCAATACCTATGGACATGAAAAACTTGTTACTATAAGTTCAAGAATTGAGATTAACACAATGTCCAAAAATTAGAACGAAGATCAAAGTGGGAAGAACAACTCAGTTGTTGCTTACAGAAATAATCAAAACATGTTGAATTAAATCTGATTAAAAACTGCTTCCTCTTTATTGTCATAAGAATCCACATGAAGCAAATGAATTTGATACTGAAACATTGCTAAGAAGGAACTTCAGGCAATGATGGAAAGAAAAAAAAAAAGAGTTCACTGGCCTCTAGAACAACTCTCAGGCTAATTTTCTCATCAAAAGTTATTTTCAAATTAACTAAGAAATAAAAAAGCTGGAACTGAATAAATTCTTAGAAAAGTAATATTTTGAAAATCCTTCAGCAACTGAATTAATAAATCTTTTTTGATGGAATTTTACTTCCACAAAAATTGACAATTTCATAAAAACTTGGAAAGACTGTTTTTTTCCATATTCAGATGTGATTATATTTTTTGAAGCCAAAATCCTCTAAACATTTTCAGAAATTGTAGACAAACAATAAATCTTCTGCATGTTATTGCCAATGAAAGCAAAAAAGAGGCCCAGAATGGGGACAGACAACAAAAGGTGTGAGTGTATGTGAGTCTGTGTATGCGCACACATACACATAATTGTGTAAGAGAAAAGGAAATAGCTTAGCCAAGAGGGAAAGTCAATCCAATTTTTCAAGTCAGCCAAATTAGGAAAGTAACTAAATGCTTTGAAATAAAATGAAATTATGTGAAAACCAAAAAGCCACTTTTAGAAGCAGAAATTCAACAGAGAGACACAATTCTGGTCAAAATATCAAAGATCAAATATACAAAGTTAACATTGATATATGAAATGAATAAAACAAAAATTGAACTGTCAACAATAAGTTGATTTCAAACACAGTATTACAAAGTTTTACATGACAGTGTGAGAATATAGAAGAAGCTTAAATGAGTACCAATTGTTTTGGCAAGTATGGAAACAAGTTCCTCCATAAGATTTGGGACAAAATTTACAGGTGGTGATTTGCCAAATGTTCCAGGTAGACAATACAGAGGTTTATTGCTGTTAAGTGCCCTTTTGAGACCAGAATTAAAATGTTACTTTCTTTTAAATTCCCTGTAAAACTTGGTAACCTTTGGTCTCTGCCTTTTGGTGAGATTTGGTAGGGTAAATGTTTCACAAGAGAAAAAAATATAAAAAAAAAATAACATACTTAACAGATATTTAGAATTGACTACAAAAAATGATCAAACTTGAAAAAATAAATACAAAATCTTTCCTCCCAGTGAGATGAATGTTTCTTGCTTCTTCCATTTTTATCCCCCTTTTTTTTCTTTTTTCTTTTTTTTTTCGCTTTTCACTGAAAAAAATTTCTATGAAAATTTGAATATCTACCTCCTTCTTTTCCTTAAAACTTATCACAGGTTTTGGAAAATGACTGATGGAAAATAATTCCATTCCCATTTCTCTTGTGTTTTCTTTTTGTTGTTGTTGCTGAAAGAAGAGATTTGTGTTAAAATGGGTGCTTTTGGAGCATTTCCGTTTTTCTCTTCTGCGTTGATTACTCTGCATATACACATATTCAGAGTAAAGTCTTAAAGTTTTGTTCAGTTGCCTTAAATACAAAGCATCATGGAGAAAGAGAGAGAGGCTAAAAGAAGAATAAGGAAAACCTTCCAAAATGAACAGCAGCAGTCACGAGTTGACTGTTCAAGTGTAGAAATCTCATTTGGGACGGTGGACAGGACGGACAACTTTACAACAGTTACCCAGAAACTCTGATCTGTGGAGAGGCACCTCTGCTTCTTGATCTTGACTTCAGTCACCTGGAAATGGTGACAACACCTTCAGTTTTTTTTTTTTCTTCTTCTTCTTCTTCAAAAATTGGGTTTTAAATAGTTTCTTTTCCTTTTATGTTTTTAAACAGCTCCATAGATGTAGGTGATTTGTTTTTGTAAGGTTTGATGAAAAATATTAAAAAAAAAAAACAAGAGATGTTATTTATTTTTGGTTAAATAATTGGGATTTGTACAAAAAAATCAAGAGGATGGGTCCTGCATGAATTGATTTCATCTTTCTTTCAAAGTAAGACTCTCTAAAAAAAAAGATAACAGAAAGGAAAAATGACCTTCTGCTCAATATAATAACTCATGGAAGTATAAACAATGAAATTAATGATATTTGTGCACAAGATTTTTAAGGAGGCAATCAGAGAGAGACAATTCCAAATAGCCAAATCTCAATGCCAGTCTTGGGGTAAGATTTATTTTAAACAAAGAAAAATTAAAGAGATATAAAAATAAAAGGTCACAGAGAAATTCCTTTCACTGCAGAAAAACACTATGTAATGAGTAAGAAGGCATAAAAAAGCAGAATTCAAAGAAAAATCAAAGATAATTTTAAAAAAAGTTTTTGAAAGATGTATTTTTTTGGTGAGAGAAAAGGAGAAGTGATCCTAATTTTCAAGTGGGTTTTGGAATGTGCCAGTTGATTTTACAAGAACAACACATTTTGCAGAAATTATGACTGCTCTCAAAAATAGAATCCAAAGCCTATTAGCTAAAAGAGGGTTCGAAAACAGAACTGATTTCTGTTGCTCATCTTCATTTAAAATGTAAATAATAAAATATCCTGTGAGCTATCTTTTTTTAGGAAATTTATAAACTTAATAGCCAAAATTCAACAGTCCCACTGCAAAGAGAGAGAGAGAGAGAGAGAGAGAGAGTTGGGGGGCTTTTTTTTTCAACAGTCCTATTGACCTAAAGATGAGTATTGCTGCCTGATGGGGAAATGAAAAACCACTACATGCTTTATGAGAAAATTTACACTATTTTATCAAGAGTAAATTTTGACATCTCTATTTTCCTGAGGCAAAGTTCCAATTGGCTCATCCAGATTAAAAGGTTCTCACTGATGATGCTTAAAGAAGCACCATGTGCCAAACACTTCAGGAAGAGTAATTCTCAGGAGAAACCAGTTGTTAATGCTTCCATTGTCAGATGAGTTATGGAAATATCAATAAAATTCTTAAATGTGCCAATTCTTAAGTAAAGGAAAGGATGCATAAGGGGACATGAGCCAGGATTCTAAAATAAACAATAATTAAGCACATTGGTAAAACAGATTATTTGCTGTGAGTAACAATGTCCCTATGTGGGTTTCTTAATAGAGACAAAAATGGATTTCAGGACCCACACAATATCTAGATTCCTTTCTCTAACACACAGATACATGCAATTAATAGAACTTAATAGAACATTTTAAAGAATCTTTTAAAGAATATCTTTAACATGCAGGATACTAAATAAGGTTTTGAATGATTTCCATGATTGTTATCCTTTCTTTTATCAATGAATCAGTTTTGTTCCCAGAACCTTTCTTATGGCTTCAGACACAATCTGACAGAGATTGGAAATTCGTTGTAGAGCTTTACTCAACAAGATGGTAACAATTTCTCTAAGCCAATAAAAACAGAAATTAGATTTTTATGGTGATTGAAGAAAGAGCACAAATTGAACAGCAACTTTAAAAATGAAGCAATTAGAGAATTTAATGGTTTTTCAACTCCTGGGAAAGAAAGTGAAACGTAAATTGTAAATGTTTCCTTGATTTATCAAATACACACAGGGTGTTTGGAAGGATGTTTTTTTTTTTTTTTAAATGAAATGTCAGTGAAATCCACACACAGCCCACCTATCAATTCTGGAGTGATTGAAAAAGTTAACCACTCTAGAATAAAGATGAAATTGTTTAAAAACATCCTTGTTGGAAAATAATGTAAAAATGGTCACACACTCATACATGCAGATGTTTACACATGTGCGTACACGTACACACACACACACACACATACATACAAAGAGCATCAAGTGTCAAAAAAAACTTGATCATTTTTTTGAAGTAAGATTTTTCATTAGATTCATTCATAGATTTATAAAATCATTAAGAACCATTCTCAGGTGGAGTTGTAGATTACAAGGGAGATAACTCCTTTAATCAGCTTTTCAAAAGAAAATCATTCCTAGTACATTAATATTATAACCATAAACAGACATCATATTATGACAGAAGAATGCTTGTTGAGACGATGTTCAACATCTTTGAAGTTGGGAGATTAGAAAGAGGAAAATCTTTAATACAAAGAATAAACTATGTGAAATTTATGTGATAAAAAATGTTTTTATCTTAAAAACAAGTCTTCTTTGAATCCTGAAAGTCAAACTTTCTGCAATGCTGTGTTGAGATTCAGTGAGTATGGGATGAGATTCAACATGAATCCTATGTTGAAAAAACAAAGCAGTGCAGATATTCTAAATTGGTGTGGAAGAAGTCATAATGTGTACAAAATAGGGTTCTCTCCTCCTCCTCCTCCTGATGTCAGCAATGTTTACCTTAGTCTTTTGTCATATTGTTGTCTGCTTTACAAGTGGCATCATTATTACAAAAATACAAGTTTCCTAATGCAGCATCATTTCTTCTTTCCACTGATGCTTGTCAACAGCAAATTGCTTATTCAAAAGAAAGTGGAGGAGGAGAATAAATCAGGAAAGATGAAAGATTGGGAGCAAAAACTGTGTGTGTGTGTGTGTGTGTGTGTGTGTGTGTGCGTGCGTATGCATGTCAGAAAGGTCAAGGTGGTGAAGCCTAAATATCAAAGTATGTGAATGGTCAACTTTGCTTTTACAAACCCATTTAACGTAAAAGCAAGCCAACTTCAGTTGCCAAGGCTCTTTAGATAAATGAAAATAATTTCTTGATTTATTATTATACGAGACCCTCTGCTGATGAGAAATGCTGTAACTGTCTTGTCTCCCATTCAATGTCCCAACTGTATTCTAAGTTGTCAATAGTAGTTGCCTCGGTATCCCCCGCGATAACTGCCACCATAGCCACCACGCCCCCCTCGGCCTCCATGCCAGTTGTTGTCAAAGCCTCTGCCTGGATGACCTCCACCACGATTGCGGTTGTCATATTTGTTGTGATTTCCTCTAAAGTCCCTGCCACTACCTCCAAAGTGACCAGCAGTACCAGGACCACGAAAGTCCGAGCTGCTGTACTGGCCTCTTTGGGGTGGCTGGTTACGACTAAAAAAAAAAAGAAAAAAAGAAAGAGAAAAATAAAGCTACAATAATTGCTTCAATATTAATCTGAAATTTTACAGCAAAATGTTTAACATTATATATCCAACAATAACATCAAAATTATTTGAGAACTATGTGTCTATACATGTAAAAACAAGTCTTTTTTTTTTTTTTCTTTTCAACATGTATATAAAAATAAATTTCTAAATACAAAGAAACAAAAACAAAATCAAGGAGCAATCTTCAGTGCTAAAACCTTGCATTTTACAAATTTTATAAAAGAATGTTTTTTTTTCTCCTTAAATAAAGAATAGAATCTTGAAATCTCTATATATACAGGATGTACATAAATTACATACATGATTAATTAGAAAAACTAATTACTCACAGCTCATTGGCAGCTTAAAAGAGAAAAGCTAACGTCTTACAACTTTTCTGCCATTTTTATCAATATCTTTTATATGGATCTTCAATATATGAAAGATAATAATAATAATAATAATACTAAATAAGATTTATCTTTTCAAATAACAACAAAGAACAAGTAAAATCAACACAAGTAAATATATTTGACAGTTGTAAAAAGACAATTTTCTATTGATACAAATAACAATTCAGGAACAATAAATTTATTATTTTTCTGCACAACTAAAATATCAATGGAAGATCAAAACAAAAGTATTGCTCAGTTTTTTTTTTTTGCATTCCTCTTATTGCAAGTCAAGAAACAAAATCTAGCATGATGTTGATTTAAGTACTTACTTGTCATAGCCTCCATTTCCATATTTATGTCTTTCGGCATAATCATCCCGGGAATGATAAGGTCTGTCGCTTGGGTTACGATAGTCTCTATCATGTGACCGGTCACGATGCGACTGGTTACGTTCCCGGAACATGTCCCGTGCACTGCTGTAATCTTTTGACTTGTCTGCTCCTTTTGGATGCAAACTGCTGCTGCTACGTTCATTATGCCGAGGAGATTCTTCCTGTCGATGGTCCTTTTCACTTGCAGATGACAAATGGGATTCTGCTTTCTCTGAAGAGGACGAGGGAGATGGAAGGACTGGTTTTGGGGAAGATTCAAGTTTCTTTGCAGTCAACTCTGTGGTTAATGGATCATCAACCTACAAACAATTTCAACAGTCCTTTTACTTTCAAATAATTATTTATGAAACAAATTACTACAAAAAAACAAAAAACAAAAAAACCCTAGGATGTAGGTCATAATTTCTTGACAATTAAATTAAACAGAAAATACTTTCTGGATGATAATGATGAATGAAAATAATTTATCTTAAATAAAGTGGATGAAAAATGCACCAACCAATCAAAATTTGAAAATTAAGAAATATGAACAATTATATATCTCTAAAGTTTGGTTGTGATTACTTTGGGAGGGATGAAAATATATATCTTACACAAGAGAAATTCGAGTTTTTGTAAATGTAAATAACAAAATCATTTTATGAGTAAAAATGAATTTTGAAACAAAGATATTTGCCTGATGAAAAAATCTTGTATCATAGCTGAATGGTAACTGCAGAAAAGATAATGGCAAAAAAACAGAAGAGGAAGTTGGTTGAGTTGATCTAATCCAAAATGATTTTGTTTTTTATATTTCAAGAACTGCTATCATATACTTTTATACAGATTTAATTTATCATTTGATCAGATATGATGCTTTTTATTTGGATTTTGAACATTTTATCATCATCAAGAACAAATGTCAGTGATTATCTCCATGATGTCCATTTCTTTCTGTATATTTAATTGGATAGATTGAACTAAATTTGAATTACAAAAGGCTGGAATGTACAATATCCAAAACATTGAGAATATAAAACACTTTGAATGAATTAGAGCATAATAAAACACTGATACAACAGGTCAAAAGATGATATTCACATCTGTCTAAAAACTGTAATCTATAAATGCATTACTGTGCAAATAAGAACATCCAATTTTTTTTGCGCAAAACTACTGGGAAAATATATTGATAAATGTCATCAAAAATCTTGTCACATGTTTCATACTTGTTTTTCATATTTTCTTATACAAGCTGTGCATAAATGAATCTGAAATTTATACTATTCACAGGCCAATCAGAAATCAGTTTCAAATCCTAATTAAATGAAAACAACAAAGTGTCAATACACTATTTGCAAAATTTTTTTATTGTTTTAGCTCAGAAGAGAAGTGTTTGATGTTGCTTTACTCCTAAAAAAATAATGTCATTGATTAAATCTAAGCTGATTTGCTTTCATTTCTCCCAAATGTAAATAAAATTTAGATAATGTTTGAAATTCAGTGCTATAGTTGATTGGTTTGTGAATTAAAAAAGCAATTTAAATAGTTTCCCTGTTTTGTCAGTTAATAAGTATATTTCCAAACATCACAATTCTTGTTCCCACAAGTGCTAAAATATTTTGTTATTTTGCAATGAGATTTCATATTCTTTGCATAAATACATAAATACCAAAATGACATTATTCAAAGCTTGCAATTAGTTTTAGCTTAGTTTTATCAACAATAGAACAATAACAAGGATAGGTCATCTCCAAAAAAATTGTATTTAGTAATGAAAAATATTAGTTTTTTTGACTCCCAAAATCATTTAGGAAAAGGAAAATATATTTTAAATAAAAATAAAAGGACATTAAGTTTAAATCTTGGCAAATTGGAAATCCACTCAGTATAAATATCAATTATGTTGTGCTATATTTAGATTTGTGAAAGAAAAACAAATTATAATGATCATTACACTGAGTGATTTGTGTTTTAATGTCTTTCAAACTTTAAAGCGCTTGCTGATAATGCTAATAGTGCAAGTAATTCTTTAATAAACAATGCTTTTAAATGTTTCAGTCTCTGAGAGTTTCTACTGTTTTACATGTAAATGTGTATTTTATCAGTCAAAGACAATTTATTAATCTATTAATATACAAACCATTTTAGTAGGTGTGATGACAGATGTTTGGCCATCACCACCAGAACCGATAGTGGTTGATCCAGTCTTGGTGTCTTTAATGCCTTCACTTTTAGTTTTGTCATCTTTAGAGGAAGAGAGTTTACTCAAATTAATTGATTCAGATTTTATTGAGGAAGTTGCAGAGTTTGGCTTGTCCAGTGAAGCAACTGAACTTTCTATTTTGGGAGCTGCATTTGCTGTACTAGTAGGACAAACAACAGAGGAGGTCATTTTAATAACTGTCACTTTGTTGTCTTTTTCTACAGGGTCAGACTTGGTTGAAGCACCAACAGACTGACTATCTGTTTTAGTGTCCTTTATTTCTTTGTCACCAGAACCCTGAGATTTGATTTTAGATTCAGATTTTGTGAGCTCCACTTGTGTCTTCATCCCAGATAAAGGTTTATCATCTGTCGTCTTTATTACAGACTTTTTTTCTGCAACTTTTACCAAAGATTTGCCGTTATCCTCAGTAACTTTGACCTCTATAGGTTTTATTACAGTTGATTTTGTTTGGTCAGGATTGTTTTTTTCTTCTAAAGATTGATTTGTCTTTTCTTGAAGAGAGCTAACAGATGGCTTTACTTTTTCTGGAGAAGAAAGATTGCTTTTTGATTCTGGAGAGCTTGTCTTTGTGTTCTGTTCTGCTGAGTTGCTACAAGACATTTTAGAGCTTTCAGCAGAACTTTTGAAAGATTGTTTAGGCTTCTCTTCTTTTGTACCTGTAGAAAGCTTGGTTTTTGAATCTGTAGAGCTGCTAACAGCTGATTCTTGCTGCTCTCCAATATATGATGTCTTTGACTTCACTTCCTCACAAGTGGCTGTAGGTTTGGTATTTTGTTCTTTACAGCTGGTAACTGTTGATTTAGCTTTCTGCTCCATTAAGTTTATCAATACGGACTTTGGTTTCTCTTCTATTGAGCTGCTAAAATGTTCAGGAGTTTCTTCTGTTGAGCTGAAAGAAGAGAGCTTTCTTTTCTCTTCCTCCACCTCAGATACCTGTGTAGTTTTAGAAGAGATTGATTTAAGCTTCTCATCCACAAAATCATTTTCTTTGGATCCTTTCTTTGATTTCTCTTCTGCAGTTGGTTTGTGGATGTCTTCAGATTGATCGTCTTGTTTGAGATTCTTTTCAAAAGTATTGGATTTTGAATCTTTATGTTTGCTTTCAACTCTGTCAGCCTTCTCATCTGAGATCTTGTCTTCTAGTGATTTACTCTTTTCTTCAAATGGAGACTTTTCTATTAATTTCAGATTTTCTTCTACAGGTCCTTCTTTTCCTTCAGTTAACCTCAATTTTTGTTTTTCTAGTTTAGTTTTATCAACTGATTTTTCTTTCAGACATTTTGTAGAAGACTGCTCAACATTTTTGTTCATTTCAGATATGTTTTTCTCTTTTGTGTCATCAGTTTTTTCATCCAAACATCTAGCCTTCTCCACAGTCTTTTCTTTGCCTGAACTGGCTTTCGCAGTAGACTCTTTATCCTCCTTTTTAGAACTGGTTTTCTCCATTAGGTCATCTTTCTTTTTGGAACTATCCTTCTCAGTTGGCGCATCCTCCTTTTTGGGACGGGCCTTATCAGTTGGCTCATCCTCCTTTTTGGGACGGGCCTTATCAGTTGGCTCATCCTCCTTTTTGGGACCTTATCAGTTGGGGGACCCTTATCAGTTGGCTCATCCTCCTTTTTGGGACGGGCCTTATCAGTTGGCTCATCCTCCTTTTTGGGACGGGCCTTATCAGTTGGCTCATCCTCCTTTTTGGGACGGGCCTTATCAGTTGGCTCATCCTCCTTTTTTGGGCCAGGCCTTATCATCCCTCCTTTTTTTGGGACGGGCCTTATCAGTTGGCGCATCCTCCTTTTTGGGACGGGCCTTATCAGTTGGCGCATCCTCCTTTTTGGGACGGGCCTTATCAGTTGGCGCATCCTCCTTTTTGGGACAGGCCTTATCAGTTGGCGCATCCTCCTTTTTGGGACGGGCCTTATCAGTTGGCTCATTCTCTTTTTTGGAACGGGTCTTATCAGTTGGCGCTTCCTTCTCTATGGAACTGGCTTTCTCAGTCGGCTCATCCTCCTTTTTGGAAGGGGCCTTCTCATCCTCTTTTTTGGAAGGGGTTTTCTCAGTTGGCTCATCCACCTTTTTGGATCGAGCCTGCTCAGTTGGTTCATCCTCTTCATTTTTGGAGCTGGCTGTCTCATTAGCCTCCTCCTTCTCCTTCTCATTTTTGAAGCTGACTTTCTCAGTAGGCTCTTCCTCCTTTTTGGAACTAGCTTTCTGAGTTGGCTTTTCCTCCTTTTTGGAACTGGCTTTCTCAGTAGGCTCCTCTTCCTTTTTGGAACTGGCTTTCTCAGTAGGCACCTCTTCCTTTTTGGAGCCGGCTTTCTCAGTAGGCTCCTCCTCCTTTTTGGAGCCGGCTTTCTCAGTAGGCTCCTCCTCCTTTTTGGAGCCGGCTTTCTCAGTAGGCTTCTCCTCCTTTTTGGAGCCGGCTTTCTCAGTAGGCTTCTCCTCCTTTTTAGAGCCGGCTTTCTCAGTAGGCTTCTCCTCCTTTTTAGAGCCGGCTTTCTCAGTAGGCTTCTCCTCCTTTTTAGAGCCGGCTTTCTCAGTAGGCTTCTCCTCCTTTTTAGAGCCGGCTTCCTCAGTAGGCTTCTCCTCCTTTTTGGAGCTGGCTTTCTCAGTAGGCTTCTCCTCCTTTTTGAAGCTGGCTTTCTCAGTAGGCTTCTCCTCCTTTTTGAAGCTGGCTTTCTCAGTAGGCTTCTCCTCCTTTTTGGAGCTGGCTTTCTCAGTAGGCTCCTCCTCTTTTTTGGTTCTGGCTTTCTCAGTAGGCTTCTCCTCCTTTTTGGAACTGGCTTTCTCAGTAGGCTCCTCTTCCTTTTTGGAACTGGCTTTCTGAGTTGGCTTTTCCTCCTTTTTGGAACTGGCTTTCTCAGTAGGCCTCTCATCCTTTTTGGAACTGGCTTTCTGAGTTGGCTTTTCCTCCTTTTTGGAACTGGCTTTCCGAGTTGGCCTTTCCTCCTTTTTGGAACTGGCTTTCCGAGTTGGCCTTTCCTCCTTTTTGAAAGTGGCTTTCTTAGTATGCTCCTCCTCCTCCTCCTCCTCCTCTTGGGAACCAGCTTTCTCAGCAAGGTTCTCTTCCTCTTTTTTGCAGCTGGCTTTCTCAGTATCTTCCTCTTCCTTTTTAGAACTGGCCTTTTCAGTAGCTGCCGCCTCCTCCTCCTCCTCTACTGAACTGGTCTGACCTGCAGGCTGCTTCTCCCCTTCAAAGTTGGCCTTTGGTGCAGACTCCTCTTCGCCACCTGAACTGGCTTTTTCTGCAGACTCCTCCTCTCCACTGGAACTAGACTTCCCAGTAGGCTTCTTAAATGGCTTGACCTTCTCTGTAGTCTTCTCCCTACCTAAATTATCATTCTTTGCAGGCTCTTCCAAACCTGACTTGGCTTTCTTTGCAAATTTTTCACTTGACCCGATCTTTCCCATAGATACATCTTCAAACTTTGTTTGGTTTTCTTCTATAGATTCAGTCTTCTTTTCTAAGGATTTTAATGTCTTTACATGTTTAGATTCACTTTCTTTATTAACCTGTTCCTCAAAAGGTTTAACTTTCTGCTCTTCTTCTTTAACCTCCTGATTAGTTACATCTCCCCTCTGTTCAATAGTTTTAGGCTTCTCTTCAACTGATTTGGTACTCAATGTGGAAAGTGGCTTATCTTTTTCTGTAGGCGACATAGTCAAACTATCTTTCTTTTGAGCAATGTCAAAAGATATTTCAGATGCTTTTATCTCATCCTTTTGGTTAACCTTTTCTTCTGTTGTTGATACAACAACAGATTCTTTGCTTTTCATTGACAAGCCTTTATCTTCTGACTGGTCGACATCTAACTTCATTTTTTTCTCACTTGGAGAAGCTGAAGCATCTGTTTCCTCTAAGTCTTTGTTAGCAATTTCAGATGTTTTCTTACTTGCATTAGGAGAACTTGGGCTGGCTTCATTCCTTTGCAGTTTTTGGTCTGATTCTTCTTCCCTTTCAGAGTGAAGTCTTTTCATAACTGGCTTTTCAGAATCAAGCAACATCTTGCAACTTTCAGGTTGTGAAAGTACACTAGTAATTTCTTCTTCACTCTTTGGTTTATCACTTACTTCATGCAACTGCACATTTTCATTGTCTTGCATCTTTTTCTTTTGTTCAGTCTCTTTTATAACTTTGTCAGCTTCCTTAATACCTTGAAATGCATTCAATTCTTCTTCTTCTTCATTATTTATCTGTTTCTCCTCATCTTCCTCTTCCTCCTCTTCTTTGTTTGTAGAGATCTGATCTTCAGCCAATGAAGATGATCGGCTAAATTCTTCATCAGACAGGAGATCCTGCAGAAAGATAAAATGGGTATTATGGGAATTTCAGGATACTTGTATGCCCATGGGTAAAAGGTTTCTACTATTTTCACAGCATTAGCTATCAATACTCACATGTCATAATTTGATTCTATATAAATTTACTGATAGAAGATTAAATAATATTCTTCATCTTTTTTGTAGTATCATTCTCATCAAATATTTTAAAGTCCAAATCAGCCAGAACAGCAACTGCCAGAAACATTTGAGGCAGCATAAAATATTGTCAAACATTTACAATTTGTGTAGTCTTTCATTGGCAATCAAGAGGACAATTGCTACTTGGTTTGACTAATACAAGTAGCTACAAATGTTGGTTATTGCAAAGCATTTTTTTAAAATATTTTCATTAGGGAAATTATGAAAACTTTCTTTACAGTGTTTAAAAATCAGTTTTATTGAAATGAAGTAGTACAATATCATGAAAACCAACTGATTTTCAGTCATAATTATCTTGGGTTATTAAAGTTTGTTCTTTTTTGGTTAAGAAAAAGAAACAGATGGCAAGAGTTAAGATCTACCAGTTCATTTGATTCAATACCGATCAAAGATCCCTTTGATGACAGCCCATTTAAACTTCAATGATTAAAAGCCTTATGATGTTCATCCCATAGTTCACTATTTTTCATAATTATTCAAATCTCTTAGTAACCCTAACCTCCTAACAGGCTTACGGGCATATCAGTTTGAAACACTGATTCTTGTATGATTTCCAAAGTTAAGCAACATTGAGCATGGTCAATATCTAGATGGGTGACAGCATGGGAATATTATGCACTGTAAGCTTGAATGGGCTGGTGGTATAATGGATGACTTAGAATTGGAAATTGCAGAGCAGAGTTCCAATTCCAGTCAAGTTCATTATATTTACTTATGTGCAAATAACCTTGGGAAGGTATGAATACCCCACCCACCCAACTATGAGTAAATTAGTAGAACTTGTATTAGTAAATCATTATTATCTGCAAAAAATTCTTACAATCTAAAAATATTTACTGGGTTTAAATAACCTGCAAATGGTTAATAAGCTGTAAAAAACACTCAATCAACCTAACTTCCTGGCACACCAATTCTTGTCCAACAAAAAGAACAATTCCTATGAAAAGTTAGGATCATTAAAGTAATATGTCGATTTTTTAAAAAACAGTATTGTAAAGAAGTTTAAATATACAATTTTAAGATAATTCACTTCAATGAATTTGGGCAACTTAAATATCATGTTCTGTTTAGATTCAATTTAGAAAAATTATTTTCTTTCACTGAAACATTCAATA
Source organism: Acanthosepion pharaonis (assembly GCA_903632075.3). NCBI lineage: Eukaryota > Metazoa > Mollusca > Cephalopoda > Sepiida > Sepiidae > Acanthosepion > Acanthosepion pharaonis. The sequence goes on along the minus strand of CAHIKZ030002069.1, from coordinate 230,371 downwards.
ATTGGCAACAAACAACTTACTCAACATCTTACAATCATGTTTTTTTTTTATATATACTTGTAAGCTTTTTAGTAGTAAAAAGATAAAATGAATAAAAGTAAATTTTAATGATTGTTAAAAAAAAAAAAGAAGAAAAGAAAAGAAAAAAAGAAACTCACTCTGGTGTCTTTTTTATCAGTTGAAACAGAATTGATACTGTCTTCTACCGAGTCAGACATAGCTGGAGATTCATTGGCCCTCGAGTCTTCCAGATCTTCATCTTCTACCAGAGTTGATTCAATTTCCCTCGACTCAACAGGCTCAAATGGCTCCTTTAAAAGTTTTAGCACTTCCACTTTGTGACCACGCAGCTTATTCTTTAAACGGTGAATACCTTCCAGCTGGAAACGAAGATCTCTTGGATTTGGAGGTGTCTGCAGCAAGAAAATGTTCAAAATCCATACAGAAAGGTCAGAGTAGGTGTATTGTGGATTTCGTTTTTTGTAGTAGAGCAATTCCAATGCAACCGCTTTGGTTATTTGGTTTGCAGAAACAGTAGATTCCTTATGTCCCTCCAGGACATCTGTGTCGATGGACAGCTTTTCACACAAGGGGCCAATGTTGGAGTGATGCTCCAAGAAAGTCTCCTTTATCCAGTCGACACCACCTCGCTTCAACCTGCGGCGGATACGGGACAGGAAGTTGGAGATGTTCTCGGGTGGATCCAAGAAGAGATTCTCAAATATCTTAGGCAGGATCTTGACAAATGTGTAGTCTTCACATGAATAAATGTAGTCTGTAATTGCAAACCAGAAACCATACGAGACACAGTTCTTCTTGAGCTTGTTCCATTCTTCAGGAGTCCACTCTTCTGCAAAAGAAAAAGTTTAACAATTCATAGATTCTATTTTACTGCAGTCATAAGAAAATCAGTCCCTACTGTTACATTTCATATAAAATCCTGTATCACTACTGATGGAAATCCTGTATACTTTCAGAAATCTGTATCTCCCTCTAGCTTAAATCATCTACAGTCTTTCACTGTCAAGGCATATGAATATAAGTAGGGAGAATGAGTATCTTTTGCTAAGGGCAATATCATTCAGCATCAAGTAATTTTGCATATGGGCAAAATTTGTAACACTAAATCAATAAAGGATTTATTTGTCAGCAACATGTTTTTATGCTGACAAACTTTAGGAATAAAAATGATGGAAGCCAACAGAAATGAAGAAAACATATTGGGTAAAATTTTGTCAGTCACAAATACTGATGTGTCAATTTTCTAAACTAACACTGAAGAGATTCCTTCATGCAATGGGATTTGTATGTTTAGTGTTTTAAAGAAAATTTAACAGAAAAATAAAGGTATTTTCTTTCTTGAATTGAGAATAACTAAAGGCAAGAGAAACTAGAGAGCATAAATCAAATAGTTGGTCATTTGACTAATGAAGCAGAGCAATTACAAAAAAGAGGTTAAAAGTCACACCAGCAATGTCTCTATTGATGAGTTTCTCGATATTCTCTGGTTCCAATTCAAACTCTTCAATACACAATTTTCGCCAATTGGTAAATTCTGCATCAACATCTCCTTCCTCAGACATGGATTCTGCAGGAGTTGACTGAAAGAGTTATTTTATAGAATTATTATTCTATCAAAAGAAAAAAAAACAACCAAAAAACTATGTTAGAAAATATTTTAAATGTAGTAATAAAAGATTCTTCTTCACAAAATATTAAAACTGATAAAATTGTTTGGAGTTCTTTAAGAAGAAATAACATCAACCAAAATTGAAATAATAAAAAAAGATAACTCCCCAAAATAAATTTCAACATCAATTTTGAGAATCATTTAGCTTCTTTTTTTTTTTTTAATTTTTTTTTTTTAAATATAGCTCTTTTTATACCAATAAAAAGAAAAAAAATAATATTTAAAATCTGTATAAAACCTAGAACATGAACCAGAAATATATTTGATACTTGCAAATAGCTAGGGAAAATTGTACATTATGGTATTATGATATAACTTTGTTTTTAAGACTTAAACTTCTGTTTTCATACAAAACCATCACATTTTTAAAAACTTCAATGATCATTACATTTCTCACCCAAATAATTATTAGACAATGTTATAGGCATAAAAAAAAAGTTTTATAAAAAAAACGTTTTTGCTTTAATAAAGAAACTGTCTAAGGAAAAAATATACATAAATGCAAATTGAGGTGCAAAATATTGACAAATCATCATCAATAAATTATATAACAGCCTAATTTTCTTGAAGGCACAGTCAAAGTTTATCAAAATACAATGAGTAATTAAAGCTGTGCTGTATCAAGGTTTTGATAAAATTGCCCAGAAGCCAAATGTATTACCAGGAGTTAAAGACATCTGATTCTTTAGTTTTAGGGACATGAGCATTTCCTATGTTCTTTAAAAACAATTTGATCATTTCAAATCTCAAACAAAAGAGGTGGTCAGGGAGGTAGTGGTGGGATAGAGGGGGAGAATTGCAAGGAAAGATTATTAATGACTTGAAAACTCCAATTAACTAACATCTGATCTCTAGTTGTGAAGTGAAAAAGTTGAAATATTTTTCTTTTATTCAAACCACACTTAAACAACCCTAACACTAACAAAAAGAGAAACGCAGATATACTTACTTCATCCTTGGTAGCATCTCCTCCCTGTGTTATGGCCTGGTCAGATGGTTTTGGACTGTCATCATCAGATGGAGTAGCTGGACTCTTGCTATCATCTGTGAAGGTTTTACTACCAGCCTCAATGCTTTTCATTAATGGGGAACCTAAAATATGAAAAAGAAAAAAAAAAAAACATGCCACATTGTGCTTCATCAACAGCACTCCTTTGCTTGAAATGATGAAGATAATTACATTTATAAAACCTTTTCTACTGACACTGCAGTGAAAAATGTATTTTCAGAATTAAGAGAAAACCTCAAAAGCTCTAGCAACATCAATAGATTCACTTTAATATTTCTTCCTTAGAAAATTCAAGAACTCATTAGTTAACAAGTAAATATTAATTATCTTTTATATTCAAGATTAACATTTAAATTTAAACCCATTAAAAATAGCTTGTTTTAAATTTTATTTCTGGTTAGAACATTTGGGACATTGTGTAACATTTGACCTGGCATAAACCCAAGGTATTCTGATTTAATACTATTGCTATGCAGAATGTTTTATCGTTCTCTAACCTAATGATCTCTGAAAGGAGTCATTTCAACCTCAAAGGATAATATAAAAGTAATCTTAAATTAACATGTTTAATTGATTGATTATTTTTTTTTTTATGACTTAAGTCTGTGGGTAAATTTAAAGCCAAAACACGTTTCAAATTGTAAGAGGTTTTGTTTACAAAGCAGTCCTCTTTATCTAAATACTGACTGGGCCCAGCATGATATGTTTAAGAATTACAAAAGTTTAGGCTTTATGATAATGTACCATAGACCTTAAGTTGCATAATGGGCTTTTGCTATGCTAACCTGTTCAGCTTATTTGCAGGAAGCATGTTTGTTGCAGAGGCAGAATTGAGCTTCCATATTCTTCAGCTAATCAAAGATATTCATACAATTCAGAGCTGGCAGGATAATGAGCTGACAAAGCTTTGAATTGTTTTGCCAGATTAGTTTTAACATAATTTAATGAAATGATACAATATTTTAGAATACTGTTTTTAAATTCCATTATTGCCTGGAGCTAAGAGAAGAGTATATAGGAAAGAGAAAAAATTTTAAGTAAAAAATCCCCACTATTACAAATATTCTACTTGTTTAATTGATTAGTTCAAGTGGAAAGTTTAGCAAAGCCAGGCATAACATGGAGTAGAGGCTTAGTTTGGAAATCAAGATGGGATCATCAAGGAATTAAAATGACATATCAATACATGCAGATAAGAAAAAGCATGCAACTGAATCAAGAAGATGTTGACAAGTTGGAGCAACAGTATCAGTCAGTCAAAACAATAATTGAAAATATTTCCAGTTTTAGTTGTAAATAATTCTTGCTTTTAATTGCTCTATAAAGCCATGTCAGACAATCAGGACCTTGTTGCTCAAATTGAACAGCAGTGACAGAATATGGAAATTGGGATATGAATTTCAGCATCTTTCATTCGGTTCATTTAAAATATGTTTTTTTTTTCATGTGATATTACAATACATGTATGCAAAACCAAATGGGAGTCGAGACCACCCTACTAAATCATAATGTCAAACATAATTTAATCAAATAGTAAAAAAAAAAGAAATTGTGTCTAATCCCCAAGTTGTACAATATTTCTGGACATACCAGGTTAACAAATGAATAGAAGTTAAAACTCATGACACCACAATAATAAGTCAAAAATATTTCCTTGTTCACAAGCAAAAGAAGAAATTAAAAACCCGATCAAGTAAAATGAAATAATTAGGAAAAGAAATCAAAGTTTCATTTTAATGGAAAAAAAAAAGTAAACCAAATATTAGTACTTGAAGAATTTGAATCAAAGTGTAACTTGATAACATCACTGATAAATGAACCTTGAGACATTAACAAAGTTAAGATCAAATTATTTTTCACCATTCTTAGATAATTTATCTCCTACATTCAAAATTGTGAAAACATTCTGGAATAAATTAAAAACAAATTTTTTTTCCAGTGTGCTTCTTGCCAAAATAATAGAAACTACATATGCCCATAATTTTTTCACAAGACACAGGGTAGATTTCTAGATTAAGCATAAAACATTGTAACTCAAAATCTGTTTCTTAAAAACAATTTTCATAATTAGTGGCCAAACTTTTTTCAAAATGTTATTACACTAGAAAACAAGAAAAACTCAACTACTTCATTTAGAGAGAAAATATTTTTCTGATATTAAAAAAGTTTAACATCTGCTGCTGTTATCTGCAATCAGTATGATTTTTTTGTGCAAGAGTCAAATATAAAGAAAATTATACATGCATTCTTCCACTAAAAACAAGGACATTGCAGATTTTAATATATTGTGTGATATAAATTTGCATTGATGTGGACCCCAATTCAGACCAGGCAACTCAAGCAATATAAAACCTTTTAAATTCATCTTATTTGGTATTGAGAAATGGGCACCAATGACTCACAATATTTTCCCATGCAATATCACTCTTTCATTTACAATAAAACTTCTAATATAAATATTTAAATGGGTATGGGAAAAAGTATTAGATATTAACTGAAAAACTAAATAGACAAATCACAATTTTCTATATTTAAGGGAGTCGAACACCCAATAAACTTAAAATGTTAATTTGAGAAAATTACTGAATGGCTCAAATAGTTATTAGCCATAAATGCCAGAGAAAGATTTAAAAAAAAATATAAGTAAAGAAAGTGTTAATAAAAATAAACATAATAAACAGTTAAGAACCTAGTAAGTGCAATTTAACAAAAAAGAGGAAACAAAAGCCTGTTGCGTTGATCAGAGAACAAATACTTACCAAGTGGTAATAAAATAAAGAAAAAAAATCAAGCAACAAACAAATCAATGTTTAAAAAACATTAAGTCTAAAATTACAAGCATAAAAAAAGAAAGTTTGGAAATTAAAAATGTTATCTCTCATTACTTTGTTTACAACTAGCTCTTTTTTTCATAAAGAAAGAAAAAGTACTGTCCCATAAAAACAAAAACAGCAGAAAATACTAACAAAGTGTTAAGATTGAAAAGTATCAACAGAAAATATTTGTAAACTAGAATTTTTAAAAATGATGACTTAAAACTAAAAAAGGCATTACTTATTTGTAAATATTTGCTGTTCAGTTTGATGAGAACCAATTGCAGGCAGTGATTAAAGAAGAAACACATCAAGCCATGAGGGAATTGGCTCAGAAGATGGAAAGCTCTCAATATTACTGTCACTAGTCATCTTCACTCAATGGGTAAGGTCCAGAAATATAGTGCATGGGTGAGATGTACATAATGACTAATAGAAACAAACTCCAGCATGCCTCCATTACCACCAATTTACTCAATTGACACCAGGCTATACCCCTCCATTACCACCAATTTACTCAATTGACACCAGGCTATACCCCTCCATTACCACCAATTTACTCAATTGACACCAGGCTACACGCAGATACAAAGGAAGAGCTTGGTTGGTAAGTTCTTCCACACCAACCATATTCCCTTCATTTAGCCCCTACAGACTACCACCTATTTTGGTAGCTTTCTAACAATTTTCAACAATGATGTGGAGCTAAAAACATGGCTTGATGAATTTATTAAGTCAAAGCCTAGTGATTTCTATCATCAAAGCATTGAACAGTTAATGGATAGTTGGCAGGATCTCATAAACAATAAAGATGAATACATTGTTGAATGATTTACCAGAACTATTAATAAATAATAAGCATTATAAAAAAAACTAACAAATTTATGTAACAACCTAATATTTAAGATTTGTGTTGAAAACATTTTAAGTACAAGTTGAGATAATAAAAGTAACACTTTAGTTCTCTTGCTTAGGAATGGCTTATTAAAACAACCAAATTTCACCTTACATAGACAACTGTTAGATTTTATTATGCAGGTCAATGTTTTCACAATAAAATTGGTATTAATCAACTGATGATGGTAAAATGTTAATGATATACTTACATTTATATGGGCAAAATATATTTAGTGAATTTCAGCTTAAATCTATTCTTATTAAAAAATATATTTTGGAGAGCATATTTTTATGATGCAAAGTGTAATAAAATTTTCATTGAGAAATAAATCCAAAAAGATATAGAAACAGAATTGATTAATACAATATCTTATATACTTGAATAAATTATTATTTTATTGATTAATATAATCTCCTTCACATTTAGCTAACCATCATTAGTATTTTAGCCATTGATTTTATTATCTTTTTTTTTTTTTCTGGTTTCAACTTTTAACACTGGTTGCAATAGTTTTTTTTTTTTATTTTTTATTTTTTTTATTGCTTCCTAGAAATCTTTGCTTGAATGTTGTTTATCATTCTTATAATAATGGACCACAAGTTTTATATTGGATTAATATCTGAGGAGGCTGGAGATCAATCCATTAATTTGTTCCTTCTGAAACCTTTATTGGCAAGATGATTTTCATGCAGAATACAATCTTCAACTTAACACTTCTTAGTTGTGACTTCTACCACTCAGAAAATATCTTGTCTAAGAACTTACAATAAGTCTTTACATTTATCTTTAACTGTTATCAACTTTGAATGGACCAATCATTTTACTGCCTATAATACTAGCTCCAAACATTAATCCAGCTGCCTTTATAATTTTGCTAACCAATCCACTTTTTTGGCTTATTAACTTTCGTGACATTCTTAAACCAGCTTTTTTCTTTGTTTTATCTTGTCAATATTTTCAATTTCTTTTTTGTTTGTTCAATGATCTCTATTCAACTTTTCCCCCAATTTCCAATGTTATATTACAATAATTCAATAACTTTATAGCTTGTTTTTCTTTCTAGGCAGTTTTTATATATCTAAAATTAAAAGTAAATAACTATATTATCATTATTAGTATTATATATATTTACTTATAGTATGTTGAACAAATTTTGAGATGCATAATATAATTTCAAACTACTAAATAAGTCACTGTAAATATTTCTCATAAAAACATAAGTTGAAATTCACATGGTACACTTATAAGTATATTCTGAAAATATTACCAACAATGGTTGGTTAATAACAATTTTATCATGAAAAAATTGACCCTAAGAAGACATAAAGACATCCATAAATTGCTTCTGTTCTAAATGAATTTTCCAAGCATCAAGTAACACAAGAATTACAATTGGAGAAACAATATAGAATAACCTCTGTGTGTGTGTGTGGGTAAATTATGAAAACAAAATTACTGTTCCGAAATCCGATGCCAGTGACAGAGTTAGAAAATATTTTTCCACTCTTAGTTTTAAAATGAATAAAAGTAGTTTAATGTCTTTTCAAATAAGTAAAACATGTGCACCCAATAAAACCATTTCATAAAATAACTTTTGCCTTGACCTTCAGAAAACTTAATTACTAAATACAATAGAAATTTCAATCATTCACAATGAAACCATAAAACTGCAATGACAATATCCAAAGGCTTCTTTATTTATTTTTGTAATTATTTCACCCCAAATGAGAGAATAAAACCGTAAAGACACAAGGGGGTTACTCAGTGTGAAAGAATCCGAGAAAAAAACATTATGGAGAAATGTAAAAGAATGGGAATTAAGGAAACAGATGATGATTGACATTGTGTTGAAATTTTTGAAGGTCAAGTTAACTAGAAAGCAAGAATTTGGAAGAGAGTTTCACAAGTGAAAAGTACAAGAGAAGAAACTGTTAGTAAGAAAGTCGTGATAATAACAACAAAGATAAGGACATTAGTCTAAATCTAAATAATGATAACTTCTCATCCCAGAAATTCAGAGGTTTCTTTGAGAAATTTTACTCATCATTGTGTAGTAAGTAATTTCCAAATTTATGAAAAACTATATAAAATTAATGAACTTTTCAGTGAAGCTAAATTTCCTTCTAAAAGACGTAGTCTTATATGTCATACTTGAATCCCAATGATTTTTGGTTTTGTCTGCTGCAAGAAAACTTTTTGTGATGTCATCAATATTACTAAGAAGACTTTTGAGTTCTTTTTATACTGACAATTAATAAAGCTTCATACAATAGTTAATTTGATATAGGCACTGAATGTAAGGCAATGTCAATTGACTTTACAGAATGTAAGGCAAGACAATGGCTTAGAGGTGTGAATTTTGTGGCATACTAACTGTGAGTTCAGTGCTTGGGCCAAGTAGTATGAATTTATTCACTCAGTGGGAACTAGAATAACAATAACTGAGCAGCACTAAAAGTACAATTAAACAAAAATAAGATAATATATCTGTAGATATATTGACAGTAGAATGATAACTTAGCCATATAGATTGAATAAAAGGTTCAGTTTTAAATTCCCTGAAGGTCACCTAAAGAAGGCTAGAGGGCATAACAGTCAAAACATTGTGATGGTAACAACAAATATTAGTCAAACTATAAATAATATAAGCAATAATCGATAAAGGTTGAAATCAATGCTTAGTTATTCTTTATTGCTTGGCATAATAGCCTTTAGATTAGACATAATCTCTATGGTTAAAGGAGATGAGAATTAATTCTTAACAAAAAACACAAGCAGGGAACTATATATATTTCAAACCACTTATTGAACTTATAGTAAGCGAGAGCTTCAGCTTAACATGAAAGGAACATAGATTGAATAATGTGAAACCAGAAATGTAAAATATAAAGGCTTAGTTTAAAATCAAATCAAATTTAATTCAGATGCTACTATATTTCAAGATTAGAGTTTGTAACTTTTCAGTTTTAAATTAAGGATTAACTTTTAATTCTGAACACAAATTAATTTTGAAAAGTTTTAAGTTTATTCATTTTTAAAAACATTTTTACATCTTTTTCTCTATATTAGTTAATGTTAAAGGAAAATTTGCCTCATTATTTTAAGAAAAAAAAAAAAAATCTTCCTGTTGAAAAATAATTTTCACAAAAAAAAAAAAAAAAAAAAAAGTTGTCAAATCTCATTTGTGAATTCCAAAATCTTGATAAACAAAAACAAAGCAAACAAAAAAGCCCTTATCATAACCATAATCATAATCATCAATATCACATTAAGAAGTATATTAGTGTTTATTTTAATGGTTGGTTGGCTTCATTCTTTAATTCAAATGGAAATTATACATAGATAAATTTTGTTTCTCTTTTTGGTAGTAAGCTGAAATTTATTGCCAAAAAGAGAAGTCTACTAGCTGACTTTTTTTCCATGTATCTGTAGAGGTACAATGGAGCAGTTGAAACATCATACGAATGTTAACATCAATACTGAGATTTAATATAAAAAAAACAAAATTAAAAAATTATGGTATGATAATGACGTTTGTGTGGAAATTTATACATGTAATTTTTTTTCTTCCTGTATAGATCTTATATTTTGATCGGTGCTAAATGCTATCAAGTCGATTCACAGGCTATTTACAAAATGTGCAAATGTAGATAATTATGTTGCTTACAACAAAATATACTTGATTGTTTAAATTGCTATTTAATGAATTGCATGTACATCTTTTTAATACACAAATACATGTTTCAAAAATGTAGACAAAAATGATTACAAAATTGCTATTTAAAAAAGTAAATAAAAAATTATATAATGAATGTAAAATCATTTACTACAACTGAGGATGAAACTCCTGAAAGATTCTGTAATATTTCAAGTACATTATTACCGATCTAACTATAGTGAGAGAGAGAAAGAGAGAGATATTATCCTTAAAGAGGCTTAGTGAGCACACTGGCAAAAACTTATAAAAGATATTTATTTGAATTTTTTAAGATGAAAAATAATAAAACTGAAGAAATGAAAGAGTGTATCACAAAATAAATAAAAAAAAACTGTATTAACAAATAACTTGATAGAGAATGCCAAGAAGGGCACAAACCAAACCAGCCTGCCAAATGGCAGTTAATCTTGTACATGTAACACAAGCCAAGAAGGGGCAGCAGCAGCAGCAGCAGTCACTCTTGTAGAACTAAATAGAAGGGAAAGAAAAAAAAAAAAAAAAAAAAAAAAAAAAAAAAAAAAAAATCTTTCTTCAACATCTAACCCTGCTGTCAAACCATAATTTTGGCGTGATCAAGATGTCTGGCTTGTGAGATGGTAAAGATGATGTTTTGAGAAGGCATGGATGAATATGGGCTGTCTGTCCGCAAGGATCCGAGAACAGAAGTCTGTCTCACTGCATACTGTTGCCAGGTGTATAGGGCGACGTTCAATATGGCATGGAATAGTACAATGGCGAAAAGTTGTTAACAGGAATAAGAACCTCACCCACTGTCAGCGTGCTCTGGGGGTATGATGCAGGCCCACATCTCCTGTAAACTAAGCAGTGAACGGCCAGTGTTAGGGTAATGATGCTAGTAGCAATAAAGGTGAGGTGCCACATGCAAACACAAACAACACACAGAAAAAGGGATTTTTTTTTTTTTTTTTCTTAAATTTTAAAATTTATATGTGGATTATAAAGGCATAGCAAAAATGATAACAGCACCATAACAAGGTAGGGTACATTAACAAGTCAGTTCAAGTAAAAATTGGTATACATTTAAAGAAAGGTGAACATGAAAAAGAAGGTCTAAGCCAACAAATACAATGAAGAAATTATTCAACAGTGGAAATTTTTTTTTAAATTCATATTGAGCTGCCTTTTAAGGAAACACACACACATACACACGCATACACACACACAAGACTACTAATTTAGAAAAAGTTATATAGACATATTTTTCAATATATTTAGGAGTGGACGACACTGAAAACCATTAACAACCTGGGAATGAGCATCCACAGATAAAAGTGTAGGAGGAGAATTCATGTATGTGTTGGTGTCTTCTATGAAAGAGAGTAGATTCATTTTATTCGTGGTCAAGTTAGATTTGATAAAACACTAAGAACAATGGAAATCATACAATCAAATCTATATAGAAATAAAACATACATCTGTTAATGTCAACTCAGTTTTTGTTACCTATATGTACTGAAAGATTACTTAAATTTGTGTCTCATGAGACAGCTGAAGTATGGCAGACAAAAAAAATAAAAAAATAAAAAAAAATGTCAAAACCTGATATTACTCACAATGACAAAAGCACATTCCCAACATTAAAATACTATGATACATAACACTCTAGTTACTCCTTAATGTAGCCATGTAATTTCTTAAATAGTTTTTGATCACATTCATAGTTTTCTAATACAACAAAATCAAAGTGGAAAGTAAAAGTTAAAACAGTCTCAAAGGCTCTAAAGAAACAAGAATTGCAATCTTAACAGTTTCCAAAATGTTAAGTAGATTTCTTCCAATATTCAAAGACTACCTCAAAGGAAGGTAATAAATAAAAAAAAAAAAAAATAAAATCAACTTTATGTTAGATATTTATTTCTGATAGTATTGGAAATAAAGTCATTTTCTATCATGATAAACTCTAAAAAATAACTCATATATAATGAAAAATGCTGAAGGATAAATTTTAACCTTTTACCAAATTATTTTTTCTACTATTCAACATTTCATTTTGTGGTATATATTTTTGTTTTATAAATGAAAAGTATATAATATAGGAATTATCAAAACATTTTTGTTTTCTTTTTGCTTAAAAACATACACACTCTGGATTAAAATTCAATAATTCATATACCATAAATATATATTTTTTATGCAACCTATTGGGTTGACCAAAGTTAATTTGGTTTTTCTACTTAATAAGCTAACAAACTTTTGGGCCAACCTAATATATATATATATATATATATATATATATATATATATATATATATATACTAAAATATCTAAACTCCTAAAACTAAAATGTTATATAAAAACAAGTATATAATTATATTGTTAAAATTATAATGAACAAATACAGAAGATTTTTTTTTTTTTTTTTTTCATTTTATGATATAAATAAAACTTGCACAATTATCTCAGAAACAGCTAAAATTATAATGCTGGTTGTTTTTGATAATATCACAAAATTGACATGGATTTATTCTTACTCTAAAATATAAGATATCCAAATGTGTCTGAGTGATTTTATAAACACGCTAACTCAATGTTTTAAAAAAGAATAAAATATAAAAATGTCTAATTGGAATAAAAGTTTTTAAGATCATTTACACTCACACTATTTTTAAAAAGAATTACTTCCATTAAACAAACTATTACACATTATACATAAAATATTTAAAATTTAAACTGATTTGATTTAGCTACGTTCTGGAATATATTGGCAATAAATAGGATAAAATAGAAAATATTAAAAAGGTTCAAAATTATGAAAGACTTTAGTTGCTGATTTTGACAAGACATTAAATGATGCCATAAATTAATAATCACAAATCAAAGTTTTACAGTAGCTAGAAAAAATAAAAGATTGTTGTCATGTAAGTTGAAACTTCTTGAGAAATTTTTTTAATTCATTTTTAAATAAAAGTGCTCTATTTTTCCCAAAAGTTATGTTCACATCTAGGAAAATAAATTATTGAATGCTTATGAAATGTAACCAAAATTTGAGATTATATTTCTGACAAATCATCAACTATCAGAATAGGCCTGCACCTCTCATCAACTCTCACATTCAGCACCAGTGTTCCACAGGAATGTGTAATGTAATCCCTTTTCTGTATACCATCTCCACTTGTGATTGCATTACTATCCATCTAACCAAGATGATCATTAAGTTTAAGGACATTTCTACTGTGGTTGGACTCATTTCAGTGGGTGATGAAGCAGACTACAGAAGTGAAATAAAAAGATTTGGGGCTTAGATAATAACCTTACATTAAACACCTTGTAAGGTTATTCTCCAAGATTTTGTATTTAAAAATCTGATTTTCATTTAATTTCACCAAAACTGTTAATGTAATAATCACAGTAAATAAATGCAATTGATCAATACTTTATCATTTAGAATTCATTTCCTACATTTTCCCCCCAAAACAGTTACATCTATCTTATTTAAAATGTTAAAAAAAAAAAAGCAAAATAGAATGGTTAAAGAAAGAAAAAAAAAAGATTTGAAGCAATAATAATAAAAAAAAAATGTAAAATTCAGTAAGATTAAATATTCAGTAAAAGAAAACTATTAGAACAATGTTTACTGTATTGTACCAAAGACTATAATCCTATTCAAGGCCAATCTACTTGGTAGCAGCTTGAGACTAAATTCCAGATATTAAAAAAAAAAAAAAGTCCTTCATTTCAGAATTTTTTTTAGAAACGTGAGGCTTGCCATTTCCTAACATGAAAGATGCAAGATATTTTTTCCTCTGTATCACCCCCCCCAAACTATTTAATTAATCTTCAGATCATATATGCAAGGTAGTGTTTTGGAGCAATGGGCTAAAAAATGTGTTTTATGAGGTTTTAGTGAGAAACAATATTGCTGATATCTATATAAGATAATATTTAAAGTAATTTCAGACCAATATCTTTTTGATAATTAAAAATGTTATAAAAAGTGAAATTGTACAAGATGAACCTCGAAAGTAAAGATAACATGAAAATTGCTCTATTTCTTCTACTGAAGGTTCAGTTGTATTAGTTTGATTTAAAATCAGCATGCCTTTCCAATGTTTATGAAAGTTTTTCATTTAAACTCTAGATTTTAAAAATGCATTTTGAAAGGTTCTTGAAAATTCACATCTCAAATAACAAAGAGGGGAAAAATCCATGAAAGTCAGGGTTCTATAAATCAATGCTTTGTATCCACATCCCACTAATTAGTCCACCTTATAAGAAAGAAGTGTTAAATTAATTATAAAATCTACAGAGGATTCAGCTTGCAAACAGGAATATTGCACTAGATCCAAATAATATTTTACTATTAACCATCATTATAACAATATTGAAGATGATAAGCAAAGAAAGCTTCCTGATCACAGGCAACATTATTTTAAATCTATTTTAAAAATTGAAATATTTGAAAGAGTTTATTTTTAAATCATTTTTAATATTTGATTTGGAGCAATAAGTTTACACTTTTAATTGAAGAAAAAAATATCAAATTTATTTCAGGTAATACAAAGTTTTGCAGAGGAGATATTGCACTGAAACAATTTTAGAACATGCCAAAATTATGATTACTAAAACTCAAACTTTGACAAGTAGCTTAAAAGTATAAACCTACACTAGTTAAATTTCAACTTTTATCAAAATTTTCAAAACAATTCTGCCTAAAAATTCCTTAAGTAAAATGTATCTCTAAGTCAAATTAACAGTTGGCCTTTGAGCCAATTGTATCAACAAGCTGACATAATGACAAATCCAACAAAAGTGATTTTTAATACCAGCACATGATCAACAAGTTTGTAATCAGTCGGCATTTAGAAACTGGATAATAAAAAACCTTAGATAGCATGATTCTTTTATATATTTTTTGGAACTGCTGACCAAGATGGAAATAACATAATGATCTGCAAGAGTCATGCCAGAGAAGCTAACACATGCTCATTAAACTGGGTAAAAGACTGAGCATCAGGTGCCCTAGTCAATATAATAAGCACACAGTGAGGAATCATCCTTTTCACCATTGTATGGAGATGAAACATTTCCATGCAATAATAATAAAAATTTAGAGCCACACACACACACACATATATATATATATATATATATATATATATATATATATATATATATATATATGTGTGTGTGTGTGTTTCACATGTGGTATGATGATAGAAGCCCAGGAACTGAAATAATGGTGGAAAAGTTGTGTGCACAAAGACAAAAGATAAAGAAAAAAAAAAAATAACAACCAGGCAATTGAAGTAACATGATGGTAAAAATGACCAACTCACAAAGTACATTGCCTGGAAGGGTGTGTCAGCTGACTGGCAGGGAAATAAACAAATTTTAGTAATTATTAGTATTGTGAAGCACAACATTCAGTCAGAAAGGCATTGCCACTTAAGATTCTTCAAACAAGAGGTGAAAAATAATAAATTTCATTTCATTTACTCAAAGGAAGAGGGTTTTACTTTAACAAAATATCAACTGAATGCAACTCAAACTGAAAACAAAGAATTTTATGTAGCTCTTTCCTGCATGCACCTTTAGGTCATGAAAAACTATTTACCCTGAAAGTCATACTGAGTAATGACTATACTGAAATCAGAGTTTTAAGTTTCATATTGCAGAAAAGAGATTAACAATAGACAGTGCAATAATAGTATTACTACTACAAAACACACAAATTATCATATTTAGATAAGTAAATTGTAAGGCTTACTGCTCTCAAAGAAAGATACCAATAACACAATATGAAAAGTGCAAATGAAATGTTTACTGATCCTACATTAACTTATAAATCAGGCAAATGATTAAAAAACTCTTTGTTCTGAAATAGGCAGTAAACAAAATCATCTTGTCCTGATTAAAATGCTTTTATGCTATTTAATTTACAGGAAATTTTAGAAGCAAAATAAACTTGTGAAATAGATGAAGAAGCATAAAAATATAAAAGAACTAGATTAAATTGTATAACTGAAAATTTTAATTTAGCAAAATAAAAATTGTTGATGTGCTTTCAAGAGGGATACTATAATTTGCATCTAAAAAGAAGCCTTTTTTTCATTAAATAAAAGATTATTTAAAGTATTTCAAGAGTTTATTTTATTTAGATAAATTTGTGTAATATTACACAATAATTTCATTTTAGTTTCTAAAATATTCAAGTTAATCCTCAATAAAATATCATTCATTTAATTCTACAATAAAAAAAAAAGATCCCACACACCATTGACATTTGATAAAACACTGAACTAAGTACCTCCATATTTTTGCTTAGATTTAAAAAAAAAAAAGAAAAAAGAAAAAAGCATAGCATAATGAAAAAAAGCTCCAGATTTGATGAAAAAGTTATCATTAAAATGTTTGTCATTATTAAAACCAAAATATTCTTTTTATTAAATTTTTTAAAACTTTTTAGCACATTTGAAATCCTGGTTAAAAATCTTGTTTTTATTGTGTCAGCAGGTGGGCCAAAAATCACAATGGGAAATTTAGCATTTCTTTGGCAGTAAAAAACACAACTGTTTTGGAAATTTAAGTAATTGTCAGGATCTAATGAAATTTTCAAAATTATTCACAGATGAATTATTATTATTATTTATTTATTTTTTTTTACATTTATTTACTTAATTTTATAAAATTTTGAGAAATTAAATTTTGCTCCACTTGTTTATATTAGTTAAAAGCAGAACTCTTTGGAGGATGTAAATCATTTCTTTTCCACAAAACTGTTACTCATTTCCTGAAAATCTGCTTTAAATCATAAAATAAAAAATGAAATAAAACTGATTTAGTTAGAAAAGCTTTTAACTGCTTTTATAAATAATAAGGGCACTATAGTCTTAATAAAAAAATTTTTTCAATAAATAATGAATTTTTACAAGAATTGTTTTCATTTTGTTTTTTAATTTTAATTATAATAATTTATTAAGTTTTAAATCTTTTAAAATTCTGTATTAATTTCAGCATTTTAGATGATATTAAAAGAATTTTTTTGTGTGTATAAATGTGCCCATTTTTGTAAGTAATGGCAACCATACACAACATTATCAGTGGTGACTATAGTAAATTTAAAGCGAACATTTTTAAAATTTCTAAAATTTAATAAAACATTAAATTACAGAGAATATTTTCCTAAGAAAAAAAAAAAAATTTTTTTAAGATTACTGAATACTTAAAAATTGTGCTCACATCATTTTCTTGAATTATGTTTTATAGATAAAGTCTCTATAAAACAACATTAGACTTGTCATTAGACCCAAAAGTAGCTGATGGCTGTCAACATGTCAAATCAGCTACTGTCAGGTTTAAAACACAGCTACTGTTGAGTTAAAAATATGCTTTCTGCAATATTTTAAACATAGTAAATAATATTTGTTTTAAATTAATTATACTTTAAATCAGCTAACATTCATCAAAAAATCTGAAAAGTATATTTTATTTTTGCAAGATTTTTAAAACTGAGAACTAACGTGTTTACAAATGTCTCAAAAATGGATGACTGTCAATGTTACTGAGAAAAAAATAAAATAAAGAAAAAAAATAAAATAAATGAAAATCAATTCCAATCACTATAATTTCTGTTTGAAATACACCAGAATATTTTGCTTCATGGAAATAATAAATTTAATCCTTTAGCTTTTAATTAAAGCTAAAATTAAAGCTTCAAGAAAGCCTTTTCATCTTTAAAAATTAATTTAAACCTTAGGTATTGTGATTTTTGTGAATGTACCTACATTAAACTTAGTAGCAAAAAATTAAATCAGGTAGATACAATGTTATTCCCCTTTTCTAAGATGATATTAGCTTAAACATAAATACTTTAATTTACTTAATAAAATCTCATGTAAGTATCATGCTATCATTTAAAAAAATTCTAACATGTTAGAAATTTTGTCTTAAGTAACTTTTATATCCATTCCTTGTATCTACAAAATTTGACCAAGAATCAAAAGGTATTTAAATTCATATGCATGAACTTGTAGAAATATTTAAATTCAGTCAGTTCTAAAACAAATTAAAATTACATCTCTAAAAACAGAGCATAGCATGATGAAAAAAATGCCAAACTTGATGAAAACAAAATTTTAGTGTCTAAATGTTTGTTACTATGAGGAGGAAAGATCAAAGTATTTTTTAAAATTTTTCCTTCTTTTTAGAACATTCTAAATTTTGAGTAAAAAAAACCTTGTTTCTCTTTGTGTCACCAGAACTAGTAAAATAACATAAAATTTTAGTGCATTTTTTTCTGTATGACAGACATTAATTTGGAAAATCTTGCAATAATAATTGTCGGATTTTAATGAAACTTTCAGAAACTATTCACAAATGATGGAACTTATTATAAATATGTTTTTCTTTTTTAAAGTCATGGCAAATTTTTTTTTCCCATATGTATTACCCCCCCCCAATAACTAATTGGAAGATTAGTGATTATATTAGTTAAAAGCACAAGGCTTTGAGGAAACCAAATCATTTTTTTTTTTTAGTTGGACCACCTCTACCTGAAAATCATCTCTGAATTGTAACATACAAAACTCAATAAAACAAAAATATTATTTAATTTCAAAAGCTTTTAATTGCTTTTATTTATTTTAATGAACATGGACAATATTGTCTGAAAGCAAAAAAGATATTTCGATGAAAAATGAATTTTAAAACAATTGTTATTTCTGAAATATTTTATTTTTACATTATGTTGTTAATTCTTTTAAAATTAGGGAAAAGTTTATAGAATTTAACGAATGGTGTTATTAAGTAGATATATATTTACAGATTATAATTTCCAAAGCTTCTTATAAACTAACGAAGAACAGTATATAAAAAAAATATAATTTGTGTCAATAATAACACTGTAAATCAAATCTACGGAAGACTGGAAGTATCATGCGTGCAATAAAAAAAACGTCACATGGATTGAGTTTCTGTCTAGTATTTAACTTAAATACTGAATTTTTAATTATTTGTTATTTATTTAATTATAATAGATTTTTACATTTAAGTTGTTAAAATATTATAAAATTAGTTAAAAGCTGCATTCAGTTTCATAAATGTCCTTTTGAGATATAGATTTATTTTTGTGAAACACGTGTAGAGAATTTAATTTGATTTTTCAATTTCAACTGAGAAGGGTATTTTATGCACACTTCTGATAAAATTTCATAAGAAAGGTACCTGTAAATTAATTAGATACCTTTCTTATGAAATTTAATCTCACTCTCAAGTCTTATTTTAATTTCTTTATAATATATTTTCCATAAAGCATCATAAACATAAAGGTGAAAGCTAAGTACAAAAAAATAAAAATAATTAGTGTTGAAAGTTTTCCTTAAAAATAAGGGGGTAAATAATTTGTTCACTTAAATAACTTCACATCTCTCCTTCTATAGAAGGAATTATCCTCACGTAAGCTATCAAAATGTCATGAATGTCTTTCGTCAAGTGACGCGAAAGGTTATGACCTGCTTTGTTTTATTTTCAAACTACGTCTTTTCGGTGCAGAAACTAAGTTAATCTTGATTCAAAATATTTTAAATAAACATTATTTCTGATTTCTTATAAGTTTTGAAAAAATCATAATTGATTTTTAAAAGAATTTCAAACTGAGTTTTTCACTTTTTTTATAAATTGGGAAAAAATGGCTGACATAATCGATTATCTATCAATTTTGCTAGCTTAAAAAAAAAAAAAAAAAAAAAAAAAAAAAGAAAAAAGATTTTTAACGAAAATTTTGCATGTGCTAGGAACAATAAAAAAAATAAAAAAAATACCCCAAAAATAATTTGATCTTTCCTCTTAATAATAGCATAAACATTTAGATGATAAAGTTTTGTTTTCGTCAAGTTTGGCATCTTTTTCGTCATGCTATACTCTTTTTAGCGATGTCATGTTTCTCCAAACGTGTATGTATACACGTTTGGAGAAACAAGAATAAAAAAAACTTTGGTAAAATAAAATATTTCCCTTTCCATTTCATTCAGTAACAACTAAAACTGTCTTACAGTAAAATAGATCTAAAATATAGTTGTATAAGTGTTTTAGGGCAGTGCTACTCAAAGTGGTGGTCCGTATGCTGTCAGTGTCCAGGCCATGCTAAGGAATCATGTGAAGCTTATTTTTTTTATTATTACTTTTTATATTTTGATATTGAATTATTTTTTGCAAAATAAATTGAAGATAAAAAAATAGTCAACTTTTATTATATTTATATATATATATATATATATATATATATCATATCCATATATCATTTCAGTATAAATTATTACCATGAAATATTATAGGTACATGACACATTGAGAAAAAAAAAACAAAACAAAACAAATGCTGGTCCGCCATAACAAATAGTTTGAGAAGCAGTTTTAGAGAAATGATCACATCATTAGGTTAGAGAAGCAGTAGAGTACATCAAGCAACAGTAACAAATCAAAAGCAAGACATTCTAAAATTACCATTTCAAAAACTTTACCAAAACTAAGTAATAATTTAGGCATTAAACTTGAAATGTACATTTTCAATTCTAATCTACTCTTGTTTCTTTCATTTTAATTAGGTTAATTTTAACTGTTTTTAATGTAGTCTCAACAGTGCTTATAGTTATATATCTTAATTTTTATTTCAATCAGCAAAGCATTAAAAAATGGTTATTCACTTTAATCTCACAATTACAAAGAATAAAAATAATAAAATTAGCCAAAAAGGAAGCAATAAACTCAAATGGCATCTCAATGTTTTATAAAATGTGAGTGTTAAGATAGATAGAAAAAAAAAAAAAAAAAGAAAAAAATATCAGTCGCCATTTCAAAACCTAAATCATAAACATTGAGTGCGTGAATTAAAAGTTGTAGATGCTTGCTGTGATGTAAGCATTAGGATTTTAGAAATTAATTAAAGTATTTCATTACTGCCAAGTAGAAGAATTGAACCAGAACAAAAAAGATAACAATCAACCATAAAACACTTAAATGAAGAAGGTACAACAATTATGTCAGTTTTGTAGTTTGATATTGTATGATCAATTAATGTTCCAAGACAAACTGATGAAACCAAGGAACTGGTATTATAAAGCCACCAATATTGCTTTTTGTTTTTGTTTTTTTTTTTTCAACTCATTTGGGTAAAATTACAAATTATAACAAAGCAATTGGTTTATATTTTGCTTCAGCAGTGATGAATTGCAGAAAGTTTTCTGACAGGAAAAGTGCAGAAAAGAAGATGAGAGAGAGAGAGAGAGAGCAAAATGAGAAAGTGAGGAATCTGCAGATGCTGATGTAAATCTATAAATAAAATGATATTAATAAATTGACATTATGTCTTGAGTGATAGAACAAATGATTCGGAGACAGGAAGAAGTAAACCATGGCTACAACAATCCTGTATAATGAAAATAAATATTAAAATGTTGAACATAAAATTTTGTTTTGGCTTGACTTTTCTTTTCATATTTTGTTCACCTTCCTTTTGTAACCAAGTGCAGCAACCAAAATATTCAACACGGAAGTGCACAATGTAGCCTCTAACATGCAGGCAGGTAACAATAATGCAACTTTATAGCAAGTGAGCATACAAAGGTACAAGGCAGGGGCAGCAGCAGTGATGAAACCATAAAAGCAAAAGCACTAACAAGAACAAGAGGTAAACAGAAGCAACCAAGCAAGGCAAAGATATTCTTTTTCCAGCCTTTGGTCATGCAAACAACCTGAAGCTTGTGTTAACATGCAACAAATGAAGATTTAAAAAAAAAAAAAAAAAAAATTGAACAGCTTTCTATGTGAATAGCTAGTGATGTAATAATGGAATGTGGAATAGCAGAAGGTAGGATGAAAAGCGAGAAAGGAAACAAAACTCATATTCCCATCTAGTTAGAAAAGTCCTCCCCTTTTCAAAGAGAATAAAGTGTTCACACCAGAAGTTAAAAAGGCTTTGACTTTTACAAGCCTCAACATAGAAATGCAGAGAAGTAAAAGAGAAATAATAAACGGATATAATCCGGGTGGGGGTGGGGGGTTAGGTAGGAGGCAAACACACTGATGAGAAAGACAACAAGTAGCTGCCTTGAAAATTATTGCTTCATAAGTATTTTTTTATCAGTTGTGAAAAATGTAAAAAAAAGGGAAGACAAGTGTGATAGCATGAAAACTTAATAAAAATGAAATATATAATAAAAACAAAAATATTTTGAGAATTATTCAACTGGAAATAAATATCTACTTGATAGAAATTATTATTGTAGCTAACAAAATAAACTATTTTGATAAAAGTGATAAGCTCAACTACATGACCAGTTTTCATCTACAATGGCCGTGTATGCAAACATTTGCAAACTTGCAGGTATGTTCAGATTAAGAAAAATCTTTCAGAAATGTTCTATGTCAATGAAGTATATTTTTCCAATGGTTTCAACACAAAACTTGTACAAAATGAACTAAATATAGATAATGGAACATTAAATAGAAATTTCTTTCTGAATTTGAACAGAGATAGGTACATGAACACAGGTACATATTTCAATATATCTGCTAATGCAATCTGCATTTCAATATATTTAGAAGACTGACCTTACATCACCCACAATAGTTTTAATCTCAGGCAAAAATAATTTTTGTATTTTTCATATACATCCAGAAATTGGGTCTTCCTGGCAGAATCAGTATGATTTCTACACTTGTAGAATTTATTTTGAAATTAATTAAAGCATCATGCAAATTTACATTTCAGCGTTAATATTTTTTGCAACACCCGAAAAGTGAAACAGTAATCTTTTGTTGCATGTGGTGGTTGTATATCAAAGAAAGAAAAAGAAAAGACAATAGCAAAGCTCAAATTATATGGAATTTAATGTTTTTTAATAATAATCTGGCAAAAGTAATTTTTAAGTACCTTTTTAGTGGGATTTTTTCATGCTCTCTATAACTAGACAAACTCAAGTTTGGAAGTTTTGAGGAGAAACTTTTTTTCTTCAAGATTATTTAGTGAGTGGCTAATATTTTGCATTGTTAAAATTTTAAGATTTATATTCAAATAAATCAACAATATTAGTTTGACTTTTTTTTAATCAAATGGAATTGAAATAAGCAAGGCAGCATTGGCTCAATTAGTCATTGTTGCTTTCTTGTTTGGAATGATTTTAATACAGATTTATTTTAACAAATGGAAAGAACAAAAATTAAATCGCTAGATTACTTATCTTAACTATGAATCAATAAAAAGATAAAATTTTGGATTTCCTATAAATTACATATGAAATGTCAGAAAGACACACAAAGTATTGCCTAACATTCAACATAATTCTAACAGGTTTTCAATCTTAGTTCTTGGTAAAAGTTACTTGCTAATGCACATACAGTTCTTGAAAGAATCCTAAATTTATAGCATTACACTATATTCAGAATCTGCTTTTGAAAATTAAAATTGAAACACTATTAATTTGATTAAACAATATAAATCTAAACATGAGGAATGCCTTGCTTACAAGAAATTAAAATACAACTGATCACTCAATGTAATGTTTATATATGAATATATAGGAAATATCAACATTATTAAAATCAGTACTTTTATAATAAAAAAATTTTTTTTACAAGTATTTCTTGAACAAAGCTAAATTGAAAGAATTGTATATATAAAAAAAAAAAAGACAAAATTCAGAGAAAAAGTTATCAAAAACATTTGGCACTTGGGCATAGCCTTTCTTACAAATGAAAGGGGAGAGAAATAAAAAAAAAAAAAGGAGAGAAAACAAAAAACAACAACTAAAGAAATTGTAAATGGAGGCAGAAAAAAACAAAACCAGGGTAACTCAAAGAAAACAATGGAAAACTAAAAAAAGCAAGGAAACATGAGAAAAACAACAAAAAATATGAAGTTGGGTGCAGGTAAGAAGCTAAAAATCAACAACAAAAACTAAGATGGGGAAACTAAAAAACAACAAAGAATACAGAAGAGGGGTAGTACTAAAAACAACAACAAAGACAATGAAGGTAAGAAACCAAAAACAAAGAAAGCAAAGATAGAAAAGGAAAATGAAAAAAAAAAAAAAATGGGTGAAAATAGAAAAATAAAAATAACATAAATTGAATAAGTAAAGAAAGTCAAATGACAAGAGCAGATAGGAAAAATGTGTGAAAAGATAGAAACATCAACCAGAATCTGTTAACAGTAAAAAGAAAATAGTTCTGAGAAAAGGATTAAGAGATAAAAGCTTCATAGACTTTGTATCAAGTCTACCAAATTAATCTCAATAGTGACAATAAACATGGTAAGATGATGCAAAAGAATTAAAGCAATTTTCTGGAATTGGATTAGAAATTGGAAAACTACACTAATCTTATCTAATTATCATCCTTGTAAATCATAAAAATTGAATAGAGGAATTGTTCTCATTAATATTAACTAGTCTCAATATGTCAAAACTGTGTAGAATATTGGAAATTATGAGCGTAAAGCAACAACAACCTACTTGGAAATTTATTTTCTCCAATTATAAATTTGGACAAGTTCCTTGCTCTAGAGGTTGAAGATGGATATGCCTATCAAATTTATTTAAAAATGAAGAGATTAACTTTCAAGAATTAGAATGTTCTTTCTTAGCATTAGAATTCAAATAAATTTAACAAATTTTTGTCTATTTTATGCACATCATGCACTCAACAACACACATTGTTGATGATTAAAAAAAGAAGCGAATGAAATAATTTTAGCTTGAAAATTCCTTGGTCAATGGAGAATTTGATTCAAAATGTTTATTATAAGTTTAAGAATAACAAGAGCCAGTCTTTCCAAAGTTGAAGAACTATTTTCATTAGCAAAGCAGGAGATTGTAGTAATTTGAATTCATTAATAATGATGCCATATATTAAAATTCCAGCAATAAATAATCCCATTGTGAACATATCAAATAATCACATGTTTTGAAATCAATGTCAATGTTCTTCTTCTGCCATTAAAACAAAAGTGGTTTTACAGGTGCTAGAACTATAAACTTGACAAATTATTTGAATAAAGAATTTGGTAAGAGTATAGCAGAAGAGAAAGTATTTGTCCTGCAGTCACATGTATAAATTGTACACAAATTCTGAGGACATGAATGAGCAGAAAAATAAAAGTAAGAAAACACAAAAGGAGAAAAAAGATATCTTTTTGAGGCCAAGTGCCTGCTTTTTATTAAAGTGAACAAGGAAAGCAAGAAGATAACACTAAGACCAATACCAACAAGAAAAGTTACTCATGCAAACAAGTAAAAAAGGAATGCAACAACAATATTATCAAACTCAACAATAGGGGACATTTTCAAATCATCATCACATTACAAAAAAAAAAAAAAAAAAAAAAAAGTTATGTTTTGTCAGAGTCAAACCCACTGAAGAGAAACTTTCATTCTTAAAATGCAAAGTAATAACAATTTGATTTGAACTTACAGTGAAAAGCAAACTTCAATTACAGATTCAATTTGGGCTAAAGGCGGAATTCATTTTACTTAAATGGCTTCAGTTTCTGAAGTTTTTGGATAAATCTTTGCTTTTGTTACTATGTCCATGTTCTCAAACTTTCCAGGGATACAATTGATAAAAACAACCATTACTGCCATTCTGGAAGCAAGTTAATGGGATTTAACTCTTGAAAGACCAATTGCAACAGTTACAAATAGAGGCTAAATTTTAAAATGTAAAGTTACATTTTCAGACTGCTAAAATGTAAAAATTTACTTGGATAAGTTTCAATTACCAACTCTGAATATTGGATACAACATAAGTTTACAAAATCTTTTATGGATTTTAATTTCTCTGTCTATATTTCTGAAATGAGGTATTGTAATTATTTACTTTGTTTGGAATGTTGTCCTCATCTATATTGCCATATTCATATTTTGGCTGTTGTATGCTCTGGCCTTCTTCAGGTGATTAGAATTTCAAAATGAAGTTCAAAATTCCAATGACTTGAAGAAGAACCTCGTGAATATGGCAATATAGAGGAGGACAACAGTCTGAACAATGTAAATAATTTCTCTATCCAAATTTTATGAGAAGAGAGATGGGTAAATAACAGTAACAATAAAAGATGTGCTAATTTGGTGTTGGATTAAAAAGGAGTCATTGAAAAAATTCAGAATAGAAATATAAGCATTAAGAGTTTATTTAATACATACATAAACATTTCCAGACAAAATTTTGCCTCTTATTTACTAATCAAAAGATATTGGTATTGAATATTACCAATGAATAATTTAATTGTCTGCCAAGATATTTTTGCATTTATCCAATGACAATAATCACATTATAAGAGGTACATAAAAATTGTGTAACATGATGAATGGCTTCACAGCAAGAGAACCTAGCTTAATGCTAGTTAGGTAATCTTGGTAAGTATTACTCATATCCTGAATTGAAACAGTCAAAGTTAAGATGATTATCTTTATAATCTTGAATATGTCAATGAAAACAAGAGATTTTCATAAGTGGGGTTATTTTAAAATATTGCTCTTATAGTTAGTTTTTCATAGCAGTCTCAGAAATTTTATGCTTCAAGTAAATCTATATACACAAAAATATGTGCATGTCTGTTCATGAATAACTTTGCTATTTCTTTTCTGAAACCTCTCAATTTGTTTGATTCATATCCATAAACTAATGCCAAGCTACAAGGAAAACAAACAACAACAAAAGGTTGGCTAGCCAAATTTCAAAAAACTACAGATGTCACAATACATACTTGAACCATTTTATTTCCTTTTAAGAGGATGGATTGAACTTTTTAAAAATAAAATACAATAAACTATTTCAGGAGAATTTCTTTCAACTATTGAGGAGTACCATACTGGACCCTCATTAAGACAATACCATTATTACTAAAAAGTGATTGTGTGCAAAGATTTTGTCATTTTGGCCAGTGAAAATTTCCATTTCAGGGCTGATTTGGTAACTACTTTGTCTCATTTGAAATAAAAGGAAAGAACTACTTATGGAAGTACCACTGCAACCTTATCATTTCAAAGATAATATTTAATTAGTCAGAAATATTTTTCTCTTGGGTATAGAATTGATATACAAATAACAATTACTAAATAAGAAATAAAAATGCAGTAGTTTCAATTATACATCACTACCATCATTCAAATTAAACCATCCGAGTAAAAACTGTTAGTTATAAGCATAAAAATTAGTGAAAAGACGAAACAACAATAAAAAAAACATCCATGTTATAAGAAAGAAAACATACATACAACTCCATGCTAACTTATAATTCCTGACTTTATTTTAGAAAGGACTAATTAAAGAATCTTACATACAAAATTATCTTGAATCACTATAACCTGAGTTTATATGTATAGTTCAGAATTGGAAGTGGTCATTCAAATGAGAAAGTACAATAACTAAAATAGACAATTCTTTACCAACAATATTTACTCAGTTCCCATGTCTGAAAATTGTGAAATTGAATACTTCTCAAAAAAGATAGAGTTCATCAGATAATTATGATGCCTAAAGTGTAAGATAATAAAGGACAATGGCTCAACATCATTTGAGGATTGAAATGTAGGATATAAGCATATAGTTATAAATCTAATATTTCATATATATATATATATATATATATATATATATATATATATATATATATATATATATATATTCCAACAATGCAGAGCATTAGCCACTTTGACTAAAAAAAAAAAAAAAAAAAAAAAAAAAAAACTTACTTAAAGATTTCTAAATTGAAATTAGTTGCAGAGAGCATGAAAATATCCCACTAAAAAGGTAGTTCAAAATTACTTTTGCATGATACTTAAAATAAAATTCCTTATAGTTTGAGCTTTTTCTACTGCTCTCTCATATATATATATATATATATATATATTAAATATAACATAAGCATTTATAACAACACCTATTTATTTTTTTTGAACACTTTTGTGTCTTATCAAGTGATGGTGTTGATTGTGAAATCAATGCTATCACTTGATAAAAACACCAAAGTGTTGAAACAAATGGTTGTTTTTGTAGTGTTGTTATAACATGCTTATGTTATAATTTTTTGAATAAATATTATTCACTCTTCTTTCCATTGAGTACTTTTTTAAAAATAGTGGTTTTGCTTATTGGAATTTTATTCTATCTATACCAACCCTATATATATATATATATATATATATAAAAATAAAAATAAAAGTTTCATTGGGCCTTCAGCTCAATGATGTGTTGTGTACATACTAAATTTTATTATTTTTCAAACAACAGTTTTCATCAAAATAATGATATAATTTGTCTATTTGGAACTTATAACAAAGCTGAATGATAGACAACATTTTTGGTTTTCCCATTCAGGATTAGAACAAATTTCCATTCCCATTCCTTTGAACAACCAATATAGAGCTGGCTGTGAGAAAAGCAGAGTTCCATCAGATGAAATCCAGATACTTGGGACTTAATGATTGACATTGCGCTCTCACTGGAAACTGAAGTCTTTTGAACTCAAAAGGAAGATCTGGAGGAATTAAGGGGGATTCTTGAAATTAAAACTCTTTCCTCTTTTCCTGGACCAGTAAGGATCTCTGCATCCAAGAGAAGAGGCAGCATCTTCTTGACAATTAACCTTTTCAAAGCTTTGGAGGATCCAGATTTCTCAATAGCATAACTGGTTTTTAGTTCCAGATTGTGTGATGGCATTCTAGGAGGATTCAATGAGTTCAGCAACTTTATTGAGTAATTCACGGACTGCTTGTTCAACCACAGTGTCAATGGAAAAGTACTTCATGCTTTCTAGAAGTACTAGTCTCTAATCATCTCTGAATTGGTTAAGCATCTCACCTTGCAGGGTTTTCTTTCAGATAAGCAATACGACTTTCATTTCTCTAGGTCAACTGCTGATGTATTAATAGTTATTGCTGAAAGAGTATCAAGCTTTAGATAAGAATATTGAAGCTCATGTTGCATTGGCTCAAAAACATTTGACAGGGTTTGACATGATGGTTTTCTTATTGAAAGGTTATGGCATTTCTGGATGAATTTTTATCCACCTCAATCTTTATCAAATTGTGAAATGAAAGTTGTTTTGAATGGCCATGCTTATAGATCTTTTTACAGTAATGCAGGTGTCCCTTAGGACTATCCTTGGATCTACATTGTTCCTAATTTTCATCAATGACCTTCCAGGTGTCATCAGTTCTCAACTCTGTATCTATGTTGATAACTATTTACTCCTGTTTTAATACCAAGTCTGATCAGTTCGATAAGTTCATATTGGCAGCTGATCTCAAAAATGACCTACAATCTCTTGTTAATTGGGGAAAAAAATGGTTTGTTAATTTTAATGCCTGCAAAACAAAGGTTTTCTTTTAATCATCTGATAGAACCTTTGTTTGGCTTCCATCAGCATAGCTGATGCTAATCTCCAGGAGCTTAACTCCTTGTGACTTCTCAGTCTCTTCTGGCTTTCCAGTCAACTTTGAACTTCAAAACTTTAAATGCTATGTCGATCATTATCTTGTTTTAATTCCTGTTTTTTTTTTTTTTGCTCTCTCTCTCTCTCAAGAATGTCCCCCCATATGCTCTTACACTCAATACCCTCGCCCCCTGCATCTTAGTGGCTTTATCACC
Organism: Acanthosepion pharaonis; assembly: GCA_903632075.3. Classification (NCBI taxonomy): domain Eukaryota; kingdom Metazoa; phylum Mollusca; class Cephalopoda; order Sepiida; family Sepiidae; genus Acanthosepion; species Acanthosepion pharaonis. The sequence goes on along the minus strand of CAHIKZ030002069.1, from coordinate 200,642 downwards.
TTGCTTGGGGGTGAAATGATATCTTTTATTACTTGAACATTATTTTTAGTGGATACACATATTTGAATAAATGCTGTTTATTTATTAGACATTATATTTTTGTTTAACATCCTGAATATTTGAAAGAACTTATTAAAGAAAAAGTTGTGTTCTCTAGCAGGATTCGAACCTGTGTGTGTGTGTGTGTGTGTGCACTCTGACCCTTGGCAAAAGAAATTGTTATAAGATCAGATATACTTTAGATCATTTCAACCAGGAAGTGTGATGCTCAATCAAAATTGAAGAGTGTCTTATAAACACAAATCTTTTCTAGACTCTCGAAACACTCATATCTGCTCAGTTTCATATCCTAACTAATCTGACAGATTTCATTACTTAAATGCAAAGTGATCCTTAACCCAGGCCTGTACACTAGGTTTAGTTCTTCAGTGACTGGGGGCATAGTTAACATGTGCAAGTTAGTTGCTGAAATTGGATTAAGAAATTTTTTTTTGTTTTTTTTTTTAAAGAAATTTTTACTTTTTACCTTTGGATTAACTTAAGTTTATTATTTAAGTTACTGAAGTAAGTATAAGGTTTATTTTATTTGAACTTGCATATCTTTAAGCAAACTTTCAGTGCAAAACATTTTTACTGTGAAATTCATGAAAGATGACACTTATTAAAGAATTTATCATGAATATCAAGAATTAAATTCAATACATTTAATATTTTACAACTATTCTTACAAATATACCACAAATGTAAGAGAAGACATTATTGCCTTGTCAATACTGTCTCCATTTTTACATTTTTGCAATTATTTTAAACAGCAAAATTCACAAACATTTGTAAGAATTTTGTTACAGAAAGTTAATTTAATTTTTTTCTTGATGCTATTATTCATCATAACAAACATCTTGATTATAAAATTCATTTTTAAGGAATACTTTGTATTTTCTTTATAATAGATGAAGTATGTTGACACTGTCCTTGTTAAAAAGCAAAAACTTTTTGCACTGCTAATTTTCCCAAAGTACTATACTTGCCCATCTGAAAAAAAATTGAATAAAAATTTAATTTAATATTTTTTCTATATTATTCTTTATAACAAACATATTTACTTAAAATTTAAAAAAAAAAAAAAAATTATTTAAGGGTATTTAAAAAAAATGTAAGTTGAATTTTACTAGCACTGTTAAAAATATTAAACTGATTTTGTTTAGGTAATCATATTTTATGGGGGAGGAGGTGATAATCTGCATCCAGCATAAAATAAGATTATTCAAATTTTTAATGAGGGACGTTCAGTTCACTATGTAACTTCAAAAACAAACAAACAGACTGATAAAACAATCTGGAAATCCTTTCGTAATCACATTAACCCCTTAAAGATGACGAAAAGTAACCCCATTTTTTCATTACACTGATAGTAAAGTGGGTGATCAATTTACATTTATTTTACCATTTAAAAATTTTGTCAGATAAAATCTCAATTAAATTCAGTAAATCTAAATTATGTTACAACTGTTGTTAAAATTAAATCTTAAAGAAGAGGTCATTGATCATGTAAATATGATTAACAAAATAAGGTTTGTGTATTTCATCTTCTCCAAGGTCAAAATACACAAGAATGATGGTTAAGGGCAATACCTCAAGACAACACCCCAGGCAAACCAAACACTGTGAAATGTATTTTCCATCTGAATATGAAACAGTGGTTATTAAAGGAAAAGTATGACCTTGAAATGCAACATCAGTAATTGATCATTTGCCATCAAGTGTATTACCTAGTCCTTAACCAAAACAACAAAAAAAAACAACAAATAAAACTGCTTTTGTGTGAAATGTGCAAAATGATGAGTTGGCAGAGTTTCTAGACAAAGACAAAATCCTCACTTTTGAAAATTTGTATTAGAACATTGATCAACAGGATTAGCATCTTAGCAGTTATAATCTATAGATCAAACAATTAGTTGTTCATCCAATCTGTTGATTTTTTCAATGGAGGTATTATAAAGTTTTTAATTGAAATTCTGAAAACTTGAAATTTGAATGTTACCATTCTGGGGTGTGTGTGTGTATATATATATATATATATAATACACACACACACAACAACTTTTTTTTCTTTCAAAAAGTCAAATATTAATGTTCAGCACTGGTCACAAATCAATGAAGCAATTTGTTATCTTAGTAACTTCAAAGTTGATAAGAAAAGTTTTTTAAAAGAACATATTAATGTTACATCACCATTAAGGATTGGGATGAAACATTAGGATTCTGTTATTCTTATCAGAGCATTTGAATATTCTGTTACATCTTGGTCATTATATAACAGATTTCAAGTTATCCAGTGTAAGCACATTATCAGGTTTAACATCAAAAGTCTCAAAATTAAATGACTAATTTTCTCGGTGATATTTTTTAGTAAATTCCCTGAAAAATCAGCTGAAAGTGTATTCTTTTAGTGTATATCAAAGTTGCTCTACAATATAGAGGAAATTTATTTGATTTGACTGAAGATTCTGGGGAGATTAGCAAAAGTAGTATTGGGCAGCATAATAAAATATTTTAGTGGACCAAGAATTTTACTTAAAATGATCCCAGTTGCAAAATTTTATACAAAAAGGTTTTATATATTGTTGATGCAATCAAACAATTAAATGGTCAAAGTAATTGCAATTGTATTTTACACCAACAGGACCCATCAATTTTTTCTTTTTAAATTTGACAGTTTTTAATAATCCTTGGATAACTAAAATTGGCTCATACTAACTTTTTGATTATGTCCACCTTTTTGAGAAATATTTGGAATAATTGGATAACTGAATCTACTTTTGAATTATTGTTTTATTCTGAAGGCAAAAAGTTAACAGCAAAAAGGGAAATGGTAAAAAGTCATTTTAAGTATCAAAAAACTCAATTTATTAAGTGATCAAAACTAACTGATGTAGGAATTTACTAAAAACCAGTTGAGCAACAAAATGTTTCTCATTGTTTAAGAGTTTTTTGTGATCAAACTGTAGGTCTATTAAAACACACTGATTATTAGAGATGAGGAGGATACTACAGAAACAATTTAATTGAAAAAGTTTTGAAATTTTGGAAAATTATCATTGTTAAAGTAATATATGATGACAATAATAAAAATAATCAACTGAAAAAGATGATATCAGATTTAGATGAACATGTTATTTTTTTTCTTTCTAATTTTGGAAAAATGACAAGAAAGTAAGAAAAAAGAATGAAATCATTAACAAGAGATACTAGTTTAGCCATTGAACATACATGCAATGGTGTAATTGATGTTTATAGATATTTGTCAGTGGGTTTAATTTTGTTATGCTTGGTAAATTTACCACAGACTATTTGGAAAATTAAGACAGATGTTGATATCAAAGAATATGTGGACATTTACTGGATGAAATCAGATGCCAAACATTTGATAACTTACCAGACTTTGAAACTAGAATCCCTACAGATATTAAAATGTCGCTTTTGTATCTCGCAGGCTATGTTACAAGAAAAGATTGTCCCACAGAAGAAGAAATATTTAATTAGTTATTATTTTCAAGAATCTGGACATTTTTTGAAAAAAATACATTGTGATAATTAAAAAATTCCACTGAATACCACATTTTAGTGAGTGTTTTTTTTTTTTTTTATAAATGTTTGGTGTCGTTAAATTGAAGACTTGCAGAAATTCTTTCACAAAGATCTTTTTGAAAAAAAAAAAAAAAAAACTGAAAAATTTTATTAAAGAAAAATACATGCTCTCCATCAGGATTCAAACCTCCCCCTCATATAATAAATAAATGATGCGTCTACTCAAAAATGGGTAACTACTAAAAATAACATTTAAGTAATAAAATCTGTTAGATTAAAAAATAAAAATCTGTCACTTCTTTTAGATGTGTGCATATATATATATATATATATATATATATATATAATCACCACCTGCAACAAAAAAATTACTATTTTCATTATAACATTTTGTTGGTTGTGATAAAAAAAAAAGTATAAACGCTGAAATGTTAATCCCCATGATGCATTAATATAATTCCAAAATAAATTATACTCTTTTGGAAATCATTCATATTGATTCTACCAAGAAGACAAGATTTCTGGATGCATAATATAGAAAAATAACTTCTGAAAAAAGATCTCTGCAAATCGGATATCAAATTATTAAAACCATTATATTAAAGTGCCTAGAATAAAAGGGAGATAATTTGAATTATTTCCCCTTAGAAAATTCCTAACAATCTGATATCATTTGTTTGGAAAACGGTTCAAAAACATTTTATAAGCTATTTTATGTTTTGATTTTATCACGCATGTGCGTTAAAATGTTTGACTATTCTGTTATTGTTCAACTTTGTTATTAGCATTTAGTTCTAAGTAATTTCATTCAAAGAATTATCTTGAGTTTTGTGACATGATATGAGCATGCATACTTTTTAGAACATTAACAATGAAGTAAAGAAGCAATATTTTCAGCATTTACTGTTTTATTTTAAACGTAAAATGCTACTCAAATAGAAAATATGCACATAAATGTGAATGACTAAACATATCAAAAGTGGTTTGCAAAATTTTAGGCAGAGATTTTTTGCTGTACAGTGTTCCATGATTAGCCGATAGTAATCAAATCCCTTGACATTAATCAGCATTAAATGACTGATATACTTCAAAATATATTGACTGATAGCCAATATACCAAAATCATTTGCACTAGCTTGATTATGTTAATTGCTTTGATGTATGGGTTTCACAAAAAAAAATATACCAAACTATTTCTGTATGGGATTTTTTTAAACAAACCATGACAAACAATGAAAAGCACAGGCTTAAAAAGTACATGGACAGGGAATGCAAGGCTTCATCACAATATGATGAAAATAAAAGGCAGTTCTCAGCTATTAGCCACCTTCTAAGTATCAAGTGGTTAATTCAAACAAGTATTGCTCCTAATTGAAACTATTTGAAATCAGAAATCATGCAATCAATAAAATCATCCAGAATTAGTCAGGAGAAAAGGGTATTCAATCAGGATAATGTGAGACTATATGATGTATGGTGATCAGGCAAAAATTGTTCTCACTTGGCTTAGAGAATTTCACTTGTACAAGATAATGCACTTTCCGATTACCATTTATTTCAGTCTTTACAAAATTCTTTAATTGAAAAAAAAAAATCTATTTTCTATTCTCCAGAAGACTGCAAAAGGCACCTTAAAGCAGTTCTTTGCCAAGAAAGACAATAGTTTTGGGAGAATAGACTTATGAAGTTGCTTGAAAGATGGCAGAAGATAGTGGAGATAACTTATTAAAGAGAATCTCAATTTTTTTTTTCTTTTTGGTTACAAACTTAACAAGATGAACAAACATTTTGGCCAACTATAATACACATATATACATGTGAAAAGTTGCTGAAAAATTCTCATCCTGAGTATTTTCATTAAAATACCAATTTGGGGACTGTTTAGTACATCTGTGTGTGTACATGAGCACAAATTGTTTAATATTTTGTTGCATAGACGAGACCCCTGATAATATAGTAATAAATAAAAATGTAGTGGTGCACAAACTTTCAGCTGCTCTCCCCCACCCCATGATGATAAAGAAAAAAAAATTAAAGATAATGAACAGAAAATGAGAATCATTGTTAATCTGTTTTTTTTTGGGGTTTTTTATTATTATACAAGGTGAGTTGAAAGTTACTTTAACATAATATTATTTAACAATTATATTTCAAGTAATTAAAATATACTCAAGTAAATTAAAATAAATAAAAAAAATGTTCAAAATGATTTGCTTTTCCCCACTTTAAACAGAATAAACATTTTATACACAGGAAAGCAAAATAAAGTTTGAATAGAATTGCTTTAATAAATGCTGTAAAATAATTTTCAGTCCACCGTGTATAAGTATGAACACTGTTTTTAAAAACATTCTAATACTCTTGGTAAGCAAGAACAAGCATGATTCAATCTGTCCTCCTATTCTAATATATGAATTCTGAAAAACAAAGGCTTAGCCAATTCTGTCATTAAAAAAAAATATTGCTGTCAATCTTAATTTGTCATTAAGAAACTAATCCTATTCATCCTAAGGAGTGAACATGTAAGGACTGATTGAAGGGCAAGGGAAAATTTTCAGAGAACTAAGTGCTGTATGAATTGAATAGAGTTTTAAAACTAAGAATTCACTGAAACTATTTGAAGTTAAAAATTGTAGGAGATTGTTGCACCTTCCATTTTTCTATTTTATTTTTAATTTGAACCTACAATACTTTAAATGTGGCCATTTTCAAAAGAGAATCTGAGAAAAAAAGACACTTAGTCAAGTAATTATTCAGACTATTGTCCTCATCTTTGTCGCCATATTTATTACATTTTGGCCATTGTATGCTTCAGCCTTCTTCAGGTGGTTGGAATGTCAAACTGAACCTTTATTTCACTCACTGGGGTAGACTGTTCTAGTTCCACGTGCCATGTCTAATGGATGTCAGTTATCAGTTATCTCCTGTTAATTCCCCTCTCCAAGTTCTCCAACACCTTAACCAGGTATTGAACTCACACTCATTGGGTCCTGTCACTGGATCTAACCAACACCTTTATCCACTGTGCCATGTGTCCTTGAGGATAATTATGGCGACAAAGATGACGACAATAGTCCAAATAATGTAAATAGTGTACATAATACCTCATCTCAGAAATATAGACGGATAGTCAAGTAATGCTAATATGATATGTTGCCTGAATGAAAACAGTGCAGTAACATGGAGTTCTGTCTGTGTGTACACATATAAACATACACAAATACACACACACACTTGTAAGAGTAAGGTAACAGGTGAAGGTACACACTCATGATAATAATTCATTAAATCTCTCAAGCATATTAGAATGCAAAAAGAATAAAATAAAAAAAATGGAAATCTGGAATTCTAACTAATAAATGAGAGTATATGATGTATATGTATTAATAAACATGAGGAAAGGACTAAGGAAAGAAGAATTGTGTGTGTGTGTGTGTGTGTTAATTTGAAATACTGTTTTTGAAGCCGAAAATGCTAGTTTTTCAGTGGTTTGCTGATAAGGAGGCATTTAAGGCAAGCAGGGTTTGCGGTAGAGTGATCAATATCAAAGATAGATATAGAGCATTAATAGAATTAATATAAAACAAGTTTTTTTTTCAATTAACTCATGTTTACTTCAGAGTTTTATGGCTATATAGATATAACCACTCATCGGGAACAGTTTAACTGTTCTGACGAGGAGTTATATCTCTATAACTACAAAGCTCCAAAATAAACATGAGTTAAGTGAAAAAAAAATTTAAATTATATATATCTGATGATCACAAGGGTGTGAAACCCAGGGTCACAAACTCATATCAATACAACTATATATATATATATTATAAAAGGAAAAAAGGAGTGAAGTGTATGGGGAGAATGCAGTCCCAAAATAGTTTATAGATCATAAAACCTGGGGGCAAGTTGGAAAGTTGAGTTTTGGTCTAGATAGATACCAGGGCCAGGGTGAATAATAATAATAATTAGGAAAAAAAAAAAAAAAAAAAAATATGATAAAAAGTAGACAAAACAATTCATATCAGTGAAAAGGGGGGGGATGCAGTCTAGTCCCATGTTGTAGGTCATCAGTGTCGTCCTAATAACTGGGTTGTGAATCAGTTAGCCGTGCAGTTTGCCTTGGTACTAGTGACCAGAGACAAGGGAAGGCAAGAGCTTAAAAGGAGGAACCTTCGCCTCAATCTACTAATTAGTATCATGTCACATATACAGTAGAAAATAGTAGGTGCTGAGTACTTACTGCCTGGTAGCAAGGTTTGCTTCTTCACCAGTCCTAGCACGTCCAGAATGGAAGCCCCCGGTCGACGACGAGGATCATCATCTAGGGGAAGGGAACAGGCACGGATTACAAACAGAAGAGGGAATCAAATTGTGTAGAGCACACACCCTCCCCTTCGAGGCCGGGTTTTGGTCGGCCATCAAGTTTATACATTCTGGTCAGCCATCAAGATGACCAGCTAGCTTTCAAAGTGAAAGTGTCCATACCAAGAAACAGTGGCAAGAGATACTAAAATATTCCACAATGACCAACAACACTCACTGGGGACATATTCTAGGTTGGCTAACTAAAAATGGATGGGTAAAGGAAATGTAGATGATTCACATTTGTAGGTAATTAAAAGAAAACCAAAACAGCTGCAGAGGAAATCTGTATTTATAAAGAGACTAGGAACCAGACCAAACAAAAACAATAAAATATAATTTCAGTTGAAAAATACTATCCAAAAGTCAAGATTATAAATAAGAAAAGAAAAGAGGAATAACTAAAAAAACTTATGAGAAAATTTGGGGTACTTGGATGGGTATTTGTTGTCCAGTGGATGCTTCATTTTGTATACTGTTAGTTGCTAGGAATTTTAGAAGCTATAGAATATAGTGAAGAGTAGACTAAAATACAGCATATAAAAAGAGAATCTCATGTGGTAAAGATGACAAAACATGCAGCCATGGCAAGATTTAAAAAATAATGAATTTGGGGAACATATTGATAAAGGGTCCCTTAGGGACAAATTAGAAAAAAATGTACATACATATTAAAAGCGTAAAAAAAAGGAAATGGTTGGACAGAGTTAATCAGGAAAGCAAAAAATAAAATAAAATTTAAAAAAAAAAAAAAAAAAAAAAAAAAAAGACAAGAGAGATGAAAGTTTATTCTGACATCTCTCAGTTTAAAGATAGAGGTGGGGTGGGGGCAAGGTAATTGGAGGGGAGAAGGAATCTAGCTGAAACAGAAAACAACAAACAGCAGCAACTGATGCCACTGTCAGATTTGAAGGTTCTTGCAATGCTAAAGCAGGCAGGAAGACAAGAACATTCTGTCAACAACTGCACTCTTGAGGGCAAACAATACTAGTCACAAAACAATATACATGCCCAATAGCTTGTAGAAGTTAACACATTTGCCAAAATAAGGTTGGGATTTGCTCTACCTACTCTTTATGTAATTCTCAGATGTTTTGATTATTTTTAATATTGTCCAATTGTTAAAAAGAAAGAAAAAAAAATGCAAAATAAATTACTTTCATTTTTCAGTCCTTTTCGGTACTGTTGGGTCTGCCTTTTGAATTAACTTATCAAATAGAAAAAGAGAGTAAATGTATAATTATTTCGGAGAAGGGAGTGAAAAGTTTTTATCCATAGGAAAAGTTTGTTAGTTAATATTTCTAAAATTGTTTAAATATATCATTAGATATTTGAATCAATTTTAAATAGGAAACAAACTGGAATTCTAAAGTGCATAAAAACTTTCGCATTCAAAATAATTAAAAGAAAATGAGAATGTTAACATGAATTGGTAAATTAATCAAATGATTTTGAGAGCTAAGCAGAAAAATTTTACCAGAGCAATTTAGTGCTAATGATTCTTAGAAAAGCTTAAAATACATTACCTACTGAATATAAATTCTATTTTCAAACTAGTTTTTCATCAAATCGCTATTAGAAGTTTGATTTTAATTAAAATATCTAACAAGTCAGATGGGATGAATTTAAGAATGTAGCTTGTCACTACTGAATATTACTAACAAATGTTTCCACTGAATCAAGTGTTAAATGCTAAGAAGTAGTCATTTAAGAAAATCAAATGTTGCAAATAAAAAGCAACATCTTTTTCTAGTTAACTTGAACTATCTTTTTAAAGTTTATTAAAAATTGCACATGACCATCCAAAATTATCCTTTGTACATCATCAGGAATATTTTATAATACTGCAGATCACCAGTTTAATGGATTTCCTACAAAGCATTTGTTAAGTAACAAGTATACTCTGACCCCATACTATTTCTCTTTGAATGAGCAAAGGGAGAATTTTTCAATACATATAACTTCATAACAATCTATCAATATGACAACAAACTTGTCTACTTAATTGGAAGCTTAATTCTTTGACAAAATGAATTAATGTGGGAATATCCCAGAGACCAACTCATCAATTAATTATACTTAATATTTTTAAGAAAAAATTACATCAACTAAACATTAAATACAATCAATATGGAGGACAGAAGGAAGTATGTGCACTTGCCTGGTTTCTTTATACATGATCCTCATCATTAGTTTTTATTACATGATGACAAAATAATAATAATAATAATAAATGAAAGCATTAATAAGACTGCATTTCAGTGAAAAAAGAAAAAAAAAAACTGGTTAAACAAGATACAGAGAGCCATAATAAGCAAATAACTTTCCTTATTAAGACAATTTTACACATTAATTAAGAGATCAGTAATTTTTGAGAGCTATTATTTTTCTCACTTGTTTGTTACAAAATATATTAAAATACACACACACAGATAAATATTGATAGCAATATCAATTAGTAAGAAAGTGAAATTTTTATCAGTAAAAAATTAACTTCAAAGACTTTAAAAATCATACTTGGTTAAATAGTTTATAGAAAACATCTAAAAGTCTATGATACAAATGTTGTTAGCTTATATATTAAAAAGAATGTTATCTTCAGGAAAATAGAGCTTTATTAAACTATTTTCACAAGATTATATTTTTTAAACTAAGACACTGCAGTAAAAGAAAAATTTGATAGTCAATATATGAAATGAATTTAGTGTTGTAGTAGAGGGAACAAATTGACGTGAATTAAGAGAGTCAGTATCTATTCATCACTTCAAAAGTTTTATTTACTAACATTGCTTAGTAGGCAATATATTAATTTCTTATCTATAAACTGAAGACTTGTTTCAACTGGTTCCATTTTATGCTCTGTGAACTTCTGTAAGTGTCAATAAAGAATGACAAGATATAACAAAACAAACTGTTATCCTTTTGCCCAAAAGATTAAAAAAAGAACATCAACATTAGCTTTACAATTTCCATAAAAACTAGGCAATGGTTTTCCATATTTTATGTTATTTCTTACAATATTTGTAAATGTATTCGATTAGAAAACAATTCCTTTTTAATGGGCAGCTTTCCATCAAATATATAAACAAATTAGCTATGTGGAAACCCATAAACAGATCACAGAATGATAATCTTTGAACTATTATTGCTGGAGAATAATCAAAAACTTGAGAATTGTTTCCAATTTCAAACTGAATGCTAGTTCACTTGATCTTTTAATAAATAACAAATTGCCACAAAATATATCTTTTTGGATATGAATACAAATAGGATGGTTCATACCAAAATTGTGTGTGTGTGTGTATATAAAGTGAACATTGAAGTCAACACTTAGAAGTGACAGGCTGTTTCATGCTAGACGCAATCATCAGGCCACAAGTGTTGTTTTTTTTTTCTTGGCTATTTATATATACATGTCAGTGGTGCATTGTGGGTAGTCTATTTTGGCAGCTATTTTGCTGGAAGTTGTTTATTTATTTATTTATATGGGTTAAATTATTTTGCTTGTTTTTACTTATTTTTTATTTTTATTATTTTTATTTCTTATCTTATATATTTATTTTAATCAGTGTTTTATTAACATAGTAAAAATTTGTTTATATCGCTTATTTAAGAGTTTTGCTTTGGTTTGGGAAGATAAAGCTATTTATTCAATTTTGGGGTTGATTGCTGTAGTTTATTCTAACTTATTTTAGCAAGAGCAGTTTTGTGTTTGTTTATTACTTCATTTATTTATTTGTATTGATTATCTTTACTTGTTTTTTCTAACAGTTAATTTATCGGGATTGGTTTGTTAGTTTATTTATTTGGGTTAATTTAGATTAATTTATTTTACTTGCTTTTTATTACTTATTATTATACTGTATATTTTTATTTACTCTTTTCGGTTTTCAAGTAACATAGTATTTTTTTATTTTTTTTTTTTTAATCGTTATATAACAGTTATAGCTATGCTTTTGGTTTGATTTTTATAGTCTAACTAATATTTTGATCATAATGGTTTGTTAATTTGTTTATTATTCAGTTTATTTGTTTGGGTTTATTGATATTGTTTTTTATTTTTTATTTATTTATTCTATTTTGTCTATTCTAACGGGTGTGATTTGGTAATTTGTTTTGGGTTAATTTATTTTACTTATTTTATTGTCATTTTATTTATTGATTCTTTTTCAGTTTTTGATTTCTAAGTAACATAGTAAAAATTTGTTTTCATGTCTGCATTTTGAGATGAGCTCAGATCGTTTATTTAATAATTTATTTTGGTCTGGGAAGGTAATGATAGCTATTTTTTTCCTCCAAGCAAAGTTTGCAAGTTTTGGATTGTTTGTTGTAGGCTGATGATCTTTTCCTTATTTTCCAAGATATTTTTGGTGTGAGGTGCATTTTGTTTTTAATTTCCCAGATATACTAAGAAAGCATTGTGCTGTTTGTATTTACTATATATATATATATATATATATATATATATATATATATATATATATATATATATATATATGTGTATGTGTGTGTGTGTGTGTGTGTGTGTGTGTGTGTGTGTGTGTGTGTGATTTTCTGGTATGCACATCCAATTTATGTTGGAAATGGAGACAAAGAATTATTATATACCTTGGCACTATGGCCTTGTGTCTGTTGTACCCAGTAACCTAAGATTTTATGCAAAGTCCACTGATTATCAAAATATTTGAAATATTTAAAGGCAAGAAATAAGATAAAAGCCAAAACTCTGGCAACTTAACATGATATTTAAAATATTGCTCTTTTGTATCTGTACTTGTGCACACTTCAAAATGCACCAGTACAAAATTCAAAATCCAATTGGGCGAAAGGGTATTTTTTTTTGCACATCATTCTGCTTTCATACTATTTTAAATATGAAGAAAATTTTGCTATGAAAACCAACCAACCAACAAAAAAAAAAAAAAAATCCTGTTTTCAAGATATTTTTTTACATCCATGATTAAGAATGCATTTGGCACAAATATTTAAACAGTGTGCACAGAATAAATATTTAAATAGTGCACATTAGTTTTGATTTGATCTAGAAACAGCATTAAAATTATATTCTCAACAATATTCTTTATAGATTTTTGAGTGTGTAGTTACCAGAAAAGAAACTTGCAATTGAAAGGATACATAAATGTAGAAGAAAAAAAAAGAAAGAAAAGAAACAGAGAGAATAAACATACAAAATTATGAATTAGATTTGGTTCTGTATACATGTATAACCCCCCCTATCATTAGCAACTTTGAGGTACTACATATTTCAACCATTTAGTGTTGTTTATAAGAACTATGAGATATGAGAACTGGACAGAGGAAGAAAAATATTGAGATGTTAAAAAAAAAGTTTATTTTTAAAAAAGTGTTTATTTTTGGCCATGATCAAACTAAATTTTAAGAGATTTGATGCCATACAGAATGAATCAGGGGAGTAAGGTAATGTTTGCATTATGGCATTTTTCTAGAAAATAATTTTTTAGTTTCCCTTTTCTCTATTTACCTTCAGCTGTATAAAAATAGAAACATCCATTTCCTCATCCAAAATCTTGAGGATATAAAAAGTAAAAAATAATAGAAAAAAAAAACTATAACTTATGAAACAGCTTTCAAGAAATTTGAAAATCAAAATATCAGAAGTGAAAATCTTTACCAAAAGAGGTATTTTTTTGTTATTTCTATTTTTTCTGCCATGTTAATAGAAAGTCACAGGTTTTTATGAAAAAATATTGGTGCATAGACCAAAAAGTTTAAAAGGTCAACTTTTTTTTTTTTCCATTTTTTTTTCTCTCCTTTTTTTTTTTCCTTTTTTTAAGAAAAAAAAAAATAGTTCTTAGAGAATTGTTATAAATGTCAACTTACAGTTTGGTTCTTCATCTACTTCATCCACTTCAATCCAGTCCACCTCAGGTTTCTGAGTATAACAAGTCTTCTTTATACAATAGACCATGTGGTTAGCTAAAAGAAAATGCACAAAAATTCAGTGAACAGTTTTTGTTTTATTAAAACTTGTACAAACAGACATTTTTAATTATTAGCAAATTAATTCAACACAAAAGCTATTATATAGCAACAGCAATAAAAAAGAAAAAACCTTGTGCTGTGCCAAAAATGGTCAACCAGTGTAATCTAATGTTTTTAAGGCAAGTAGCCTTTGTAATTCTAGTGCCCTATATCAAGAGATATAACATTAATAATAGTAAAATAAATTTTTCCACTTATCTTATGACCGTCACTACTCTGAGTTTTGTGGAATCACATCCACTCTTAAGGAGACTTGATAGTAAATTAACATTTTATCATCATCTCTTGAAGAGTGGATGTGATTCTACAAAACTCAGGATAGAGATAATCATGAATGAACACACACACACATTTATATATATATATATCTGCAGATATTTATAGAGGTTTGTCCAATATAGTGTTATTGCATAATCTGTATATAATTAAAAAGATTGAAATACCTAATCAGGCACAAATAAACAAGATGACAGTAATTTTTTTTTAAACATAATATTGAGTAGAGTAATTAAAGAGATTAAAAACAAAAAAGTAAAAATATGGCTATAATTCATGGATTAATATTTTATTATGAGATTGTGTTTAAAAATTAGAGGACAAAAAAATCAGTTTTTTTTACCATAAAATTTATTTCAGTGTTTCTAGACAAGTCTGTAACTTTTTTTTTTTTTTAAATTTTGTTTTCTCAATTTACAGATGTCTTATCAAGGATATCAACTGCAAAATTAATTCACTTGTTCACTGAAACAGTTACCAAGATTTCATATAAGGCTGGGAATAAAAAATAATTGCAAAAAAGGTTTGCTTCATTAGTTTTGAATTTGTTCAAATGCTATATAAATTTAGATAATTGTCTGGATTAAATGATTATAAAGATAAAAAAAAGACCATCTTACCTATTCTGTTTCCAAAACTACTACCAAATCCACACAAGCAGTACATAGGTTCCTCCATTGGTTTCTCAGTGGGAATGTTAATGCTGACATTGGTCAGCCTACCTGAGTGGAAACCCATCATGTGAGTAGCATAGGCTGTACTGCAACTTGTAGCAAATCGACACATGGAACATTCAATATATTTCCTGATAGAAAAGCAAATCAAAGAATTATTGGTAAGCAACAGAAATTCTCTTCCTAATAGGCAAACTAAAATGCCAAATCTATCAAATACAAAAATGGGCAGAAAATGGTACTATGAGATAATTACTGGATGCAGAGAATTAAGATGTTCAATGATTCCAATACACTTATAAAATATCTGTTTATTCTAACAGCAAAACATTAAAAAAAGAATTAGCTTAAATAACAGCTAACAAGATATAGAACTTGCATTAATTACCTGTAGAGAATACTTACTAAAAACAGAACAAGCAAGAAATATAATCTTCCATGTCAGAAATTAGCTTCAATCAATTTTAGATCTATTTTAAGTAATTTATTTATTTATTTTTTTAATCATTTCACCCCAAACAATGCTGTAATGCAACTAGTATGCAAAGAGTTAGAGGAAGTGAAAGAGAAGACTGAGAATAGGGAGTATTGAGAAAAGGACAAAAGATTAACAGGGTTCAAGAAGACAGAAGATGGCAATTGATGTAGCATTTACATTTTTGAAAATTGTAGTTATCAAAGAAGAAAGGAAACAGAAGACAGTTCCACAGGTGGAAGTACGAGATTAGTCTTGAATCTTTTGAGAACATGCAGAATTCGAGAACAATTTCTTAATAATCATCAGTACAGTATAGTTAAAGCCATCAAGTTTGTAGGTTTTATTTTTATTGGTAACCTGAATAACATTTGAATGTTCATAAAAAAAAAAAAAAAATTCAAGTCATCAGTTCTGCTTATTATAAGGAATGTGAATATATGTGGTCAATATGGAAAGAATCTCAGGAGGTTCAAAGAGAACATAAAAGTATGTAATTGTAAATAAAATAAATAATTTTTTCATAATAAAGTATGTAAATAAGCAATTTTACTGAACATTAACATTACAACATTTTAGAAAATAAAATTGTTATATTTTTATAAAATAGACAAATACTTTCTTGCTAATCCCCACCCCACTGATCAAAAGAACCTTTAAGTGTAAATACTTCTAAATACTTCAAAAATGTTCTTATTTAAATTTATTTTTCAAATTCATATTATTCAGTGAGTGGCAAGTGTTTCATATAAGTGCTTAGAAAAAAAATGTTTTACCTGAAATGTCCCACAGTATTCATTGATGTCTTGCATTCTATACATTTGAGAGATTCCATTGATTCTGGCAGTTTCATACTATGGTAGTCCATCACTTTAGTAAGAGCAGGAGCATTAAGGGATTTTACACCTTTATCCTTGCAGGGTGCAACCCCTGGTTCTGGTACTTTGATCATTACTTGATCTGGGGTTGTGTATTTTGCATTCATACCTGTTCAAAACATCAACATCAATAAATCAGAAAAATGTTCTATTACATTCTAGACACTAAATCATATAAATCTGACATTTAACAAGTTTCAATTGAATTTCAGCTTTTAGAGCCAAGCTGAAAACCTTTTTAGAAATCAGTGTCATTATACACTGAGCAGAATTTTAAAATATTTTGCATTCTTTCATATAAATATAATAATTCTAAAGTCTGATGATGGACTAAAAAAAAAGCAATACCCAAAAAATATTTTACACATATTTTTAACAATATTTCTTTATCAATTTAATTTATTAGTGAATCTTAATCACATTGATCAAACATTATACTCTTAATTTCAGATCAAATTTTAACTAATAACTGTCAGATTACAGATTTACTGATTCATTTGTGCACAAAGTGATGCTGAAAAGTTTTCAGTCCAATCAAGAAGGGATTTAGAAAAAAAAATCTGATTATTTGGCCAAATTTTGGAAACAGTATCACACACACACACACACACACACACAGATATAGGATGTTTTAACTACTAGCTTTACATTTTTCAGGTTTAAAAACTGAATTTTACTGGGGAAAAAAAAAAGTCATTTGAATTAAATTTAAACTTGTACTTTATTTTTAAAACAAAATATGCCTTATTTCTAACACATTAGTTAGAGAATTATATTAATAAAAAATTTTTTCCCAGTTTTCAACATATTCTTAAGTAAATTATGAAAGATAAGGGAAGATTAAAAAATGCTTTCACTTCATTTCCTTTGTGAAGAACCTACATGCTTGTTCATTGTTTATAGCAAAAAATCTCCCCACTTTCTTAAATGTCTATACTGGAAAATATCTATCTAGCCAAAGATTTATATTTCCACAACCTTGATCTTCTACCAAGTATTTCTTTACTAAATTCATTTTTAAATCAAACAGGTTGAAAGCTTGATTTCCTTACATTACCTGGTGCCATAAGTCACTTCAAAGAACCAAATAGAACATAATACAAGGTAAAATATCTACTTGCCTATGACTCCTTTCTGGTTGGACTGATGGTCTTTCCTTCTATGAGTTTTCACCTCTATCGAATTGAAGAAAGTCAACTTGCAAATTGGGCACTTGCGGGAGTTGGTCTTTGACTGATGCTTCAACAGATGGTGATAATACATCTGAGTCTGTCCCCAGCCATTGGCCACAAATTTGACACGGAATACCTTCAGGCAGTACAGGCACAGAATAAATTGGGAGCTGTCATGTTTCTGTTAAAAAAAAAAAGAAAAAGGATTACAGTAATCTGCTTGGAAGGAAATGATTATTAGTTTTTGCTAAAGGATGGTGTAAGTTGGGAACATGAAGTTGAAAAAAATCCAAAACTAAAAGAATTTGAAAAAAAAAATTAGGAAGACAATGTCAAGAAAAAATGAAAAAATGTTTTAAAATATAAAATTACCAAAACCGTGAACTTATTAATTTATCAGGTACAACTGAATTCTTCTGCACTGAGGTGTAGAAATGTAATTTGTTTAATATGTACACTATTAATGAAAGGAAGCAATTTCTATCCATTTTTAAAAATAAAATATTAATATACTTAAGATAAATTATTAATTTTATAAAGAAAAATGAAAAGAAGCTACTTTGATTTTTGTTAGTTGAATGCTGAAGCATAAAAAGAAAACTAAATAGTCCAGAAGTTAATATTTACTAAGAAGCAAGACTTAAACAATCAACCCTCATAATCTATGAGATATGGCTTGATGACAATACAGAAATAATTATTTTGATTATCAAAAGGTTTGGAAAAAAACTTTTCAAGACTTTTGCTTTTAAAACTTAGATGAACCAGATATTTTTATGCTCAAGCTGGTAAAGTTAATTACCATGAGCCTTGAAAAAGAAATATTTAATACGCACAAAACTCAAATAACTAAAACTTTGTTGATAACTCTTGTTTTCTCAGCATAATCTCTCTAGGAAAAATGTTCTGAACATGTAGAAAAGAGATTGCATGGCTTACTTTCTTGAAATGATCCACTGCATCACTGTACATGGAGGAACGGAAGTTACACATTTGGCAAATGTATGGCATCTCACATGCAGTATGCACTTGACGCATGTGGTTGGTCAGAGCTTGTCGGCTGTCATGGTCCTTCTCACAAATGCGGCACAAAAGTACATTGGCATTATTCATGTGTACCTGAAAAAGGTAACAAATACCATCAATAAAACAAATTAAGTGAAAATGGCAATTTCTTTTGTGATATTTCCTTGTCCCTCTTTGCAACCTTTTTTTTTAAAACTAAATGTTTCTCACTGCTAAAGACCTTAAATATCTGGATCTTGTTGATTTTAGAGACCATGTTATTGTTTTTGTTAGTAGAAATTTATTGCAAAGTTTTATAATATGGAAATGTTTAAAATGTATAAAGATTTTGGACAGTTTCCTCAGAATAATTCTAAGCATTATTCATTGCATGTTTCATATTAATTCCATTTCTGAAATCATAAGACAATTTCTTGTAAAATGAAGCTTCAATGTGAAGATACTTACTTTTTCAATGTGAGTTTGCATCTCAAATGGTGTATCAAATTGTTTGTAACAATGTTTGCACTGGGTCAGATCACTGAGATCCAAGTTTTGTTGTTTTTCACTATCAATGTGACCCTGCATATGCATCATGGTGCGAACATTGTTGTATAGCATCTTCGAACAATACCAACACTATAAGAAAAAAATAAAAGATCCAAATTGGGAAACAGATAAAAGATTATTCTCAAACAAACAAAAATCGTAGTAGAAAGTGACATTCCATAAGTTTATATCTCTAATAATTTTCTTATAAGAAATAATTTTTATTAATTTGCTAAGTACATATAGAATAGTTTTTAGAATATTTATGAAGATTGATAAAAATGACTGCAAATGGGGGAAAAAGACTACAATAAACTTAATATTAAATTATGATTTGAAAGTATACAACCTGAAATATTATTGGGAAGAAAGAGTGAAATGTATAAACAGCTTTAAATCAGTTTGTCATTAGCAGAGAGAAATGCATTATTGATTGAATTTGGATAATAAAGACCAAAGTTAATCTGTTAGAAATTTTTGATGGAAGAAAAAAATTCAGCAAAAATTGTTTCGCATTATTTCTAATAATCAAGAGAATCTTCGTTTTTAGTGTTCTAGTACAATAATGAGGAAAAGATTCCACTTTTACAAAAAAAGCTTATGAAATTCAGCCTACAACAAATTAATATTCTTAAATAGTTTAATTAAAAACAACAGGAAACAGTAGTTTATGGAAAAAAATGACAATATGACATATGAAAATTTATAACCACTCCAACCAGTGTGTGTTTAGCTATTGCTTTCCAAATCTTCAGACGGAATTATTGCAATTTACTGATTTATTTTCCCTCCTCAGGTCTTGTAGCCTGCTAACAAATTGTTGTAGTAAAGAAAAGCAAAGACTGTCAACTTATAGTAGCAACTGCAATAGATTTCTTCTGTTTCTCGACCGCAACACTTGTAGTCAAATCACAGTTCAGACGATAGCCCGACATAACAATCCAACAAGCAAAGTAGAAACAACAAAATGGGGGTCACACGTCCAACCTTCACTTCTCATGAGCAAAAACGCATGTTCAGCTCACCACCTCAGAAAATCCTCTGCCTTTATAAGCAAAAAACAACGGCTTCAGTTCATCAAGAGATCTTTCTGATTGGTCACGCCATTCAGGGGAGGGGAGAACATTAGCATAGATTCTAGTCATTGAAGTAGATTTTTGCTAACTACTTTTTGGTAATTTTTCTTTGGCAAATCGCACACAAAACATAAACTTTTTTCGGGGTAACTGATTATCTCTTTCACTACATTCCCTCCTGTCACATCTGTGCATGATAACAAAAACACAAGATGTAAAGGCTGGACAACTTAACAGTCATATGTAAAATCCTCTTCTTGAAATCAATTAAGATTCAAAGTAGTATGGACATTATTCATAAATAGAAGCATCTGATCATCTTCATTTCAAGTAACACTGTCATTTGGGGGACAAGAAACAAAGTATACAGGATTCTTACAAAAGAATTTCTTTGACAATCCTAACTGAATATTAGAAACAAATACTGACATTTTTAGGGATGATGAGTCCTTGAATAGGTATATTATGTACTATACATGTAACAATTATAAATGAATAGTAACTTAATGATGGTATTATAAACCCATTTTTGTAAAAGGTTGGTAATTGAGCAGTACTGAAGTCAAAATAGATGTGGAGAACAAATATCTCAATAGGTAAAAAAAAATTATTAACATTTAATACATAGATCAAATATCACCTTTTCAGAAAGAAAAACCTTCAAATATCGTATTTTATCAAAACCTTTTATCACAAATTCCCATGACAAAAAAGGTATTGAAAGCTAGCTGCCATAAAACCTTGTTTATTAAACTTGGGAAAAATAATAATATCAGAGTCATTTCTTAAATAAAATCTATAAAAAATGCAATAATGATAAAACTATTAACTGATAAAAATGCAGACAGTACTTATGTTACAATACTTATTACAAGGCTGGAAAAAAGAACAGCGTAAACAAAAACTAAGCTTCATAGCTGGCATCTTTAAAGCTAGGATAAAAAATATTAGAAAGAGAACAAGAGAAATAAATGAAGAAATGTGATATAATAGTTTAATGGCCAATACCTTAAAACGATATTCGCCTTTATCTTCCCAATAATTAGGGTCTCCTTCCATTTTTCCATAATAGTATTCATCTAATGGTACCCAGTTCCCTGTAAAATATGAGCAAATATATGCACATAAAAAAAGCAGAAATTATTAGAAAAAAAAATACAAATTTTCAAAGAGATTGTATATCAGTGAGATTACAGGCTTAAGTCATTACAGTTTTTATAAGCTTTTCTTTGGAGGCATTTAAGATTGATGTACAAATGTCAATTCACACACCTAATGATTTATAGCCTTTACAGTCAAAATCATGACTAATGTTTTTTTATTAAGTGTTCATACAAATCTAGATAAAGACATCATTTTAGCAATGTAATTAGTTTTGCAAAGGATGGTTAGCTTTACAAAAAGAAATTATAAAATAACCATTGCATAAGATTTAAATTTCAATTTTAAAACCAATTTTTAATCTATTTTTATACATAATCCCATTGCTTTCCAGAGCTTCAAACAGACAGTATTATTGCAATTCA
This sequence comes from Acanthosepion pharaonis, assembly GCA_903632075.3. Lineage (NCBI taxonomy): Eukaryota > Metazoa > Mollusca > Cephalopoda > Sepiida > Sepiidae > Acanthosepion > Acanthosepion pharaonis. Next base: position 179,040 of record CAHIKZ030002069.1, on the reverse strand, counting down.
CTGATTTATTTTCCCTCCTTAGGTCTTGTAGCCTATTAACAAATATATTTTCTGTGTGATTACAAAAACACATTTAAATACTTTCTTATAGTATAACTGACACCTACATGCCTATGAAAAAAAAAAAAAAAAGACAATTTACTCTGTATCCAGTGTCACAAACATCATTAATCATGCAGATGAAACAAAACTTCAAAATTGCGACAGATAAAACGAATCATCTGTAAACAAGATATATATGTGTGTGTGTGTGTGTGTGTGTGTGTGTGTGTGTGTGTTTACAATTGAAGAAAATGCAATCTTGTCCACTGTCATCAACTAGTTTCACTTAAAGACATTTAATTTTAAACTAAGTTGTGAACATTTTAAATAAGATCAATTCTTAAAAAAATTAAGAACTTCATGTTCAAAATATAAATTTAATGAAAGGTACAGGTTAAAGAAGAAGAGTCAAAAGGAAAAAAATGAAAAGCTAAATGAAGAGACAGCATTTTCCAATAAACATAAAAATCAGCAACAGAAAATTAAAGCACATCCTGAGAAATAGTTTAGTTAAATGACATTTTCTGTATTTTTATATTTAATAATTTAGCTGGTTCTCTGATCTATAGAAAATGGTTTCCAAGAAGGAAACAAGAACCAGTATGTATGTGTGTACATAATTATTCCTTGAAATTATGTAAAATTCAAGATTTTTCCTAATTATTTTTTGAAAAAAATTTGTTGGGATTTTCATGTTTTATTTATCATATCTCAACATTCAACTAATGTTTTAGATAACTCAGGGAATAAAAAAATTAAAATAAAAATATATAAAAAATAAATTTCTCATGTAATTTGATTAAACTTAATGAAAAAGTTTCCTCAAAGATTAATGTTAATTTCTTGAACAAAGAGTCAATAGAAACAGATCCCACTGCAGCTAGAGTATTTACTTATCTAGCTTGAATAGTTAGATAATGCAGAATCTAAAGAAACACAAAGGACATATTAAATTGTCACCTGCTGACATTGAACTATCACGGCATATAGAGAAAGAGAGAAAAAAATATAGCCCAAAGCAGAGAAAGAGCATCTTTATAGGCAATTAAAACCCTAGTTATCAGCTAATAGAAAAAAAAAAACACTGATAATATCTTTTCTGAAAACCATTGTGGCATGTCTTACCTGCAGAGGAATCAGCAGAAGTCTTACGCTGGACTTTCTTCTTAGGTGGAGATGAAATCAACTCTGTATCAGATGGGCGTTTAATTGCAAAAGTAACATCACCTTCATCAGCTCTTTTAACACCATAGCCATATGTACCTGTCACAATCTTTTCATTCTGGCCCTGAGAAATAGCAATTTCTGATTGCAATTGTTGTTGGTGGTTGGCCAAGATTGAAGATATGGCTTTAGGCAGAACTTCCTGTTGCTGTGACTGGTGTTGAGATAGAGCTTTCACACCAGATGATTCCACTGCAAAGAACAGAGTATCAAGGAAAGGAAGATTTTATAATGTATAAATTATTAAAAGAAAAGAGGAGAATAGTAAAAGAGAGGGAAATTCACACACAAAGAAAAATACCCTGTAAAACTAGAGAGAACAGCTTGGCACTTACCCATTCTCCTTTGTGATTCCTGAACACTTCCACCAGGCACATTAGCAGTGTGGGGGTTGTTGATGGCAGTTATCATTGAGGTAGGCACAGATGAAGATTGAATTTGGCTGCTATGGAGCTGTGGCTACAATATACAAACAAAGGATGCATCCAATAAACAGAATATTAATAATTATTTATTGGAAGTAAAAGATAATAATAATATTGGGAAAAAGCTTTACAAAACCCCACCTATAAATGGATAAGTTTTAAAAGAGTTCTGTTAACTATAGGATTCCTGCCTAGGAAATAAGTACCCAGGAAAGAAACATAGTAATGAGATTAATTCCAAGAGAAACCTCATTTACTAAAAGAAAAAATGAAATTGGATTGAGATCCTAGATTCTAATTAAAGCTGGTATCTTTGTCACAATTTACTTCTAACAAGTAAAAGAAAAATGCAGAGAAGGTTTTATTTTTTTTTGTACATACAAGAATTACATTTTAAGTTAATTTAAACATTCAAAATTACCATAAAATTAGGTTAAAATACTTTTCACCATCAAAAGTGTTTTATAATTACAAAGTGGTGCTGAAGATTTTTTGGGGGAAGGGTTTCTTGATTAGGCCAATGACTTTTCAGTACACCCTCATGTCTAGAACTTCTTTTGCTTATGACTAGTACAATTTTTTTTTTTTAATCCTTTCACCCCAACCAAAGCAATAAAGCCACCAAGACACTAGAGGTTACTAAGTGTGATGGGGATGGGGATGAGAAAAAGAAAAAACAAAAATACTATTAAAGATAGAGAACAATAAAAGAAGACAATTAAGACAAGGACATTGACATTTCATTTACTTTTTTGAAGATCAAAGTTGACTGGGAACAAGAAACCAAAAGAGTTTCACAAGTGAGAAATGTGAGAGAAGAAACAGAACAAAACTTACTGTTATATTTAGCCATTTCAACTGTAAAATGATGAGACTTTGGCACCAATCCAGCACCGTGCTTAAATTCATAAAGTCTAGGTACCATGGAGGAAAGTTCATCAGAAGAAATACCATGAAAGTATTTATAGAAAAAGGCACAGGGAAACTACATTATGAAAGTGAGAAAGTGACTGAAGCTGAAATGCCAGGTCAAAACCAATGACACTGCAAATTCATCTTTGGATTTTTATAAAGAATCTCTAAATATTTAGCAGAAACACCAGACTGTATGTGGCAGCAATAGACAAAGCCTGGATGAATGGTAGACTTATAAATATGTAAGATAGATTCTGCCAAGAAAAATTGTTTAGCATAACACAGCAAACCAACTTTCCTAGCAGCAATTGATTCAATATAATCTTTCCACTTTATGTCAGAGGAAAACATTAGTCCAAGACAACACAATGAATCACTATTCTGGAGGTTAGTGTCAGCCATACTGATGGAAGGAGAAAAGGGTTCTCTCAGAGAATTAAAAAGAGAGTGGTTTCATTTTGGAGGCATTAAAATTAACAAGCCATTCCTTGCCCCAGTTAACAGATTGTAGGTCATTTTTGAGATCAACTGCAAATGGAACAGATCAGACTTACTATTAATACAGGAGTAAATAGTTGTCATCAGCATAGATACAGAGTTGAGAACTGATGATATCAGGAAGGTCATTGATGAAAATTAAGAACAATGAAGGTCCAAGGATAGATCCCTAGGGGACACTTGTATTAATGCAAAAAAAAAAAAAAAAAAAAAAAAAAATCTAGAAGAGTGACCATTTGAGACAACTTTCATTTCATAATTTTGATAAAGACTGAATGAATTATAAAATTCGTTCATAAAAATTCACCTTGTCAAATGCCTTTGAGATATCACAATTCTTATCTAAAGCTTGATAGACTCTTTCTGCAGTAATTGCTAATACATCAACAGTTGACCTAGAGAAGCAAAAGCTGTACTGTTTATTTGAAAGAAGACCCTGTGAGGTGAGATGCTTAACCAGTCCAGAGTGATTAGTGACTCTAGTACTTTGCCAAAAAGTGTCAGAAAGCTAATAGAAGGATCAGACGGTTTGCTCAAGTTCTTTAAGGACAGGAACTACTGAAGAAGATTTACAACAAACAAGAAGCGGCAAGGCATTTATTATAAATTTTAAAGAGAACAGCAACCATATTAGGAGCACATTTCTTAAGGACTATTACAGATATACCATCAAGTCCAAATACTTTGTAAGGATCCAGTTTAGATATGATAGCAGAATCCATGGACAGAATTATATGCATATCACTCAATAGAAACTCAGTTTTCAGTGGAAATTTATTGAAGATTGCAAATTGGTTCCCCCCCGCCTTACCTTAATTTGTGTTGCACTTGTTCGAGATATCTGGTTTTGTGTGCGTGTAGCTGGGGTTTCACCTACTATGATCACATCAGGGGATGAACTCCTTGTGGCTGGAAGAAATAAAAAGAACAAGAACTTTCATCCACCCCAAAAAAAAAAAAAAAATAATTCATTCTTCTCTTTTTAAGTTAATAAGGAAATGGATACAGAGTATAGGAAGCAATTTCATTCTATATAGTTTTCATAAAGTAACTTTAATAAAAATATTTTATAACTTCAAAATTAGGAAACATTTTAGGTTTAAAAATAAAATAGGATGTTAATTAAACAGTTAGAAAAATCTAAAGTTTGGACATTTGATAATTTGAACCGTGTTTACTAATCACTGTCATTAATCAACAATCTTACATCAAGACAAATATGTATTGCCTATATCAACAAAACCTGAGAAATCATTTCTTTTTTTACTATAATATCTTCTAAGAAAGATGGGGTGAAGACATTGTTGCCAATGGCAAGGTATAAAACAGGTAAAGAAAAATTATTTTGTACTTATGACTGATTCACTTATAGCAGAAATTATCTTTCCAAGTAATTTTAGGTCACCTGAAGTCTGTGTCAATCTTGCAAAAACGTAAGTTTAACAATAAAATGAAAAAAAAAAAAAAAAAAAAAAAACGGTTTTCTTACAAGGTGGTGGAGTGGGAGGTGCAGCTGTTGCCTTCTGCTGTTGTATCATTTGACGTGCTTTGACCGCTTTGATCCGCTGCACTGCCTTTTCATAATCATCGAGTGCTCGACGTGAGGCTTCAAGCTGCCAGGGAGACAACTCATCTTCTTCACACTCCATCATCAACTCCAGAGAGCTTTGGTTGTGGCGACGCAAAGAATAAGATCCTTTTACTTTGGCCATAGTTTTCTTTAATAAAAAAAAATCAATATCTAATAAAGAGATGTAATAAACAAATCATCTATTAAATACTAACAGTAGAAAAAATAATGTAAGGGGATGGTGAACCCAGAAAATCAAAATTTAGAATACATTTGTTTATATCTAACAGGATTTTTTTTTTTGTTTGCTTGAAAAAAATAAATAAATAAATAAATAAAAATAAATAAAATATGAAACTTACATATTTTTTAATTTTTTAATTTTAAATAATTTACCTAATCAGGACATTGGAAATTGAAGTCTAGTATGAAATGAAATCACATAAAACTTATTACCTATGATTGAGTAATGACTTTCTTATTCCTTTATTTCTTTTAGAATTCAAGCTGTGCACGCAAATCAAAAGAGTATATTGCATTCATTTTGTGTAAATCTGCTTTTGTGCAAATACTGAAATTTGTACTGCTGAGTGACAACATTACCAGCTGAACCCTATTTTAAATCAGACTAGTTTCATTGATGGATGGTTTTTTTTCCTGCTTTCTTTAATGATACATTTTAAAACAGTATAATGTACTTATTGTATTCCGGTCATGCTCAAATCCCTTTTACCATGACTGTTATTTTTATGTTACTTCAAAAAATAAAAAAAATAAAAAACAAATAAATAAATAGAATTCATATAACATTATATATATATATATATATATATGACATTTGTCTTTAGATGGGACTTTGATAAAATACTATCTTCCAGTGATGACAGGATATAGTGTTCCAGGAATATTGGCTATAGCAGAATCTTATAAACAAATTCAAACTGTAAATCACCATTAAAAGAGAAAATGCGGGAGGACCATTCCAACTCTGCAAAAAGTTTTCTTCATCAGTTCCAATAAATGTATTTTTATTAATTTCATTTTTTTTTTAGTTTGAAAATAAATGAAATTAAAGCTTTAAAATAAACATTTGTTTGAAGGATTGACCAAGGATTCATTTCGTAACAAATTTCTAAGTTTTCTAGTCATTATTGTCACTTTTTGGCAAGTTAAAAATTACATGTCACAAAATTTTCCAAAATTAGATACATTTGACAAGGTCAGAATTGCCCTTCTGTGTCATTTTTTAACTATTTCATTTAACACAATTTCCTCAAAGTTTAGGCTGGTTGGGTTTAATAATTATTGATTCCATAAGTATTATCTTTCTTATATTTCAAAACTATATGACATTTCTTTGAAGCTTCTCTTTTCAGTAATATACTGTTAAATTTGGTTTCTGACCCAGTAGTAAACAAGATAGAAATTTTTCTAAGTTCTGACCAACTTTGAATGATTGGTTGTTTGTTACGCTACAAGTATAAATTTGGTTCCATTTTTTGTTTTGTCAAGAATTTTATGTCTATTAAGTTTTTAGATATATATATATATATATATAAATAAAATAAAATTTTAGTTTGTGTTATCCAATGCTATGATGTTATTCAACTACTTGCACAAATCAAGTCATCTATAAAACAGGTCATTAAATTCAGTTGAAAAATTTTATCACAGTTCAGGATATTTAGTGTTATATCAATTGAAAGCCTAACTCTAAAATGTATGACCTTTTAGCAGTATCATATCACAAAAATATTGTACATTAGCAAAAAAATTCAATTAGTTATAGACGTAAAATAATCATTATACTCTTTAATAATAACAATATAACTGTGTCCTAAAAATATATTTTTTGCTGATACATCTATTTTGGGACAAAATCTTTATTATATATATATATATACCCTCATAGTAAAAAAAAAATTCAGTTGTGTGTGTGTGTTTCTTTTTATAATTTATAAATTAAATGTAAATATATCAGGTCATCCTCTATGCTATAAATCAGAGAGCAATATACTAAATTTCACTATTTCAAAATGCCTAAATGATAAAAATACAGGCTAGTATGAATTCATAGAATTTTAAATGAATAAGTTGCATCATCACAGTAAACTTCAACTATCTTGGTTATTAAATTGATCCTTCTTCTTAAAGATGGCCAAGTATAGAGAACACTTCAGACATGTAACATCCTGTGAATTTAGACAAGGCAATAATGGTGAAGAACCAAAAATATGCTTACAGAACAGATTCTTTGCTAATGATTGTTGGTTACCAAAAAAAAAAAAAAAAAAAAAAAAAATCAAGGGATTTATGTTTTTACTGTGTTGTTGCACTTTTACTCTTTTTTCTTTTAACAAAAATAAAACAATTTTTGATTCTTTTTAGAATTTATTAAATTTTTTAGTTGTGAGAAATTTATTTTAGACTAAAACTTACTAGTGATTAAATGTTTTAGATGAGATTGATTATTTATTAATTAAGTTGCTGTGATAATTCATAATTCTAATGTCTGTAAGAAAATTTTAACATTTATTTTTTTTTTCTTAAAAATCAAACCTGCAATATTAAGTACTACTTGTACTTTATCAAAATATGTCATGAGTTAAACCACAATACATAGGATGATGCCTTTCTGCTTAGAGTATTATTGTTGCAATATATATATATATATAAGGGTGTCTCTTATTTTTGAAGTGCATGCTGAAATTGAATTGTCACCCCTAAATTTGTTCCATTCATTGAAAAATGCTACTTATAAAATTTTAAGGAGTTCATGATATTTAAAAGGAGCCTTTGCATGTTAAAACTTAAAATATATAAGGTGATCAAAAAAATAGACCCTTTTTTATTTGAATCTTTACAAATTATACACATTAGTGTTGTAACCGATGAAAAGGTTACTGAATAAGAATAACCAAAATGAAGGTTGGAAATGGAACAATAATATTTATAACAGGAACAACAGACAAGATTTGCCAGTGACATGCAGTAAGTAATCAACTGCTAGTAGTGAATCCCAGTGAATCCAAATGACTACCACCTACAGTATATTCTACTGTATTTATATGGATTGGGACATACCCATTATAGTCCAAAGATACATCATAACACCCCCCATCTTTTGGATTTACTCTGTACAGAATCAATATTTTTTTCTTTTTGAGTTGGTTTCAATGCTTTCTGTATCCCTTCTTTTTCTCTTACGTCTTTTTTGGACTTCTAACTCTATCTTTCTTGGAATAAATCTGGACAATCCGTCCACGTAACTTAATTTACTCAATGGCAAGAATTCCATTCTAAAGCCATAATTTAGTAGAATGGTTCTCCATCGTTGTGACCTATTAGCTGTATGAATCGGTAGTCCCTTTTTGGACCAATAAATAGCTAACAACGGTCTGAGATCTGTTTGTAAGGTAAACCTTCTCCTGTGAATGAATCTATGAACTTTTTTCTGGGCAAAAACAATCTTTAAACTTTCCTTTTCTATTACAGAATAATTTTTTTCAGCTGCAAGAAGCATCCTGGATGCATGTGCAATAGGTTTAATCAAGCAGTCTTTGAGTTTATGCATAATGCAGGCTCCTATACCGTATGCACTAGCATCACTTGCAATAATTATTTTTTTCTTTTTTTGGGGGAGGGGGGATTGTAATGTGTCAAAAACAAGTTTTATAGCACTCCGTCGTCCAAACCTATTTAGAGTCTTTCTTCAATAGTTCATTTAATGGAGCTTGCAAGCAATGCATATTTGGCACAAATACATTATAATAACTTGCTAACCCCAGGAAACTTTGTAGGGATATGACATTTTCAGAAGCAGGCATGTCTTTTATAGCACTGGCTCAATTATTTGACCTAAATATTATTTTTGTCCATAAAGATTTCACACTTTTCATTCTTCAGCTTGAATCCATAGCGAAAACTGGCTGTACATTTTCTTTTAGCTTGAATTTAGCTTTAATTTTCTTGCACCTGCTTAGCCCACCAGAAAATACCTTTGGGAATTTAGTTTTTAATTCTTTTAAACTTTCTGCTTCACTGGTAAAACCTTTAACTTTTTGGTAGAACAAATTGATCAGACTGTTACATAAATTAAACTGCTCCATCCAGTCTGTTCCAAAAAGGTTATTTGTATTTTTCATGATAAAAAGTCATAACTTCAGAAAAGTGAGTGTAGTTTGGAAGGAAGTTTTTTTAAGATTTCTGATGATAACCAAAGTAAAGCAATATTTGTCATAAATTCCCCTTCAAATTTTATTTTCTGTCCTGTAAAACTAGGAGCGATTTTTTTGGTAACCATTAACGTTGGTTTACCCAATTTTCTCCATGTATAAACATTTATTATACTTAAATTGGATCCACTATCCAATTGCAGTTTGACATTTTTGTTCAGGATTTTTACCTGCACAAATTTTCTTATAGCAGATTTATCCACATTAGTAATTTTAATGTAATTCCTCACTTGTTTTTTAAATTTTGTCTTACAATGGGTTTTTTTATGTCCCCCCTTCTTTTATTATTCATTCTTTTTGAAAGGACAGTCCTTATACCAATGTAATTCTCCACATGCATAACAGGGGTTAGGAATAATGCTTTTTTTCCTTACTTACTTTATGTTTATGACGTACTTTTTTAATGTGCGTCACATCACTTATTTCAATATCTTTGGCATCCTGATGAACATTTATAAATTTCTGACAATCTTCTGCTAAGTTTTACAATGTTAGATTGGGTACATTTTCCAGTTTATTTAAAATCCTTCTCTGGATTTCAGTGTCTTTTGCTGAAACCAATCCTTGAACAAATATCAGGCATTTAAAACTGTCAGGGCTTAATTCTGCCAGTTTGAACTTCTCACAATTTTCATTCACAACACTCGCAAATGTTGTGAAATCATCTTCCTTTTTCACTAAATTCATACATTTCCATCTTTCATGGAACAAAGACATCTTCAACTAAAAACTTCCGAAAGCAAAGTAACCATTTCTTTAAATGTTAGGTCATTAGTTTTCTTTGGCAATTTATGAATTTAGTGTGTTCAACAGTGCCTAGTTTCTTTAGCAAAAGTCTGACCATTTTGTCGTCGGACCAGTTTGCACAGTCTATCATGTACAAGTCTTCATATCTACAGAAATACGACAAAAATTTAACTACTCTTTTGGCATATAGTGAAATTCCGCAATCACATTTACAATAGCGTCTTCTGAATATCCATTCTCATTACTCGTGAACATTTTCTGTTATTCTACCAACATTTCAATGAGTTTTTAGAGTTTTTGTTTGTACCATTTTTGCTGATTGACTATTCTTAGTAGTATCGTTTTAAAATCCTCCATTTATTTTGAATTTTATCTGAAACAGTTTTTTTTATACAACTGTTTGTCTAAACAATTTAAGTATTCCTACATAACACTTTTACAGCAAGAAACACTCAACAATATATGAATTTTGTAAAATTCACTTTCATGTAACTTTTGTTACGTTTTTGTCATTGGAATAAAATCCCGTTTTGCTGACTGTTGTATTACACACAACTTTATACAAATCCACGTAGTTGCTAGAAAAACTTTCTTTTTTTTTTCCCCTTGCCAATGAACCCTTGGTGAATTGTTAACGTGAGATTTTGGCAATATCTTTGTTTGTCAAATGTTGTACTAGTGTACGTTTCTTTGCGTTCCAGCCAAATTCTTGACACCAAAATATCATACTAGTGATGTTTACTCGATTTGGGCCACAACCTTGTTATTAAAATGTTGTAATAACGACATTTGGTAAATCCTTGTTGCTAAAATGTTGAATTTTGGCCAATCCTTGTCGCCAGAATATTGTAACATAGAAAAAGGTTACTGAATAAGAATAACCAAAACGAAAGTTGGAAATGGAATAATAATATTTATAACAGAAACAACATAAAAGATTCGCCAGAGGTGTGTAGTAAGTAATCAACTGTTAATGGTGAACTAGAAGTGCATCCCAGTAAATCTAAATGACTACCATATGCAGTATATTCTACTGTATTTATATGGATTAGGACATACCAATTATAGTCCATAGGTACAGTATAACAATTAGAAAACTAGAAACATTTTTTATCCAACAGTTAAAAATTTAAATATTAACCAATGTTTATTATTTTCAGACCCCAGTTATAGCAAGTGCATCCAATGTCAAGCAGAAAAGTGTAGCCTGGAAGTTTTTTAAGATTTCTGGTGATAACCAAAGTAAAGAAATATTTCAGCTGTAGCTAGGTACTTTAAAGTGATTTACATAAAGAAATTGTTCTCTTTATTGTTTGAACTCTTAACCAATATTTTAAATAAAAAGGATAGTTCATAAGCTTTTGTATTCATTTTTCTACTAAATGTTTTATTAATAAATGTACTTTGTTCATCAAGTTTCCCAAACCAACTGTAGGGCCTGAAAATAATGAATTTTAATCATTGTAAGTATCAGAATCAGGAATAATATTGGAATCGGAAATTTAGAACAGTATTGGGAATTGTATCGGAATCATTAAACGTGTTGGCATCATCTCATCTCTAATTTCTATTTAGTTCATTTTTGGATAGACTGGTGATGAAAAATTTTACAGGAATATAAAACAATACAGACAATGACTTAGTGGAAGTGAACAAGTTAAAATATAATGTCAAATAGTAACTGGCTGTTTCCTTATAAGGAAAACATTTAACATTCATTGACCAATCAGTTTATACTCCTTTCAGGTGAAATTTATAGAATCTTTCTCTTAAAATTTTTTTCAGAAAAACAGGTTTCTCAAATTATTATAACTCTTTCCAGTATTGATGGGGGTTTCTTTCCTAACCTGTTATTTGAAGTAGTGTGGAACGTCAACATTTTGATTATGCCATTTTCTCAAGTTACATGATATCCATTTTAGATGTTGCTGCTATTGAAAGTGAAGTAGTTTCTGTATTTGGTTACTTTACTTGCTCAAAGTCATTTTTAACCATTGATCTTAGAAAGTGAGTGTATACAGTTTAGATATTTCTGAATGAGTTTGGCACCATACATGACATCCATATGAAAATCTTGATCTGATGAGGCTATTTAAGAACAGGATTCAAGTTTTCAAGTTAATGTTTTGGTTTTGTAGCAATTTGCATTATTGGTTGAAACTACTTCTAGTACAGCCTATTCTATATTCAATTTCATTATCTCCTGTATTAAAACTGTTATAATTGATCCAAAAACAAAGGTATCTGAAGTGTTTAGTATTTACTAAATCTACATCCTGAAATTCTATGATGGATTCAGAGTAGATGTCATTACTGCTTTAACTCCAATTTCAGATCACTGTTTCTGTTTTGGAAAAGTTTAAGTCCTATTTCTTGGAACACTTGGTAAAGGATGTTGATTTTCTGTTGAAAATCATTCTTATCCCAGCTATGAATACTTACGTCATCAACATAACCCCATTCATCATTGATGCATTGACTTTGGAAGGGAAAGTAGAATTATTGATTTCTATTGGTAGATTCTTTAAAGATGTGGTATGGAACACTTAAATGGTCAGTACCCATCTCGTCACATCTGTGCTTGTATATCCATAAACGTATAATCTAGAAAATGATTAAATAAACTGGAACTCATTTGCTTCTTCTTGTACTCCTGATGAGTTTTGAAATGTTTGCGTATTGGAATCCTCACTAGATATGTATACTTTTGTACATTGATATAGTTCCTCTATTAGATCAGTGGATTCAGAATTCAGAAGATGTTTTCTAATGGATGAGAAGTCTCTATTAATATGGTCATATGCTGTGGTGAGGTAGACATAACAGTTATATAATTTCCTATTAGAGTGGTATGCAATTTCCTGGAGTTGTTTGATGACATATGCCCTCATTACATCCTGGATCAGAACAAAAACCAAATTGGGTCATTTGGAGTTGACTTTCATAAAACGATGAGAGACTAGTTAATATAATGCTCATTAATAGTTTCACCATAATGGATCCAACTGAGATACCTCTGCACGTCTTAAGGTCATGAGGGTTACCTTTTTCCTTTCAGAGTACAGTACATGATAAGCCCCACTTTTAGGGATACATTTCCGATTCCAGACTTCATGGACCTCACTAAAGGAAGGTTTTGAGTTTGCTGAGATTGCACAGATGTATTTCTCTAAGCTCTACAATAAATGCCTTGCTACTTTTTGTTTTCCTGTTTGTTCTGTAGCTCCTGTTTTCAAGAAGTCTGGCAAACGGTTTAATCCATCCAACTATCAACCTATAAGTCTTTTACATCTTTTTGGCAAAGTACTCGATGCTCTAATCAACTGAATTGGTTAAGCATCTCACCTTGCAGGGTCTTCTATCAGACAAACAAGATGGCTTTTGCGTCTCTATGTCAACTGCTGATGTGTTAACAGTTATTGCTGAAAGAGTTTGTCAAGTTTAGTTAAAAATGGTGAAACTCAGGCTATTGGTTTAGATATTTTGAAGATGTTTGACAGAGTTTAACATGCTGGCCTTCTTAACAAGTTGAAGGGATATGATGTTTCTGGCTGAAGTTTTGATTTGATACAATCTTTATCAAATCATGAAATAAGGAAGGTTATCTTAAACTGCCACTCTTCTAGATCTTTCCATATAAATGCAGGTGTCCCCCAGAACTATCCTCAGACCTACTTTGTTCCTAATTTTTATCGACAACCTTCAAGATATCATCAGTTCTCAACTCAGTATCTATGCTAATATCAACTATTTACTCCTTTCTTAATGGTAAGTTTGATAGGTTCAATAAAGTTAAACTGACAGCTTATATGGAAAATGATCATCAATCTGTTGTTAACAGGGTCAATAAAATGACTTATTTATTCAAACACTTATATAAAATCATTTGCTAAGTCTGCTGCTTGGAAAGTTGGTTTAATTTTTCTCACCAGAATCTATCTTGCACCTTTATAAGTAGCATTCATCTGTGCACTGATATTGTTCCCACATCTTTTTGGTGTTTTTGCTACATATCTAAAAATTAAAAAAAATCTGCAATTTTATTGGTCATGTCACTTTCCCAGCATTGTTCCCTGTGCCTTTTCTATAAATATTTTCATGGTGATTGTTCTGATGAGCTTTCCACTTTGGTAATTCAATTTCATGTATTTAAGTATAATACTAGATTAGCATGTATGTCATCATTTTACTGTTGAAATTGCTAAATATAACTGTAAGCCCTATTTTCACAGTTATTTCTCTCACACTTGCCTATGGAACACACTTCCAGCTTCTTGCTTTTCTTCAAAAATTTAAATGAAATGTTAATCATCATCATCTGTCTTTTTAATCCTCTTTTATTGTCATTTCACAATAACCCCCTGTGCCTTAGTAGTTTTATCACTTTGCTTGGGGTGAAATCATGAAAAGTTGCTACCAATTAATGTTATGATTACAGCAGACATCTATTGCTAACAGTTTCAAGGAAAAGAAGGCTTGTTTGATCAATTGCAAAGGTGTTGTGTTCTATTATTGTTGTGGAGTGATTTCGCAATGGAGGCTTGTATTTGTACTAAGTCGGTCCTAAAATAGGTTCGACGTACAAAATGTTAGGAACTTGATATAATAGGTATTACGCAGAGTAATCTTGTTGTTGTCGCTGACTACTTTCGTATTCGACTAACTGTTGACTACTGTCACCTGACATCGACCGACCGTCGTTTCTATTACTACTCCTACTTATATTAGGTGGGAGAGTCTATTAACTATAGAATAGGTGTGTTTCACCATAAAAATTATAATAATGCACAGTGTCATGCAGTAATGATCACATCTAAAATTATTATTACCAACTATACTAGAGTTTAAACAGCAATTTTGAAGGACCTATTCATAAGTCAAGAGTTAAATGTCAGAAAGAATCAGCGCATATGCTAGGCTATGAAGAGTTCTTTGTAGGTCTTCCATTAAAAAAAAAAATATCAATATAATGCTGCCAATAAAGACAGCAGGTCTACAACAGCTGCAGCAATAGTAACAGAAGAGAAGCTTCAGTGAGTAGAGTCAAGCAGTAGCAGCCTTCATAAGCAGGCAGTTTAGGTTTAAAGCTCTAAGTTTTCCGTACAGTTCTCTATAGGACAATAACCTGGTAGATTAAAGTGTTGGTTGGTGTTAATTTAGTAACATAGTAATTGTGAGTTCAATTCCTGGTCTGGGTTGGGTGAGCAACTGAGCAGTACTGAGAAAATAAAAAAAACTAGAGATATTCCTAGACATGAGCAGTGAAAGGAGTAAAAAAAATTCTACCCCTGTTGATAAAATAATGGATTCAATTCAAAATTCCCTGTAGGTTACCCAGATTATCAACATACAACTGATGAAGGCTGGAGAGGACAATAGTCCACGTGTAAATAATGATAGCTCTTCATCCCCAAAAATTAAATCAGGTAATATGAAACTTGGGAATTGTTGAAAGGACATTATTGATAAAGATAGAACCTATATTAATAAATTCTAATTAAATTTGAATGTTGTTTTAACACTAAATTTAGACATTATTTTGAGATGATCATATTTTGATCTCATGACTTTCATTCAAGGTGAGAATAAAGTAATATGCCCTGCAGCTTTGATTTATAAGTTGTTTCTTTTTTCTAATGCATGCTCAACCAAAAAAAAAAAAAAAAAATTCAATATAATTTGACTAAATAAAAACTCAATAAGGAAAAAAAAGTAGGGAACCAAAAGAAGTTTGCATTTAATTTTTAAAATTACAAAACAATCTACAATTAAAGTTACTATAGGATTATGATTTGAAATTCAGCCAAAACAAAACAGATCCTTTTAAAGATTACACAAGTTGATGATAATAATATAAAGGAAGAGAAAGAGGAAAAATGCCTTAACAGGTGGTGGTGTTGTTGGTAGCTGACAGCAAAAGATCTATCAACATTTTATTACAAACATTACCATACAACAAAATTTAGAAAATATTTTTTGTTTGTGTCAATAGAAAAGAAATTAACCTAAAGAGCCCATCAAGCTTTGACAGGCTGCAAATCTGTTGACACAAAACAGAAAACAAAATAAAACATGTTTCTTTTTCTTTTTTTAATTTCTGAACAACAATAAATAAGAAATACATAAAAAAAATGTAGTAAAGATTTATGATTGGCCAATATTAACAGACGGGGAAAATTACATTAAATAGTAAAAAAAAAAAAGTATTACAATAAAATCTCAATTCTCTAAAGTCTATTTTATTGTCTGATAAAAGAGAATTTTTTGACTAAATAATTTTTTTTTTATCACTAATCCAATATTTAAAACAAAACTGATAACAAGTTCAAGTTTACTTCAAAAAAGCATGAAAGTTTTGTTCTTACACAAAAAAAAAAAAAAAAATGAAATCAATTATTATTCAATCTTTAAGGAAGAAAAAAGTTGAAATGATCTCAAAACTGAAAGTTATTATCCCAGACTTTTCTTTTATATGATCAACCTAAAGTAAACCTGCACAGTATGTGAATGTGTGTGGGGATGGGTGGAACAATGGAGTTCAACATAATCAATATTCACATTTTGGAATCACTTCTATGAAACAAATCTCTAAAATCTAATGAAGATTCTCCAAAGTACTGTGATAACAAAAATAATCTGACAAAAAAAGAATGAGGATTACCAACATTTCAAATGTTGAAAAAAAAAAAAAAAAAATGTTGAATTTTCCCAAAGCCAGGAGAAGAAATTTATTTCTATACTTTGATGATGAGAAATAAGATTGAAATTAAAAAAAGAAACAAAAGGTGAAAAAATAAATAAATAAATAAAAATAAAAGCAAGTCAAAATCAATAATAGTTCTGTTTCACACATAATAGCTTCCTAAAGGGAATGAGAAAAAAATGAGACAAAAGATACAAATTATGTTTTTTTGTCTGGAATCAAATAAGCTAGCTCACATTTACAAATGATATGTTCTATTGGACTGGCTCTAAATACTTATCAATGACAAGATGGAAATTGTTTTAATCTTAAAATAAAAAAATAAATAAAAACATCAATTATGACTACTACTACTACTACTAACACAAAGTTTTTCTACTGGCCTTAGAGACAATGACAACAGCCTTCTGGAAGATGAAAATACTCTGGTTGATTAATGTTGTTTTTGGGAAAAGAAAAAACTTTTATGCAGAGACAAATGTTCTCAATCAAATGGCTGCCTTCTGAATTAATGCATTTTTTCTGTTTGTAAAAATAAGAATTTACAATTATTTTATTTTGTGTTAGACATTATATGTAGATTTATTCAGACTTTTAATGATACTAGTTTATATTTAGCTACTTTTGACTTGAAATATCATGTTATTGTGAGAACAAGTGAGACCAGTAGTGATAGATATTTACTTGACCCCCCCCCCACTGAGTCAGGTTGTGACACAAGGTCAATTTTTAACATGGGGACCTGGTCTAAGCTTGTCATAGCTAGTCCAAACTGGTCAGAGCCAGTCCAAGCTAGTTGCAGTTGTGATACCACCAGCTCAGATATATCAGAAATTCTGAAGACTACTAGTAGGGATGAAAGATAATTTATTTTTTTAAAATAAAATACTAATATCCTTACTGATAATGACCTACTTATGTACAAAGAGACCAAAAAAAAAAAAAAAATGAAAACAATAAGAGATGGTTACGAAATGAGGAATATTAATCTAGTACATTTATTGGCTAACTTCAAAAAATGAAACAAAAACTACTTCATTGGAGGAAGAGTAATTCCAATTTTAGATATTCTGTTGGGATTGCTTTCTTTATCAATTCTGATATCTTTCATTTGTATCAGTTAAAAGGATTTTGAAAACTAAGTCAAAACATGGATGACTATAAAAACTGTTTCCAGAGAAAAAGCTTCAATTTGAAATAACATTAATACTCTGGTTTATCTCTTTGATAAAGAATAATGGGCTGTATGGAAAAAATAAGAGCTGACATTAATGACGGGGAAAAATTTTAAATTTATTTATTATTATTTATTGAAATTTTTTTTTGAATCATAAAAGTGTTATATGCCGTTCAGAAATTAAAACTTCATATTAATCAAGATATACAAATAGCTTTCTACATTATAGTTAATAATGAAGACAAAACTATTTGAGAATCTATAACTAGTTCATTATGGTATGTGAGAAATTTCTGTTCTGCTATAAAGTAAAAAATATATCCATTGTTTCTATAAAAGCAGTCATGAATTTCTTATTGGTGATTTGCCTTACCATACAGCTGTAAGGTTATAATCGCAACTTTGGAAGGAGATTGATAATGGAAATTAGCCTTCTCAGCCAATTTAGCGACGAATTTTAAGGAGTTCAATGACTGATTATAAGTGATAACTGACATGATATATACTCAGCAGTAAAAAATTAAGTTCCTATTAATGCCAGTTAATCTTCAATAGTTTCAAGCATTTCCCTTGTCGAAAATATAACCAAAAAGCAAAATCTATATCCTCTCCTGTCAATCTGATTATATTGATGATACAGTTTCAACAGCATTTTTCAGAATTTGATCTTTCAAAACTCATTTGACAGCATTATTGAGGAACATCCATCAGATCTTCAACAGGAAGTTACTAACCTGTTATTAAAATGACATGTTAAAAAAAAAAATAATCAAAGAGGTAAATTTGAGTGACTTTTATAAATGCCTTTTAAATAAACTTTAAAATCCTTTATGGATGGGCTTCAGTATTTGGAATGATATATTTAAGCTAAAATCTTTTCCAAGGCTGAAATATATTCAATCTATAGGTCAGTGTTGAGTCATTGCCACATATGAAACTAAATTTGATAACATTTTGTTCCTCCCCAAAAAGATAGTTTATAATTTTATTTGAAGTGTATAAATATGTAACCATCTAATAAAAAACAAAAATAATGTTATAACAAGCTTTTTCTGTGGTCATATTTCATTTATTTGCCTTGGTTTGAAATTCATAATCTGGTATGAAAAAAAAGTCAGTGCCTATTCAAAAACAATAAAAACAGCAATTCTAAAGCTGTTTAGTTTTAAAATGGTTTTAAAATTTGTTTTAGTTTTAAAATTGTTTTCAAACAATCAGTTTTAAAGCTATTAACATCCCTTAAAAATAAATTTACATCATTTAAATAGTGCATCTCAAAAACTTAAATATTTCAAATTTCACCAGTCACTGTTTAATTACATTAGCATACAACACAGTCAAGTTTTCTTATTTAAACAACTCAAATATCACATTTTTTGTAGACAAGTTTTAATCCTTTTAAGTAAACCCAAAGGGTGTACCAGAATTTATTTTTTGCTTTTATATATATATATATATATATATATATATATATATATATATATATATATATATACACACACACACAACAAACTGTTTTTGCTTTTTATATATATTATACCAATTGATTTTTTATAAAGTGGTCATTCTCAACATTTCATAATTTTTTAAATTTTGAATTATCAGGAATGAGGTAAAATATACCTCTTCCATGTTGGCCAAGAGTTAGCTGAAGCTTCAAAAATTTTTAATATTCAGCAATCATTAAGTCCTTTTGTGAGGCAGAAGGAATTCTTAATAGAATTATAAATAAATGAATAAATCTAAGTTGTAAGGAAAGAAAAGAAAAGAAGGAATGTCTGATCTATACAAGATGTTTTGTTAAAAATGACAAAGAAAGTAAAGAGTTGGAATCTCCAACAGACAGAAAATGGTAAATAAAGCTTAGAATAATGCATTTTATAACTTATCAAAAATCTTACGCTAAAAAAGAGGAAATAATGATCTAGTTCCAGTAATGTTCTGTTCACTTTTTAATTCAAGAAATCAAATAAATTAAGTTGGGTACTTTTAAGTAAATATGAGGTGGGGATAAAAAGTTCTTGGACTGCCCCACTTCCCAAAATCTGACTAAACAGAATTTTGTTTTTAATCTCTTTTTGGTCAGCTCAGGAACTTTTCAGCATCCTTAAGATATTTTGCATTTGATTCACCTTTCAATAATGACTTGTTATTTGTATATCATTTACTTTTAATTCTTGCTCAGATACACTATATTAAAAAATAGATATATCTCAGAATAACCATATTATGTAGTAACAGCAGCTTAAGACTTCATTTGTCTCTTTAATAATACCTTTAGTTTAGTTAGGTACCTCCACGAAATCGCTAAAAAAAGAGCATAGCTTGATGAAAAAGATGCCAACCTTGCCGAAAACAAAATTTTATTGTCTAAATGCTTATGTTATTATTTAGAGGAAAGACCAAAGTTTTTTTTTTATTTTTAAAAATTTTCCTTCTTTTTAGAAAATTCTAAATTTTGATTAAAAAAACCTTTTTTCTATTTGTATCAGCGGAACTAGTAAATAACATAGACAATTTTTAGCATGTTTTTTTTTATGACACACATTAATTTGAAAAATCGTTGCAAAAATAGAAATAATTATCGGATGTTAATGAAACTTTCAGGAACTATTCACAGATGATCGAAATTATTATAAATATGTTTTTTTTTATGAAAGTCATGGTAGAAATATTTTTTTAAATATTTATTACCCCCCCATAACTAATTTTACGAAAACGCTAGAAATTCGATCGCATCGGTTTTAGTGATTACAATAATTAAAAAGCACAGGGCTTTGAGGAATGCAAATCATGTTTTTTTTTTTTTAATTGGATACCCAATACCTGAAAATCAGCTCTGAATTGTAACATACAAAACTCAATAAAACAAAGATATTATTTAATTTCAAATGCTTTTATTTGCTTTTAGTTGTTTTTATGAATATGGACAATATTTTCTGAAAGCAAAAAAATTTTTTCGATGAAAAATGAATTTTAATACAATTATTTGTTATTTCATTAATTATAATAGATTTTACATTTAAGTTGTTAAAATATTATAAAATTAGTTAAAAGTCAAGACAGGCTTTCATAAGTGTCCTTATGAGATAGATCTTTTTTTTTTTTAGCACGTTGTAAATTGTATCATTTTGACTAATCAGAAGAACCCCAGTAATTAAGAAATGTAATTTTGTGCTTATAATCGAGCTGTAATTATAAAATACAGAAGACCAACCAGAATATAATTAAGTTGCGTTATTTGAGTTAAGCATTGTTCTCCGCTGTTAAGGCCTTTACTTTTGCCAAACACGTGTGGAGAAGTTAATTTGATTTTTCAATTTCAACTGAGAAGGTTACCTACAAGTATCAGTATCATCTTATGAAATTTATATGATCTTATTTTTATATTAATCTCAGTTACGACATTTTTTCCATAAATGAAATATCAAAATTAATAATAAAATGAATGGAAATACAAATAACACAGTAAAATGTAATAAATGTACATAAAATTATAGTATTTTATGTACAATTTGATAAAATTTCATAAGAAAGGTACCTATAAATTAATTAGATACCTTTCTTATGAAATATGAAATTTAATGTCACTCTTAACAGTTTTATTTTAATTTCTTTAGAATATATTTCCATAAAGCATCATAAACGTAAAGGTGAAAGCTAAGTACAAAAAAAAAAAAAAAAATTAGACCGCTGAAAGTTTTCGTTAAAAATAACGGGTAAATAATTTGTTCACGTAAATGTAAATTATTTCACTTTTCTCCTTCCGTAGAACAAATTAGCCTCATGGAATCCGTCAATATGTCATTCATCACATGTCAAGTGACGCGAAAGTTTATGACCTGCTTTGTTTTATTTTCAAATTACATCTTTTTTTGCACAAAAGCTAAGTTAAGTTTGGTTCAAAATATTTTAAATAAACATTATAATTTCTGATTTTCTTAAAATAAGTTTTGAAAAATGATAATTGATATTTAAAAAAATTTCAAAGTCAGATTTCCAGTTTTTTTTTTAAATGGAAAAAAAAAATGGTCAATTTTGCTGACTCAAAAAAAACTAGATTTTTAACGAAAATTTCGGACGTGCTAGGAACGATTAAAAAATGGAAAAAAATACCCCAAAAATACTTTGACCTTTCCTCTTAATGAATAACAAACATTTAGACGATAAAATTTTGTTTTCGTCAAGTTTGGCGTCTTTTTCATCATGCTATGCTCTTTTTTTAGCGATCTCGTGGAGGTACCTAAGTTTAGTGTACATTAAAAATTTACAAATTTAAACCTAACTACTGTGCAGGTTTACAAAGGTTTCTATATAATACTTAATTCCAACAAATTATCAAAATTAGAATAGAGACAAAATAAAACCATAATTTTTACCAAGTAGATTACATAATGAATAACTGATACTAAAATTATTTAAGTGGTATTTTTTAATTATTTTCTACAGGGTTAATAAGGTTAGAGATTGTATAAGCAAAAAAGGAAGGGTCAGTACACAGGAACACATTGCTGTAAGTACTTACAAGGTCAGTATCAACTTCGATTTTTGTGAGGGTGCGGCTGTCCTCAGTGGACGGGTGCTGGTTCTCTCTCTCCCCCAGCTCTTTGCTGGGCAACTCAAATAAAGAATCAAGAAAATCCTGCCGTTTCTTCCCTCTCACTTTCTCTCGTTTGCCGTACTTCCGAGAGGCAGAACGCCTCACATAATCAAGCAATTTCTGTCTCTCTCTATCATCTTTGCTGCCACCAAAATCGGCAAAGAGTGACAGAATCCACCTCGCAGATTGTTGACTGGAGACATTCACCTTTTTTGCATACTTGAGGATTTCAAAGACGAGGCCTACTTTAACTTTGGAGGGGCAGGTGACTGTGCCTGATTCCAAAGATTCAGGAGTTAACCCAATCTCAGCAGCGTAGGGTCCAAGTTCCATTGTCTTATCACCTTGCTATTTGCCAACTGAAGTTTTTATTTTTTAAAAGAAAAACAAATTATACATAAACAAAACTAAAAACAAAAATTTTTTTTAAATCTATAAAATCTACAAAACCAAAATATTTAACAAATAATAAAATTTATGTACAAACTAAAAATCAATCAGAAAATAAAAAAAATACAACAATTGATTAAAAGTCTACAATCTTCATTCTTTTAATTGAATTTACTTGTGAAAACAATCATAAAATCTAATCATGCTTCAAGTTAATCTAAGGATAATGTTTACAGTTATTTGTATTCTTACACCATTCTTATTTTGGATTGTCAAAGTTTAAAATACAAAGTTACCACCCAATCCACTAGAAGAATGGTTTTGCAATTTATTTTAATATTAACAATGGGCTTTCATGTAACAATAAAAAAAATAAAAAATAAAAAAATTCAGATCATGATTTAAGTGATACAGTGTGAATATTTTCAAACAAGAATGCTTGGCAGTCTTGATATTTAAAAACAAAATTCTGCCTTTGGGTCAAGTGGCAAGTTATGGCAACTGTTATAGAAGCTACCAAAATTTATGGTGTTTCCTCAATTTCTCTTTAAAAAAAATTAAATATATTACTAAAAAAAATTAAATATATTACTAAACAAAATTGCTATATCTATTTTGAATGTGTTTTCCAAGTAGAAAAAGGTATGAATCCTCTCCTTGGTAGATAAGAAAAAAGGAGAGAGTAACCCATTCTCTCATTATTATCTCTTCACTAATGCTTGCAACAGTCATTTTCAATTTTGATAAATGGTGAAAAATATAACAATGGAAAAATTATTTACAGAAAATCCTTTGTACAGTATACAAATATGGATTCATTTGTTTTTTTTGGGGAAAATAAAGGAAATGTCAATGAATTTTCTCCTAGTCAAATTTTAACTTTCACATTAACTTTTAAAAAGAGTAACACAAACAAATAAAAGTAGAAATTTCAAGTTCATGCAAGTACAGCTTTGCACAGAAAATGTTTCTTTTATGTTAAACTTATTGCATTCATTCCCTCTTTTTTTCATTTTAAAAACACTTTAATAGAAAATGACTAAGCAAATAGCTTAAAAAAAACAAACTATTAAACAGAAAATTAACAAACAAACTGACAAAAATGTGCCAGACAAAAACTGTTCCATTTTATTAATCTTTTAACACTTTTTTCAATTTAAAATACATTGCATTCTTGAATGTATACTTGAAATTCCTCTACAATCAATTGGTGTGCATGCATATCTTTTATGGTATAACCAGTGTTTTAAGAATCAATATATTTGTTTATGAATATTAGATAAAATTGAATTAGTGTTTACATTATGAATGAAGGAGTTTTTCACAATTTATTTTGAGCTATTTACAAGTGTTTTCAAAAATGGATAGAAAACATACTCAGAATTCCAAAGACCTGGAATTTATTAAAACTGAAATCAAATATTTCAATCAAAATCAAAAACAATTTCTATGGGATTCTGGTGGGTTATGATTTTTTTTTATTTTGGTCACACTGGTTTTGATTGCAACTTATGAATATTGCCAAAGTAGAAATTGAAAATATTTGTAAGCTATCTTAAATTTACATTTTTTCATACTAATTATTGGCTATCTTATTTATAAAATTGCTGAATTATGAATACTCATTTTAGTTGAAATGGGTTTTAAATTTGTCTTAACTATTTTCATGTTTCAGTTTAAAATGACATCCCAATGATTTGTTTGAGGTTTTCTAAATAGCCAACGTTGATATAAAACTATATTTATATTCAGTGAGGATCAAACTCAAAAGTAATGTTTAATTGTCAATCTACAACCAATGATTATTAATACACAGCTTCAAAACAGTGTAATTCAGCATCTGTCTTCTGTAGAAAAGTACATCAATGAAGGGGAGGGAGGAATTTCATACAAAAATATAAGCAAGAATAAGGCTAATTATTGAATCAATAAGCTAAACAAATAACTTGTAAATTTCAAAAGGCGCAAGCAAAAAGAGGGTGATAAGATAGGAAAAAAATTAATTCTTTATAAAAAAAAAAAAAAAAAAAAAAGGAAAAATTGCACTGAAAAAAATTTATATCTTTTGCTTGTGATTTTTTTTTCTTTTATAATTCTTGAAAAACTATGAAAAGTGTTCAAAAAGACAGCTTTAGCAAATGTGAAAGTAGAGAATCTTGGAGATTCTTGTACTGACACCCACAATAAGAAAAAATTGCTAATTATTACTTTGGAAGGTGCCAGTTCAGACTTATTTACCAAATCCTGAGAGACTATTAATTGATTTGCATGAAAAGAAAAAGATAATTATCTGTAGACACAAGAAAAAAAAAAGATTCTGAGAAAACTGGGTACAATATGTTAATGACATTTCAAATGCCACTGCCTTTCCAGATCCCTATGTACCTGATATAAAAACATCTTCATTAAAATATGAAATTAAAGGGTAGACACAATAAATAAATTTTGGTAATAAATTGTTTGAACCTAGATGTTCACTGTGACAAAGAGAATTTAGAACATACAAAAAAGAAAAAAAAAGAATGAAATTAAATTAAAATTATTTCAATTCAATGCATGACAAGATGTGAATAAGTAATACAAGGAATTGGTGTTGAAATACTGAGAAGAGCAGGGAATATGCATAAAAAATCATCACAAAAAAAGGAGATATTATGAAGTACCAAATCCAACATTGTACACATGACTGAACAATGGATATAGACAGTGTGAGTAAAAGTAAATAATTCAGATATTATGGTGATTAATTAAGGTCAACTATCAAACTAGAAAAAATTCTATTTCAAAACTAATAAAACATCTACACCAGTTAACAAAATATATTTTTTTGTATGAGAATTTAATTTCTTATTAATCAATCATGTCTATCTCATTATTATTGGGTTGGAACAAAAGTTTACAGTATTTTTAAGTGAATATCAAAGACAATATTTGAGTATTGGTACAGATTTATTCAACAACATTTAAGCCATTTTCACCATTTTTAGGCAGCTTTATGATTCCATCCTGCCAGAATTTGGTGTCTTTATTGGTGATAAACTAGTGTAAATAGTTTTTACAGGTTTCAAGAGTATTGAAGTTCTTCCCCACGAAGAGCATTTTGCAGAGACCAAAATAAGTTTGTAACCCAAAGGTGAAAGGTCAAATGATTATGGCAAGTGTAGTAGAACATCCCAGACAAGCTGTACCAATTTCTGTCAGGTTTTCAAAAAGAAGTGTTGTCTGACCTTGTTCTGATAAAGATGGCAACATTATGATTGACCAATTCTGAACACTTTTCATTAATTTCTGCTTTTGATTGATTAATATGGGAAGAGTACTTGCTTGAATTAATTTGATTTTGCATACAAGGCTTGTAACTCACAATGTCCTAATCCTACTAGATACATATCACCTTTGGATGCAGACTGGCTTTCATAATGGTTAATGGTGATTTGTTTAATTTTCCCCCCATGACCATTTTTGCTCCACGCTGTTGTAAAATAATGCATTTACATTGCCTACAATATTTGTTACCTCACCCAAAAATGGGCTTTTTTGTTGTTCTAGCAAATAATTGCAGATGAAAATGCAGTTCATTAAATTTTTTTCATTCATGAGACACTAAACATAAGACATTTGAAAGCAAGACTATGTGAACCTGTATAAAATATGTGGCATGTCTCTACAATGTCCTGTGTTATGTGACCTGGATTATTTTTTAATCAGCCTTTTGATTGGCTTTAATTCAAATTTCCCCAACAGGCATCAACTCCCCCAGTGCACTAAGTGAGGGAGGGTTAGGGTCAATCTGTAATGCCTGAGATATACCAATAGGGAAGTGATGAGAAAGTAGAGCAATTGTTATTGATCTCAAGTACATGTGAAATTCCCACTTTAAACTTTGCATTCTGACATATTCTGTTAATGTAAATAAACAAATACTATTCTTCTGCAATCTGCACTAGCCATTCATGGTCAGGTTTAATTCAAAGTTCAACACACTCAGCTCCCAGATGCCTGAAGGAGCTAAGTAATCTTTGTTATCAATCCCATGTATACATGTGATTCCCACTTTATTCCATTCAAGTGGGCATTCAGAAAAATAACTTTTGTAATTACCTGGTAAATCTATGCCACTGTAAACTAGAAATTATCTCCTTGCTAATATTTTCCCAGAAAAATATTGTCTTTAGCAATTTTGCTTTGAAAGAAATTAGCAAATGAATCAAAAGAAAGAAGTATTCAAATCTTTAGTGGCTGTAGCAGATTTGTATTAAAGAAATTTCCTAGCAACAAAACACTTACATTTTGTTGCCTCTCAAGGTGTGTGAAAATTAGGTACCTCCACTTTTTTGTGGAAAAACAGTAATGAAAAAGGCCACAAACTTGATAAAAATAAAGTTTTATTGTCAAAATGTTTGTTATTATTAAAATGAAAAACCAAAGTAATTTTTGATTATTTTTTTCAATTTTTTTAATCCTTTCTAACACATTTAAAATTTTGATTAAAATCTTGTTTTGTTTACATCATCAAGGTGGCATAATAATTACAGACTTTTTTTTGCATCTTTTCTATTGAAAACAGATTGATTTGGAAATTCTTGTGAAAATCAAATAATTGTCCGATTTTAATGAAATTTTCAGGACTTCACAAATGAATGAAATTATGGTAAAAAAATGTATTTTTTTTTTTTTTTTTTTACATGTAACAATTACTTAACTTCATGAAATTTTGCAATTTTTTAAATTTCATTAAAAGTAGGACTCCTTGGAGAATGTAAATCACCTAATTTTGTTTTTCAAACTTGCACTATTCTAACTGAAAATCTGCTCTGAATTGAAAAATTATAAATGCAATAAAACTATGACATTATTTAATTAGAAAAGCTTTTAATTACTTTTGTAAATAAGTTATATTAAGGACACTATTGTCTGAAGAAATAAAAAATTTTCTGATGAATAATGAATTTTTACAAGAATTTTTTCCTTTTTTTTTTTAAATTTTAATTATAATAATTTATAATAGTTTAAAAATCACATAAAATTGTGTATTGGGCCATTTTCTGGATATGATATAGTAATTAAGTGGAAACAAAATTTATGAATCTAAAATTGAAAAGATTAAACATAGTTTTAATTTTCTATTTTTAAAATTATTTTTTTTACTTAATGCGTTGCTTTTTTTCATCTATGGAAGACTAAGTGTGACATTATTATGAAAAGGTGACATTATTATGAAAAGGTCACATGATCTAAGAGTTTTGTCCTTTTACAGAGAAATTAAGAAAATTTTATAGTATTTTAAATTTTTTTATTTTTGCATAAAACATCTTCGAAAGGTAAATGAAAGTCAATAAAATATTAGATAATTGTGGAAAATATGTTCATTTATAAAAATTACTAGGTAGTTAAAACCCCAAAAAATGTGTTCACTTAGATTTCATAAATTTATGCCAATTCTGATCATCCATAAAACCTGTCATCACTCAAAAACTTACCGATACTTCAATAAAGATCAGAGTAAGATAGGACCCATCGTTAAGAAATGATTGTATATTGCTTTTTTATGCTCTAAGTAATATTTATTTCAAAACGGATCAATTTAACTTAAAATTTTCTAATTTTACTTAAATAATGTGTCAGAAATGTATATATTTTTTTTGAAGAATTTTAAAAATCGATAAATTTGTTTTGTTTACAAATTTCTTAGAATTAAGAAAATGGCCACTTTTAAGAAAATTTTAAGAAATCGAGCAAATATTTGGTATTCCAATCTATATAATTTCTATCTGAAATACACCAGAATATTTTACTATAAATAATAAATTTAATCCTTTAGCTTTCAATTAAAGCTAAAATGAAATCTTCAAGAATGCTTTTACATTTTTAAAAATTCGTTTTAAACCTTAGGTATCAAACATTTATGCCAAAAAAGTGGAGGTACCTAGTGAAAATAACAGAATTTGTACAGAAATCATCTTTTTTATGTCTCTTCATTTCATATATCAATCTTCAAAGTTTCTACATCTCTATAATGAAGTATTAAAAAATGTCAACCTGACCAAAATCCAACCAAACATCAGATTCTGTTTTAGAAAGGCTTTTTGGCTGAACCAGAAACATTTTAGCACTCCTTCATATATGACACATCCAAACTCTGTCGATCACAAAGTTAATTCAGTTATCAGTCTCTTTTACATTCAATTAAGTGATAAGCACAGGAATTAATGAATTATCCAAATTGTCATCAGCACTAATAACATCCTACCAATCATTGCATGCCAAACAATTTTCTATGAATTGATAAACAAAAAAAAAAAAAAAAAAAAAGGGTACAGGATTGTCCTTTTCTCACATCTTGAAATGTACACTTAACCAAAGTCAGTATTTTTACCTTCAGTAAAAGTCAGAATTCATTTTTTCTTTTGTTTTTTTGTTTGCAACTTAGCTACTGTGAAGCAATTGAACAAAATGAATTTCCTTATTGCAATTTATAATTGTTGGAAATGTTTCTTAGAATTCTGAAAAATATATTTTGAAAATGACTGCTGTGTAAAGACTTGTCAGTGCTTCAGTTATGATCTTTCACAACCGAAACACTGACTTTTAGAAAATTAGGAAAAAAAAGAAGAAAAAATATATTATTATTTAAGTCTAATGTTGGTCCAGAAGTAGAGAAAGTGGGAGAACAGGATTTTATAAGTCAATATATAAACACAAAGATTAAAACCAACATTGATTCAATAATGAGGAGGAGGGGGGAAAGAAGGCAAATGACTGACTAGTCACAAAGCTATGTTCAGTCAGACAAACTAAGCAATCTTCACTTGTATCAGAAAGCAAATGAGGAAGGGGGTAGCTAGCAGCAAGGCTGTCAATCATTTGCCATGCCTTGCCCAACCTGGTTGTTAAAATAAGGAGAAAAGGAATGAGTGTATTAGCTATGCACAATATCTTTTAGCAAAACAAAACAGATAACACTCATAACAGCAAGTAGTAATGAAACAAATCTGTGTCAAGTTAAAAACAGGCAATTTTAAATGAGTCGTTTGTAGAGAAGGAAGATAGAAAAAATTTGATGAGACAAGTATTGGTAGTAAAAACCCAAAATATATTAAGCATCTTACCAGAGTATTGTATAAAGATGTAGCATGCAAACTTGAAAGAAAAACAAGCTTAATAATTAGTTATTAATTTAAAAGAAAACTACAACTGACAAAATAGCTATTATTTACAATAAAATAATCACAAGTCTTTTCAGAATATTCACTGGTCATTTAACCATAACCAATATCTTAATCTTGTTTATGCTTTTTCGTTATTTTCTCAACTAATGACAACTCTTTTGCTAAAATAAAAAAAGATAATAGCCAACATACAGAGACACAAAATAAATCATTGATTTTTTTTTTTTTGAAATCGATTAACTGTTCTATCCAAACTTTAGTCCTGAATTGTAAAACCCAGTAAAACTAAAACATTATTTATATTTAATTAAAAAGTTTTTAATGGCTTTTCTGAATAATAAAGACATTTTTATCTGAAGCCAATGAAAAATTTTTGATGAAAAATGAATTTTTACAAGAATTTTTTTTTTTTTTTAATTTTAAATGCAAAATGTGATGAAGTTGTTAAACATTTTAAAATTAAATTGGAAACCATGTGTCTCAGAAAATGCTCTTATTAAAAGATCCACTTTTTACAGATCTTAAATTTGAAAGCTTATTACAATCTTTGAAGCTGCATTTTTACAATAATTTTTTAATATATGAAGAAATGTATTAAAAGTGCTCCCAGCAAAACTATGGAAACACGATTCTGAAACAATGCCAAATGTGCTCAAGTTGTTTCTCCTGAAAGCGTATCAAATTCTCTGTCTAACTGACCATCATCGTTGCATTATCAAAATTTCTAATTTTTTTTTTTTTTTTTTTTTTAGATATTTCACTAAATATTTTTTCATTTTTTTTTTTTAAAATAATTTTTTTCTTTTTCAATGAAAGATATACTGCAATTATTAATTTCTTTTTTAGATTCAATTTTAGGAATGACTTTGGACATATCTTCGTTAAAAAAGTACTTAAAAGAAATCAATAAATACTAGACTTTTGAAAGTATTTAATTTTTAAGAATTACTTTATAGTTAAATAAGCTGTTTCATTTAAAAATTAAAAATACTGTCACTTCTGCCCTTCCATCCGATAAATTGCCCTAAGTCGTTAATTGTCGATACATTGACATAAATGTCAATTCCCACTGCCAAAACCAATCACCACTGTTAGACATGCTTCTCTTATTTCCAACTAAATTTTTTCTACTAAAAAAATTGAGTAATATTTGTTTCAAATTGCATTAAGTATACTTTAAAATTCTAATTTCCCTAAAATAACTTTTGAAAAAAGTATAATTGAATTTTACAAGATTTTTAAATGGAGACATTCACTTTTGTTTAAAAAACTGTCAATAATGATTAACAGGATTGATCTTACATCAATTTTGATGACTCAAAAAAAAAAAAAAAAAAAAAAAAAAATTTTTACTTAAAATTTCAGATGTATTAGAAAAATTTCTTAAATATCCCAAAAAAATACTTTGGTCTTCCCTCTTAATAACAACATAAACATTTAGATGATAAATTGTTTAATCAAGTTTGGGTCCTTTTTTCATCAGGATATGCTCTTTTTTAGCATACCTACTTCAAAGTCTTCTGCATTTTGCAGTTTGGGATTTTCAAGTTTTCCTAATAATAAGTAAGTGAGGGTAACAGATGATAAAAAAAAAAAATAAAATAAACATTCCTAAAATAATTTAATTCATTTTTTAATAAGTTCTGAAAGTTTCATTAAAATCCGACCATTATTTGATTTTTTCAAGAATTTCCAAATTAATGTTAAAAAAAAAAAAAAAAAAAAAGAAAGCTAATGCTAAATATTACATGCCCACTGACTAAAAAAGATTTTCTTCCAAAATTTTTTAAATTAAAAAAAAAAAAAATAATTAAATAAACTCTTTCACAATAAAACTGTTTTTATTAAGTTTTGGGCCTTTTTTCATCATGCTATGCTGCTTTTCAGCAAATTATTGAACATACCTATAAGGTTTAAAATGAATTTTTAAAAATGAAAAAAATTAAAACTTTTATTTTAAATTTAATTTCAATCTAATAGATTAAATTTAATATTTCCAATAAGCAAAATATTTTGCTGTATTTCAAAACTAAATTAAATTGACTGGAACAAGTTTTTATTTATTTATTTTTATTTACTAAAATAGCTGATTAACATTCTTTTTTAGTTGTCTTTCATTACAATATAATTCTTTTTAAAAAAAATCTTCCAAAAATAAAATACTTTTCTGAAACTTTATTTGAAGAATATTAGCCAATTTAAAGTATAATCAGATTTGAAACAAATAATATTTACTTTAAGTTTAAAATATCATAGAAATGCATTTTTTAACCTGAAAGTAGCTGTGTTGACATGCTGATAATCTGATGACAGATCTAATGTTTTTCTATGAAAACTTTATCTGTAAAACATAATTGAAGAAAATACCCATACTTACAAAAACTGGCATGTTTCCAAAAAAAATTCAAATTAAAAAAAAAAAAAAAAAAATATTGGTGTTTGATTTGTATTAAGCGTTTCCATTCATGATTAGGAAATATAGTTTTCACTTAATAATATCATTTAAAAGGTTGAGATTAATTCAGAATTTTAAAAGATTTTTCTAATTAAAATTTTTAAAAATAAAAACAATAATTGTAAAAATTCATTATAGATTGAAAAAGAATTTTTTTCTGAAGACAATAGTGTCCTTAATAAATCTTATTTATAAAAGCAATTAAAAGCTTTTCTAATTAAATGATGTCAGTTTTATTGCATTTTTTATTTTACAATTCAAAGCAGATTTTTGGTAAATTGTGTTTCTGTTTGACAATAACAAATGGATGATTTAAATTGTCCAAGGTGTCCTGCTTTTAACTAATGTAAATACAAATTTTAATTTCTCAAAATTTCATAAAATTAAGTAAGGTGAGAAAGAGAAAAAATTATTTTACAAAGAATGAAATTATTTTTGAAAATTTTTTTACTTTTTAAAATAGAAAAAAATTTTCAAAAATAATTTCATTCATTTGTGAGCAAGTCCTGAAAATTTCATTACAATTCAGCAATTACTTGATGTTTTGCAAGAATTTCCAAAACAATGTATTATTTACTACAAAAAAGACACTAAATTTCCTAACACTAATCTTTGGCCCATTTGCTGAGACAAGAAAATTTTTAACTAAAATTTTGAGTGTGCTAGAAAGGATTAAAAAATTTAATAAAATAATAAAAATACACTTTGGTCTTTCCTTTTAACCATAAACATTTTGACGTTTAGGACTTTTTTTCATCATGGTATGCTTTTTTTGTTTTTAAGAACATTTTTGGAGTTACCTTAAAGACAATTATTTTATCCAAAATGATTGTGTAGGATTCTGAAGGTATTAATCATTAAGAATTAATATTTAGTTGAGTCTCACAGACATCGGCTGTGAGCATTTACTTAAGAGTGAGACAGTAAATCCTCACAGTTAATTTTACTATTTATTCTTAAGCAATTTTTTCAACAATTACAATTTAACTATATCCCCATTTTAATCAAATTGATTAGAGAAAAAATAAGTAAATTTGGCATTATACATAAGTTAATAATTTGCTAATGAAGTAATAGAGATTAAGTAAGAATAAAATAATGAATGCCAAAGTTTAACAGGAAACTTTAAATTTCACAGAGAAAAATGAAAAACATTTGTGCAATTCATAAAAAACTTCATTTTAACATTACCAAGTTTTAATAATGGCTCAGTTTTAATATTATTGGATAAAAGAAACTCAAATAAAAATATCAGATAATCTTGGTGCTGGCTAATTCATTAGAATAGGAACAAAAATCAAAATTTTACAGATTTCAAAAAAATAATTGTACTACTCATTTCTTTCTGAATAAAAATATGTTTGTATTTATATGCTAGAGTGCAAAGAAATTTTCATGACCATAATTTATATTCTAAATAAAATGAGAAAGTCAGTGTAAATTCCTCATTTAATTTAATTTGATATGATCTGCATCCAGAGCAGTTTTCTAAGCAGTAGTTTGCAGGACTGCAATTTTAAACCAAAAAGTAAAAGTGAAATAAAATGCTTAATAAAGCAAAATTTATTGCAAATCTAATGGCTGGAAGCTTAATTCTTTTTCTTTACAATGAAACTAACCTTCTACACCCCCACTCCAAATGACACCATCCCAAAATCAAAATGATATTTTTTTAAAACTTAATAGAATTGTTATTAGTATAATAAAAATACTGTTAAAATGCTAAAATAAATTAAAATAGATAAAATATTAGTTTTAAAAGTACAAAAATAAATTAGTTAAATTTTATTGTAATTTTTTATAACTTTCTTTGTGTGTACATGTATGCAATGTTCTTTCAAAAAGACCTCCACTATTGGTAAAAAGTAAATTTATGAAATTAGTTGCATTCTGAATAAATATAATGGAAATTTAATTAAAAATTTTATAACATCCCAATATTATCCTCCAAACCTAACCAGTCTTACCAAACTAATGTTTTATTGACACCAGGATGTTATTTCAAGCTGGTTTATAATGGATTTCAGCATTTTCTTTTAACTGTATTGAAAATAAAGATATATTAAAAAGTTATCAGAAAGAGCACACTTCTTCAGCACCACTTATAGTCTAGATGTCCAATAGTCAGCAATAAAAAAAAAATGAACTAGAGGGGAAAGAAGTATTAACGTCAGGGTGTTTACAGTGTAACGCATTGACATTACTATCACCAACTCCAAAGTCAGAGTTAACAGAGCAATGGATGTAGCTATGAAAAAACAATAGTTTGCATTCAACAGTTCAAGTTACTAGCTTTTGGCTCAACATCAAAGCAACAAGAAAATCAAGGGAGGTAACTCAATTGAAATTGTAAAAACACAACAATGAGAACTTTCAAGTCTTTAAGAGGCTAATGAATACACATAAAATTATACCCATTAACAGAATATTTCAAACCTCAGAAAGTGAAATTAGCTTTAAATCTCATTCAAATCTCACTAGTCTATAAGATATAAATTAAAATTTAAAAATGAATATTCAAGAATATTTCATTTGGTTTATACAAGCCTCTTTCCTAAAAATAATGGCTAATCTATTTCTCAAGTGTCATTGTTTCCTCAGTCAAATTTGACTGTGCAAACAATGGCACATGCAAAACAGATTAGTCATTATTTTTTAGGAAGTAATCAAGTTCTTATTACCAACACTCAGTGTGTATGAATTATTTCTTTTATTATTTTTGGAATATTGTCTAAATCCCACCCCACCAAAAAATATTCCATAGACAGAAACGTTTTACGTTTTTACTATTGACAAATTCTTAATGAATTGTACTAGACCTTTGAAAAAATTACGAACTTTGAGATAAACACTGCACTTTGAACAAACATACCAAACATTTGAGAAATTGTCCTAGCTGATCTTTATATGATTATATTTAATGAATTTTGCTACATTACATATAAAGAATATACACAAACCAGAAATTAATTCAGAGTAATTATCTTTCAATGTGACTGGTATTTGGATTATTTCCTACTTAAAGGGTTTCTAGCAAGATCTTAAGAAATTATATTTATCATGGGGCAAGTACAAAAGACGGCAATTTTGTACAAAGCCTTGTAATGAACCTCACCATAGTTACAATGTAACAAGAATTCAAACAAATACTTTTTGTTGTGTGACACTAATTTATAGTATTATTTATTATTATTAAGTATTTATAGAGAATCAAGACACTTAATAAGTAAGCAAAACAAAATAAAAGGTAACAAGAGGCAACCTAATAAGATAGAAATGTGCACAGAGATGTACATACAATGGAAACAGTTAAGAAATACATCTTATATATAATACACCAAGTGTATTTGTATATTTTTGTTGGTAATATCTGTTACTTTTTGCTATACTAGAGTTATTGCCTGGTAGAAGCATCTTTTTTATGGCAAGGGTAGACTGCTCCAAGTTCCTTAAGGAGCTGGGAGGTGAAAAGATTGTGAAAGAGATGAATCTATATATTAACTTATTGAATAATTTCTGTACAAAATAGTTTGTCTGCATTTATAAAAAGCAAGTTATTCAAACAAATATTGAAATGTTAAAATGCAGTAAAGTTCTTTACTACTGGTTCCAGCAACACAATCAGAAGATCAAAAGATTAAAGAAATTCTGAAGGTCTACATAAACAGAATTTGTCTCTTATTTACACAATTGATATCCAATAATTGTATCTTCCACCTAAGTTTCCTTCTTTGTTCATTCTCTTTATACAAAATATGTAGCTCTAAAATATTTATGATTATGGACACTGGGAATTGATATAGTATAATGGAATACCTGTTTTAATTATAAGTATTGATAATTAAATTTTATTCTACACTTTAATCCAAGGAACATTCGAAAATTACTTAGATTAATATTCTATTTTAAGTATTATCTGATAATGTCACATGTGTTTTTAGGAAAAATATCTGTCTTTAAGCCCGCCTCCACGAAACTGGGTGGTAAAGTCATCCTTGAATTTCCTCTATATAAAAATTAATCAAAATAGCCAATAAGATGAATGTGCTTACTGAAATAGCAAAACAAGAAACTTATTAGAAGTTGAATTTTTAAATGGAAAATAAAATTACAGTCAAAAGTTAATGCTATTCATATGTCTGTTTACACAAAACCTTAAAGAAAAAATTTTTTTTTTTTTTTTTACATGTCTATTTTATGATATAAAATTGAAATAATTATTAGAGTACTTTCTACAATTCTATTTTACAAGAAAATTTAAGAAAACAACATTTCCTAATAAATGTACAAATCATTCTGTAATGGTATCTTAATATCCTGTATTTAACAGAAAAATATATTTCAAAAAGACAAGATCATTTCATATATTTGAAAAATTGATTAAGAATTTACCTACTGTTGCTTTCTTGGTTAACATCTGAAATTAAACCTTATTTTATAGTAATCTTAATTCAATCTGTTATTCACAATGAAAAAATATATCAGTCATGTCAATATTGAATTTTTCAGAAAAATTATAGTCATTTTCTGTGTTAAAAAAAGTAGCTACTTTTTAATATAAAATGTTTTTCAAAGAGCCTCAAAAACAAAACTGCTTTTGTCAATTCTTAACTGATTCTTTTTCATTCCATTTGCAACATTAGAATAACCTTTTGTGCTAATACAAAAGTTACCAGTATTATCTATTGTATAATGTTAATCAAATCTTAGGAATGTCTTAACATTTACTCAGCTTGATTGCTTTTATAGTCAGCTAACTGTAGTATATTGTTTACAAGCCTTAGGTAACATTCAGAAGGCTAAGAAAATGGGTTCCATCATGAAGTTATGGAAAGAAACATTATTCAACATTTAAAGACTTTCTTTAGTTTCTTGAGAAAAAAAAGGGGGGGGATGGAGTCATTATTTTTTGTTAGTGTTTTCTCCCTGAATCAATCTGCATATATTTGCAATGATAAAACAAAAAATGCTATCTTGTAAGCCATGTATATAAAATCTTTTTTTTTTTTTAAATTAATTAAACCTGGAGATGGAGAAGAAAAACACATTACACCTTCAAATCTTAGTTTATAAAATGAGAACTAGAATGCTTTTGAAAACTTATTTTCTAACTGAAATAAATTTATATTTAATGGTTATCTAGCAACAAAATATTTTTCAGGGTTTATCAAATAATTTCAAAAAAAAAAAACCTTGATTTTAGAATTGATTCCAATAAACTAAAAAAATAAAGTAAAATTAAAAAATGTGCACCAAGAAAAGGTTTTATAAATAACTAATAAACTTTCACAAGGGATTTGAACACTTATCAAGATAGTTCCACAAGATATTACAAGTGAGTTTGATCCTTCTTAGAAAATATTGTTGCAACTAAGCTAAGTTTAATGTTTTTAAAAGGACTTTCTTAAAAACACTGCATTTTATGTATTTTAATGAATAAACTTTTCCTAAACTGACCAAATATTTTCATTGACAAGAAAATAAACCATTCATATTGTTTTTCCTTCACTTTCCTCAAACAGGGTTTGATGATGTTGGATTTTAAATAGTTTACTAAAAAGAGATTTTTTTTAAGACCATGAGATCTATGTTGATTATCCTTACCAAAACTGACCCATATTTGCATAATCAGCAAGTGAATTATGAATGAATAAAATTCCTTACTGGTGATCCCTATGCAAAATGGCAGGACAAATACATTTTTCTTGACTTCATATTCACACAATGAATACAGTAGAATGTTTAAAATAAGACACACTTACTTGATATGTGAGATACTTTTTCACTTTTCTGAAACCACAAAGTGGCTGGTGCCACCATCATCACATTCAAATCATGTTAAGGGTTAATTGTTCCTCACAAGTGAAACATCACCTAAATCAATAAAAAGAAAATATCAGTTAAAAAAAAATTATTCAAAGCAAAGACATGTTCTAATTGTAAGACAGCATTGCTTTCCATTTATGACAAAGTTTTATGTTTTAGTCATTGTCTGATAACTTGACAAAAATAGTCAGAAAAAGGTTTTATTGCTTTTCAGCAATTAAAATCAAATATTATCCACAGGATAAAAAAAAAAAAAAAAACTTCCTTCAAACACTAACTGCAAGAGTAAAACAAATAATGAGGAGGTATTTATTTAAAAAAGAAAAGAAAAAAAAACAAAAAAAACAAAAGAAAAAGAAAACTAATTGTAAGATGTAAAAGTTTTCCCTCTAAAAATATAAACACTTGTCCTGGTTGAAACCTTGCAATCCTTTAATTGATCACCTGAATTAAATTGCTGAAGGTTAGAAAAAAAAATTATTTTACAAGAACCAGGTTAGATTTATTTATGTTGTAGACACACTGACTAAAATCAATGAAACAGTAAAAATCCTTTGCAGAATTTAAAACTGAAAAATGACAATATTTCTTACTCAGTGAATAAATGAAATTGAATAAAAGTGACTTTAGATGGTATTTTTTCTGCTGAAAGAAAAAAGGTGAGAGCAAAAGAAAAAAATCTTTAGCAAATGCAGTAAAATAAGTAGCATCTCTTATCTTACTATTCACTGAGTAAACCAGCTGTCATAAGCTTTGACCTCATTAGTTCAGTCTGATACTCCTCCCTATTTCTCCTTAGAAAATTCAATCCTTACTGCTGATAGTTGTAGGCAGCCATTTTGAACATTCATGAAGGTTGGCCATCAGAAAATGGAGGAGGGGGAGGGACGGCAAAGGCAACATTAAAATAAAAAATGAAAGGAAGAAAATATTTTTCCATTACTGTTAGACAAGATGTGCATTTTCTTAGATCATTTCTGCTTTTCATTAAAATCAATAGAAATATCTTAGAAAAATGGAATCCTAGATAATCCATCAAATTATATTTGTAGGTTGATCATTGGATTTTTAACAGTTACATATAAAATAAATAAAAGTTACTATCATCTAAAAATCTGTTAGAAATAGCCTCATGGGAATATACAATGGTAGCAAGCAAATTGTAGACCAAGTATGTACAAAAGTTCTCAATATTCTCTTTTTTTTTTTTTTAATTAAAGACTGGATACTCAGAAGAAAACTTTAAAATAAAAATTGTTCCAAAATTTTACCCAAATGTCTGCATAATATTAAATTTCAGTAATAAGAATCAAATCTGGGAGCTTTACAAAAGTGAGAAAATATCTATTAGGCAGTAACTAACAATATGATTAATAAATTTGGTTATTTACATATATATATGATAATGCAATACATAGGTGCATATAAAGTAGGTAAGAGAATTGGTGGATAAAAAAAGATTTCAACCCAGACAACAGGATAACTGTTTTTACCTAATAATTTAAGTTGGTCTTATATATTCTATAAATTTTTACTATTTTGATTTGAATGCTTTTATTTTGTGTTGCCATTCTGGTGTTGGGTATAAACTGACAAAAGACAAGGCTAATGGGCAAAC
Source organism: Acanthosepion pharaonis (assembly GCA_903632075.3). Classification (NCBI taxonomy): domain Eukaryota; kingdom Metazoa; phylum Mollusca; class Cephalopoda; order Sepiida; family Sepiidae; genus Acanthosepion; species Acanthosepion pharaonis. The sequence goes on along the minus strand of CAHIKZ030002069.1, from coordinate 139,446 downwards.
CAACAAAGATGAAATAGTTTAGAAAATCATTGAATATTAAGAACATAACTATCTGTTAAAACCATCCTTTAGACATCATAGCCTCAATCAAGGAAATAGCCTTAAATATTTCCCATGCTCAGGCAGAGGAGCTAAGATGGAAAGTGAGAAGGCCAAGCTGCCCAAATCAAATATCACAAAATTGGAGAGGCTGGCATACAAAATCCTACAGAGGAATGACATAATCATACTACCAACTGACAAAGGCAATGCAACTGTAATGATAGACAAAAAAGAATACACAAAAAAAACCTGAAAGACCTCATTAGAAACGGTAGCTATAGTAAAGAAAGACTCAACAATGAAAACAGAAAGAAGAAAACCATTAGAGATTCTAATCAAAAACAAGGACCACTTCCCATCTAAGACATACAGGCAGTTGTTATGTCATAGCAAGCTACCTCACATATATGGTCTCTCCAAAATTCACAATGATGGTATTCTGCTTAGGCAAATTGTTAGCCATCAAGTCTGTGTGTGCCACCCTCTGAATCTCTTCCTTGTGAATGTAGTTGATTTATTCATAGGAAAACAATCATCATATAACCAAAAATCCAGCCACTTTTTAAAAATAATAAAAAAAAAAAAATCCCATTTGACCCAACCAAATAGTGAGCCTGGATATAGTGAGTTTGTTCATCAAAGTACCCACGGAGAAGGCTCTATCAGTAGTCAGGGACAGACCGGCCTTGGACTCATCTCTAGGAGAATGTACCAGTATACCAATAGATAATCTAATAGAGAAGCTGACTTTCTGTACACAAACAACATACTTCGGAATGTGATCAAGCATATCAACAAGATGAAGGCTTGAAGAAGGGTTTGCCATTATCACCAGCAACGGCTAACATATACATTGAATACTTTGAGGAAATGGCATTAGAATCCGTATCACTAAAGCCAACTCTATGGCTGAGATACATACTTCATACTCTGGTTCCACCAGGAAGATGTCCAATTACTACTTGACTATATAAAAATAAGATTATTGCTGCAGTTCATAATGAAGAGAGAAAACAACAACAAACAAACATTCCTGGCTGTACTAATATCTCAAAGAGGGCATCAGTTCTGTATACTGTAAAACAACATTCACCAACTCAACTTCAACTCACATCATGCATAAAGTGTAAAGAATGGGGTCATCAGTTGCCTACAACATCAAACAAAAAGGCATAAATTGCAAGCAAGAGACATAAACAAGAAATGGTCAGTATAAACTTTACCCTACAACATGCTACCCTGAGTATATGACATCAGCCCCCACAAACTTGGACAGAAGTGTACAAGATAACAGCACTCAGAAAACAACATTGGTCTGTCTACTCTATGTGAAGGGTTTATCAAAAAAGATACAAAAGTTCTGTGGTCCATATAGCATCAGGACAACCTTCAAGAGTGGTTCAACACTATGCAGACATCCCTTCCATGTAAGACCACCCATAGAGAACATGATTAACCTTTACTTCAAACTGTTTCTAAAATTGTTCCCCTTGCCACTGCATTTTTTTTTTTTTTTGAGGATGCAAAAAATCATGAGCACCTACTGTTTTAAATTTTTTATAACTCTCTTTGTATTTTGTGTATAGATTTTATTTCTTGTACACTAATAAAAGAATGGATGAGTAATATTTTGATGTAATGCATTATGTTTTGCATGCAGGTTTTAAACATTGAAAACAAAACAAATTGAAACACAAAATAAAAAATACATTAAGAATTTAATATACTTTAACTTTTATTACTCCTTATGGAGTTCTGGTGTGCAATAAATAGCAAAATGACTAAGGCCTTCATTTTGTCAAAAGTGACATCCTACCTTGTGTAGACACCACCATTTGTTCCTCTGCTTTCCCTCGCCTTTAACTAGTATATTTATTTGTCTCATTGACAAATAAAGTTATTATTTTGTCATTTATAAATAGATGAAATAATTCACCTTCAGAAAGGCTATCAGGTACATCCATGGGGCCCAGTAGCTTCCATAAATTTAATCAGTCATAGATGATAGTAGTGCTCAGCTCCTCATGGTCATCATAGCTTTCCTCCTCATCACTAGCATAGTTGTCATCTCAATCTCCAACCACTTCACTGTTGAAATCCACCTGAGTAAAGCCTTCAAAATAACCATCAGAATCCAAATCAAAAGAAAAATTCCTGAGTAAACCTTTGCCATATGTTGATGCAGCCATTTTTGTTTACAAAAAATCACATCTAAATTAATGTGGGTTTAATCGATGTTACACCTCATGTAAAGTGTAGAAGAATTTAAAATGGCATTGGAAAATGGAAGTTTAACCTTCTTCCAAAGCAGCAGTAGGCTATTTTCAGCTTAAAATACCGGAAATAACAGTTGACAAGTGTTTATTTATAGCAACCGTCTCAAGGTGATAGAACGTGCCTACAGGTGAAAAGGGAGACAGCAATTCTACATCTCTAGTTAGATGAAGGTTAAGGACTGTGTGTATGCAGCTGTGGCAAGAAATATAAAGGACAAAGAGGCTACCCCCATTAAGATGTAGAAACACCATAAGGCCATAATACAAGGAGAAATAGAAAGATTAGGCATGGCTGACCATATATAGTGAGAAAAGGGAGATTACCACCCACTGTGGTAATTTCATTTGAAATTGAAATAATAGACAGAATTTCACTGGAAAATATGAAAACTTAAGGAATCAGCCCATATGTTAAGCTACAAATATCTCCTAAGCCAATAAAGGCATAGACATGAATACAATATGGGAACCAGTAATACTGGGAGCTATAGAAAAACACTAATAACAAAAAACTGTAATATGAACTCTGGTAAGAAAATGACACATTAGCTTTATAAGTCCCAAAAGCTCACTCACTGATGCAGATAAAATTGTTGGTTAAGTGATTCAAAAAATGACTTGACCCAAAGTGTTCAATACCTGGCCACAGCAGAGAGAATAAAAACTTGGAGAGTTGAGTTACTAAACAGAAACTGAGATATCAAAAAAAAAAAAAAAAAAAAAAAAAAATGGCACATGAAATTAGAACATTCTGCATGCATGGGCTAAATAAAAGGTTCAGTTTGAAATTCCAACTTATATCACCTGAAGAAAGCCGAAACATTATATGTCAATAAGGATGAGAACAACAGTCTGAACAATGTAAATAGCATAAATAGTTACAATACCACATCTCAGAAATATAGACAGCTGTTAAAAGAAAACAAGAGTAAAACTTTTACCAAAAACTGATTAAGATTTGTCTGAGACAACAAAAACAGAAACAGGATGATTAAAGCACAGGTGTATTATTGTCATTTTTTATTGTACAACTAGCATACCATGCCTTTTGTTAAGAAGTTTTAATACTGAGATGCAATGAAACACAAAATCTTGAAATAAAACAGAGAATGAATTCACAACTAAAATAAAGGCCAATGAATCATTCATTCCCTTATAATTTTTTTTTTAAACATCCAATGGTATGAGTGATTCATTGATTACTCCTAGTATTATATAAATTAATTTTTGCTCAAAATCTTTTTATGTTACAAATTTCATGTTTATAATAGTGAAATGGAAATATCTCTTGTATGTAACAGAACAACAAATGGCAACAGCAAAGTCTATTTCAAGACCAAGCTAAAACAAAATGATCACTTAATAGACAAATGTATCAGAGTACCTCACATGAAAGGCTTGAACAAATAAAACTGCAATCTAAGAAATGTAAGAGTAAAAGGAACTAATTTTGTCTAAATGCAGATATTTTATTTGTATAGATTATTAAGACAACTAAGGGAAGTAATCACTCAAAATTTATTAACTTCTTCCCACTACAGATGGGACAAGAATATATAAATTGATAATTATTGATATGGTTCAATGATTAGTATTGTCTGTAGAATCTAACACATTCAGTTAGATACAAAAAGCCTTACAGTACTTCTTCGTCTTTTAATAACCAAAATACACCATTAAGAATATTACCTGAATAGCTTAAGACTAGCAATTAAATCACAACATCCCCCAACCCCACCACCTTAGTTTTATGCTTAGCACAAAGTCATTTAAGTATTTGGGTTTTTAGGAATACATGCTCTAAAAAACCCATGTATTTTCCAGCTAGTGCCCATGATTTCAAAATCAATTAACAGTAAATTAGTACTTACTAAATCAGTTATTTTTACTTTCAACTAAACCTGTCTTCTCCACAGTATATCTATGTATCATGACCTGAGTGACGATATCTGCAGAATTATTGAGACATTTATTGACAATAGATTCTGTAAACATATAGACATAGGTGTGATCAACATATCTTTTCTACACATGGTCATTCTTCAGTTGAACTAGAAATATCAATGGGTAGAATAGTTCCTTTAAAATTCCAGGGTCTTCCTTAGATGCAATTTATCGGTCGACACTTTTGCATTACCTACATTGGATTTATCAACCAGTTATCACCCAATAAAAGATACTGAGCTGTTGACAAATCAACAACATAGCTGACTGCAGAGTGAGGGGATACAAAGTGAACTGGTTTCAAGATTACCCAAAACTTTAAAAAAATTTTTCTTGATAGTCTGAACTGCACATTCAAATAATTCCTTCATCAATATATGATCTGGTGAATATTAGATATGTTTAATTTCATTTAAGACACAAAACTGAATTTCTCTCTGGTAAAAACTATTAACATTAAATACAATCACATGTGGAATTTAATGTACCACAAATGTTTGGCAAAATTCATTCTTTTTACCAACAAAGACTGAAAAGACAACATGAGTCTCCATGTTTGTGTGATCATCCACAATCACAAAAACCCACTTGCCTTCTATTCAGCCTGCATAATCAATATGTAAGTGAAAGCATAATTGTTCTGGTCATTCCCAGAGCTGTAGTATACTATTCTGAGATATGTTCCTAGTCTCCTGACGTGACTTTTTACACCTTTTACACACAATGAAACATCTAAATCCATATCAGGTCATCGTACATGACTATGAACAAGGGGTTTGATTTGTGAAATGTGCATCATATTTCTTCTCAAAGGGCCTCACAACACCTTGCAGAAATAACCTGTGATTCACACAAAACACAACTCAATTGCACAGATAACACATCTTTCCTATATACAGTATAAATTCAGAAAACTCATGAAGTCATCCCTGTATAATCCACTTGCATATCTATGCTAGCAATAAATCTCTGGATGTAAAAAATTCAGTGGTCTCTGCCATTACAGGAGTGGAGTCTAGAGATGACATGGAAATGATAACTTTGTCCGAGCAGGATAACTGTGTAATGTCCTCCATCATTGATAAGCAACTCAGTTCATTTGCATTTTGAATTTAATACAAGCAGCTGATAGTGATAACTGGAGAAAACGAATGTCCACTATTGCATTCTAACACTTTCCCTAGGTGAGACAGTACAATCCTCTTTCAATAGTAAAATCAATGTTCCGTGATGATTTTAAACACAAAATTTTAGGCGTATTTAAGCAATTTGCTGACTTCAAAACCGTTGCTAGTCTTTCATGTTCAATTTGCATGTAATTCCATTAGATAATGCCAACCAGAGAAGTAATAACAGTCATGATAAATTAATATTCAGGATTGTAATTTTAAATCTTGTCTGACATTAACAGTTTCTTTGGTTTTTCAAAGGAAATATTTCCAGTAAAACATCTCTTTAACAACATATGCAAGGGAGCTACATACAAACTGAAATTTTTCAAATATCACTTTCATTAAGAACTAAGTAGATATACAATTCTGACATATTTATTGAAGCAGGTATCACAAATACCATTCTTTGTTAGGTGAATTTTGTGACCAAAGTGAGTGATGGATTTTTGAAACCCATTTATTGTTTATAAGATGCAATTTATGTATTCAGCACCAAACAGAGGAACACCAGAAATGAGAATGTCATCAATATCACAACAGTAGTTATAGCTATTTTTTGATCAATTGTTATTGTTGGAACAGGAGAGGAGGAGGCAATTCCAAAACATAATCTGGCATCTTGACTTCAGCCACTTTCCCACTATTGTAACAACTTTCTTGCACCTTTTCTGTAAATATTTTCATGGTAATTATTTTGGTGAACTTTTCTCTTTGTTACCTAGACTTTATGAATTTAAGCATATTACTAGACTGGAAGCAAGTATCTTACAGTTGAAATGGCTATATGTAACTGTAACATTTCTTATCTCACACTTCTCAATCATTATCTTCTGTTTTCTTAATTCCTGTTCTTTTTTCCTTTTTCTTTCTCTCACACTCTGTAACCCCTTGCATCTTAGTCGCTTTATTATTTTACTTGGGGGTGAAATGATTAAATAGAAAAGAAAACTTTTAATAAATAAATTAATTCACTAACTCAAGTACACCAAGTTTTATAAAATTTCAATTAGCTGAATTTTTATTGATATTTTAAAATGCAGGTGCATAAACTGCTTAAAATTTTGTTTCTACTGATTTTAGAAAGAAAATTTAAAACATTTGTTTCAATATAATAGAATTTTTTTATATCATTCTTCTCATAAGATAATATAAAATTTATGAGAATTGAATTCACTCTTATATGCAACAGAAATGAATTTTTAGATTATAGATATCAATTTTGCAAAATCTATGAGAATATCCACAAATGGCGTTTATTTACTATGGTTGGTTTATCTTAATCTGAGAAGTAAACATGTCATTTAAATATTAAAAAAAAAAATGACTATGACATCATTATAGCAATAAAACATTAAGTAAAAATAGTGATCAGTGCAAATTCTTTTTATCAGCAAGACAAAACAGGAACATGAAGACTCTTTTCAGTTACTGCCAAATGAATCCTAAAGAAAAATAAAAGTGGTACATTATGTGAAAAAATTTGTTATCCCTCTTCGATAGTAGTGATCATGTCTTGCAGTACACAGCTTCAAGTTAGGATAAAATATGTTTTGCATTGCAATAAATTTAATCTTTTACAACATACACTGATGGAAAATAAAATTGCCACAATTTGACTATGATTCAATTTACTCAAAGTTAAATATACAAGCTGAATTACAGTACATAAATCATATATACAAATAAATATGTTCATAGGTTCCAAAATGAAGAGTGCCAGCAGTGCTAGGAATCCATATTAATACACTACATATCCTCTTTGGTTAACACAAGTCTGAACTCTTACATTTATATGATCATATATCATCTTTCAATACATTACTACTTGCTTCCTGCATCTGTTGACACAATACAGAAAGAGTTGTTGGTGGGTTAACTGAACGAGTAAGGGTATCATTTCCCATACATGTTCTGTAGGGGACAGGTCAGACAGAAATACAAAAAAGGTAATAACTTTGGTTTCTTGATAGAAACTTTTTAACTAAGTGTCTACTTATACAGTTAAACAAAGATTCAACTAAGCTAAACTAATGGTCACAAAGTAAAAGGTCTCATTTAAAATTATGCTTACATTATAAATAGAAACCTTCACTAAAAGCTTAAAAAATTTGTAATTTTCTAAAACATTTTGTGAATTACAGCAAGATAATTTATAAATTTATTACTGCTGAATTTCGTTACTGCTTTGAGCTTTTTAAAACTTGAAGACAGCCAATAAGAGACAAAGATTGTCATAGAATTCTCTCCTCTTTCCATTGTTTGGTGTCTATCTTCTGATTTCCTCTCTAGAGTTCTGAACTGGTGGAGCAAACTGAATACAAACATTTCTTGGTCATGTTTTCTTCTGTGTTAGGCTTGACTTGGCAAAGACTTTTCCTATGTAATTAGGGGTCAGACAATGACATTGGGCATGGCAGATCATGTATGGAGAGAAAAGGGTAGTGATTAACCTCTGTGGAATGAAGTAAAAATACTAGACTAAGGAGAACACTGGAGTGGAGTCAGACATTGGAAAGAATCAGCCAATTTTCTTGACTATGAGGACCACATAAAAACAAATATGATATGGGAGCTGTTAAAGAAAGAATGAGAAATAATAACAGTAAGGCTGCAGCAGCAGCCACTGTAGAAAAGAGAAGCCTCAGTAAGTGAAGTTAAGTGTGACAAGCAGCAAGTCATCAACAAGCAGATTAGGTTAAGGCTCCAAGTTCTACACTCAGGATTGTCCCATGGGAGAATAACCTAGTGGATTAAAACATTGGTTTGTGAATTTGGTTGAAGAGTAATTGTGAGTTCAAATCCTGGGCCAGACTCAGATGAAACAGAATGCGCAGTAACTGAACAGTACTAAACAAAATATTTCCTAGATATGGCTTGTGGAATGAGAAAAACCTGCTTCTGCAGATTAAATAAAAGGCCGAGTTCAAAATTCACTGAAAATTATCCAGATCAGCAATCACCTGATGGAGGGTGGAAAGCACAATGATTGAAACACTGTGACAATAATAAATGTAAATCATGTAAATAATAACTCTACATCCCAGAAATTCAAAAAGAAATCTTAGTTCCCTCTTCTGGGCTGAATGTTTAACTGAAAGTTTTTATATCTATTAATTTTCTTTTAATGATTTTAATCATGTGTTTTGGGGACATTGTGAACCCCTATCATATAAGAGGAAACAGATGTGTTAGGTTACTGACAAAAGATAAATTTCTGATAAAATCAACAACACAAATCTTTCCAAGTTTTGAATATTTTGTTTTATATGTAATAAAATTATTTTTATGTATTACATTGAATATTCAAACTTAAAAACATACAAAAGATTTCTTGTATGCCTTTTTCAGACTTATAAACCTAATGTCTCAGTAATCATTTTTTACCAGAGCTCATATTGCAATTTTTGTTGTTGTTATTATTGCTTTTATCTGGCACTCCATATTACTTGTCCCCATATTGTATTCATGTCAATGCTTGGCTGGTTTAGGAGTTTTTTGTGGCCTAGCATATGCACTGATTCCTTAAGTTTTCATATTTTCCTGTGATGTTCTCTATTCTTTCAACATCATCCTACAGAGAGTGGTGATCTCCTTTTTCCCTTCATATGTGGTCATCTATGTTTGATTTTTCTATTTGACCTTATGTTACAGTTTTATTGTGTTCGTACAGTCTTATCTGAAGGGGACAGCCTGTTTCTCTTTTATATTTCTTACCACAGCTGCATGGGATGGCATACACACAGTCCTTAGTCATGTTCTCCTCTATGGGAGGTCTTATCCGGAAGAGGTTTCTGTGAAGTGTTGAACCACTTTTGAAGGTCGTCCTGATGTTATATTGACCACAGATCTTTTTTATTTTTTCCAATAATCCATTCAAATAGAGCAGGCAGACCAAGGCTGTTTTCTGAACGTTGTTATCCTCTCGCACACATCTATCCCAGTTTGTCGCAGGGTAATGTTTACGTTGTAGGGTACTACTTATACTGACCACTTCTTGTTCATGTATCTTCAAATGTACAAATATCTGAGAGTAGCATATTCTAACAGTGCAAGAGCCTGCACAAAACAAGGATCACATAATTGAATGAACAGGAGTAGCCTTCTAAACAGTATTTGAGAAAATGCTACAAATGGAAGATGACCTAATGTAATGTGCTATGCAATAAATTTTAATATTCTCATTTCTCTTTCAAAAATATCAAGAGCATTAATACAGTAGCTTCCAATCAGAGACAAAAAATTAAAAAGCAGGTCATGCTCATTTCACTAGCTACCAAACACAGTGACTGAGAGCCAGCTTCTTGAACAGAAGGAATGGCAAGTGATTATACATAAACCCTAGAGATACCCAGTGATGCATGCATATTCACTTGATCTCTGACATTCCTGAGGGTCATGAGGGGTATTCCTTCACTTTTCCATATGGCCCAGGAGTGGCAAGCAGAGAATTTTCATGATCAGGTCATCCCCATCATATAAATCCTTCAGACTTGAATTCCCTAAAATATTATATCTAAGACATCACAAAGAGAGAAACTAACCAGTGGTCTCACTATACCAAGAACTTTTTGAAGGCCACAACAATACCTGATCTGAGCATACAGTCACCTCAGAGACCGAGGGCAGTTTTATTGAATAAACTTTTAATCTATTTTCTTAATTGAACATACAAATTTTGGGGAAAATATTCTTTTTTATTGAATATTCATTATATCATAATTTGTTTTCAATTACCTGAGGGCCAAGATCAAAATCAGAGTTGTTCTCTGCTAATTATCATTGTTAAACAGTAGTAAAACAAACAATTTCTTGCTTGTCTAGTTTCATTTTATAGGCATATATTTATAAACATACAAAATAGAAAAAAAATTAAAAATAATTATATTCAAACTTGCTCATCACATTTTATGGTCTCAGTATTTGAGTAGAATAAAATATAGCTGATGCTAACCTTCAGGAGAGTGATTCATGGTGCTTTCTCCAGTTAACAATTTCTACTGACAAAGTTGGAAAGTTGGTTCACTCTGTCATTCTCAACAATGTTTCTCACCAGAATCTATCTTACACCTTTATAAATCTACCATTTGTGCCTGTACTGGATATTGCTGCCACATGGTCTGGTGCTTCTGCTATGTATCTAGAGATTCTTTATAAAATTCCAAAGAATCTGCAATGTTATTAGTGCTGCCTTAACATCTGAGTTTCAGTCACTTTCCTACCACCATAACATTGCTTCCCTGTGCCTTTTCTATAAAGATTTTCATGGCAACTGTTCTGATGAGCTTTCCTCTTTGGCACCTCGACTTTACCAATTTAAGTTCAGTACTAGATTTCATCTAGGTTCCATTTTTTTTTTTTTTATAATTGCTAGAGGCAGCCATAAGTTATATGTTAATAGTTTCTTCTCTTGCATTTTTTTGCTTGTGGAACTCTTTACTGGTTTCTTGCTTTCCAATCAAATTTGATCTTAAAAAATTTAAATGCTATGTCAATTGTTATCTTCGGTCTCCTTAATTTCTGTTCTTTTATTGATCTCCCATCCCCCCCTTTCTTTCACACTGATTAGCCCCTTATGGCTTTATTGCTTTGCTTCAGCTAAGAGAGAAACAAAAAAGCTGAGAATTTTCAAATAAGAGAAAAATTTAAAATGCTTGACTCCTGATAATGTATCAGTCAGTTATGTGCCACGGGTGATACATGCTTAGGTGATCATGTATCTTCCGATACATGACTGACAAGGCAAATTTTTCCCCACAGTAGGTTGCCATTTCTTTCTGCAGTAGACCAGTTGCCATTCAAGGCTATAGAACCTGGTCTGTCTTGCTATTTACCCATTATTCCACTGTGCCTCCTCCTGATAGTGTATAGACTTAAAAACACACACACATGAAATCTCTGTCTAAATCAATCAAATTAAACCTGTCTTCTTTCTTCAGTTAAAGAAAAAAAGAATTGTTTGAGCCCACAAAAAAATGCCAAAGGAAAGAATAGAAAGAAAGCAAAGCAAAATCAAAACAGAAAAGTCAAACTGAGAAACATGATTACACTATGTGCAGTATACATCAATGAACATTTTAGATACAAATAATTTTAAATATCAAACAATATTATTATTATTATTATTATTATCATTATTATATATCACTAGAATGTTAAAGACTTTCCCCCCTTTAAATTGAAAACTTGTTTTTCAGGCCAATGCTCGCTCTCTCTCTCTCTCTCTCTATATATATATATATATATATATATATATATATATATATGTTCCATTTCATAGTTTCTTAATGTTTAAGCCATTTGGGCAAATTATTGCTCAAACTACAACATTTGGTAAATTAAATATTATGTATACTTCTTCATTTCAGTTGAATTGATAAAATTGTTTTTCGTGGTTTACATGTGAGAAAATCTATTTCATCTTTCACATTCAGTAAGAAATAAAACAATTCTAATTGAAAAGATGTTCGCATGATGCTTCTCTATGGAAAGATACATGTGAAGACAAAGGACTTACAAGAAAATGCACCTTAATAATTCAAGAAAGAAGAAATTATTAACAAGTTTAGATTTCAACATTTTATTAGGAGCACTTAAAAAAAATAAAATAAAAATCTAACATTTGATCACTTTTACATTTTAGGTTAGGCCAAGAACTATTGTTGTTATTCTAATCAGTCTTCATTTTATAAATATAACTGTTTTAGAAACAAAGCTTTCTATTTCAAAAAATTATACTTTACCATGAGAAAAAGTAAATAATCCTTTTTAGGTATCAATCTAAAACTTAGATGACATATTCAAATAAAACTAGCCCAATAAAAAATCTCTATTTTCTGTTGGGAGATTTTATAATGCAAATATTGTACACAATGAAGAAATAACCTTACTGCTTATTTTTCTGAATGTTTTTAATAAAATTCTAGAATTTAAATTTATTTCATGTCACTAATCTAAAAATCTATCTGTAACAAACAGCAAAGATTTTAAAAACACTGGTTATGGTAAAGATTAAATTGATTTACTACAATTTCAAAATGATATTTAACAAAATACAGCAAATGTGAAGGACAGAATGAGAGATGATTAATGTCCTTACACTACATTTCAAGTCCCCATATGTAACTAATTAGCTACAAAGGATAAACCAAATAGTAGATAATATTGCATCATGTTATGAGAAGTTACAATGATAAAATTCTGTTTTGGATTGAAATACTTAGTTAGAAAAATTCTTAATTTTGTAATATGCAATCCTCAATGTTCAAGAACATTCAAAACTGTTTCACAGTTTGTCATTAAACATGTACAAAGACAAATTTCATATACAAAATGACATCAGTTAATCAACATGACAATATTTACTTTAGTTTATTATACATTTCCCTTCATAAATCAATGCATTTTGCATACAATTACATAAGAAATGTTTGCAGATGCCACTTTGACTTGTATGATGTTCATGAATCAGAAAGTCTTCTGCTGCAGCCCAGAATCAACAAACACAATTATTATTAGACTGATATAATAGGTCAGGATGACATACCAATTATCCTGATCTTATGCATCACACATCATGCATCTGGGGACAGAAAAATGCTTTAATAGCTACTGAACAAAAAATAAATAAATTACATTTTGTACCCTCAAGAGAGAGAAAAAGGAATTTTTTTCTCCTAAGTTAGCTTTTCTTTTTTTTTTATCAAATCCTCAAATTTTTACAAACAAGATATTAAAAAAAATTGTAAATTTAGAGAATTCTGTATCTATATAGATTATTTTGACACTTTCACCATTATAATATTTTAAGCTGTTGTAATTGCTTTGTTTTCTTGTTTTTGTTTTAAATTGGACATCAAATTAAGTTTTAAATGTCTTGAAAATTCTTCATTTTCATTCAGCTAAATCACTAGAAATGCACTAAAGTAATAGATAGGAATGAGCACATATTTGGTTCATAATCAACTGTTTTCAAGTCCCATTCAATAAATAAAACAGGAAAATAACAAAATAGAAATTGTAGTGCTAATCTATCATGCAATAATGCCTACATGTCAGTGTATGCAATGTTCAGGTATTAGACAAAAAGAATAGAGGTTAGAGAAAAATGGTGCAAACAGATGGGAAATAAGAAAAAGAGGTGAAGAATTTTTAACAAGTTCAGAAGAAAGACAAGCAGGTAAACATTTATCATTGAGGCAAATCAAAATGGGAAGAGAAAATATGTTAAATTTGAAATTGATAAAATTCTAAGATAATACACCACAAAGTAACTAATATAAAAAGAGAGAGAGAGAAGTCAAGGACACATGGCACAGTGGATAAAGGTGTTGGTTTGATCCAGTGACAGGACCCAAAGAGTGAGTTCAATACCCGGTTAAGGCAGTGGAGAACTTTCAGAGGGAAATTAGCAGGAGATAACTGATAACTGACATCCATCAAACATGGCACGTGGAACTAGAACAGTCTACTCCAGTGAGCGAAATAAAGGGTTCAGTTTGAAATTCCAACCACCTGAAGAAGGCCAGAGCGTACAACGGCTGAAACGTTGTGATAAATATGGTGACAAAGATGAGGACAATAGTCCGAATAATGTAAATAATACCTCATCTCAGAAATATAGACAGATTCAGAGAGAGAGAGAGAGAGAGAAATTAATAAAAAAAAAAAAAAGAGAAATGCTTTTCAATAGCTAGAACTAATAAATTTAACATTATCTTTGTAATAGAATGAAAGGTGGCTTAAGTCAATATCAATCAAAAAATGCTTTCCAATATATATTAGACCAAGACAAGTATATTATTTTTTCTTATTGTGAAGGCAGATATGAAAATTTCAATTATACTAACATAACAGCGCAACAAATATTGTTTATTACTTGAATTGATGAAAACATACTGATCAAACATTTAATATAAAAACAATTCATATGCAAATCAACAATTAAATTCTAGTTTAACACTAAATGCAATATTGCAGCCTTGGTGTTGACTAAATATTTACTTGTTAAATGAAAAAGAATGTTTAACAGACAAGTTCCAAACATAAAATGCTAACTCACAAAATGTTTTAAGAAGTCTAAAATACTAAAGCAAAATTTTGACTTCTAAAAGACTTTAAAATGTGAAGACAACTTGCTATTCACTCAATCATAAAAATTAGTGTTATACAGTTATTGTGTTTTATTGTAGGAAGACAATATGCAAAATATTTCGTAAAATATACGATAAACAAAAAATATAAAACAATCAAAAATTGGGAAGGATTTTGTGATAGAGACTTAGAACAAGTATACAAGTCAGTGAATAATCTGGAAGTGAAATATTTACACATTATCAAAGACAAAAACTGGTTACATTCTCAAGTTTTTATTTGGTAGAATGAAAATTTTCAAGTTTTTTATTTGAGTTGGTAACTGTTGATATTGGATTCAACTTGAGCAGCAGCAATGGTAAATCTTCTGATGGATTAGAACTTGCTCTCCTATCCTTTGAAGCCTGACTGGGACCAAGAATAAATTCAAATTTCATCAGAAAGTTGATTTTGCAATGGTCACAGAATGATACATAAAAAAAATCATTACAATTAAAAGCAATGAAAAGTAGAAAAAAAAAGAAAAAATTGACAAAAATTAATAACAAAAGTAACCATTTTATGCAAATCAATTCTCAGACTCAGTTGCTTAATGTCTTCTGACTATATTAGTTATTGTCTCAATTGATACCATAATTCATTTTATTTCCTTATTTCTGTGCAAAGGTGTTAACTTGAAAGACAACCAATCTGCCTGCATAATTAATTAGGTCGCCATATGCTACAAGTTCAACTTAAACTTTTCTGAAAATCTTTATTGTAAAAGATTAAGAATTTGCCAACAAATAAACTATCCTCAATGTTATATAAAAATGTTTGAAATTTAAGTATTTAATAAGAAACACATTTTTATTTACAAAAAAAAAAAGGGTTAGCATTCTAAATTTGATTTGAAAATCAATATTTGTGTAAAACTGAATTATGATTATTTGTATATAATTTTGTAATTAGGTTTTAGAACAAGAAATTAACTAGATATTGCAAAATAATCAAATTTGATAGAAACTGTAAAAAATGGGAAAATAAAAATTAAATGGCTATTTTTTTTTAAAACAGTTGTGTAAATCTATCTTTTTTTTTTTTTTTTTTTACATATTTACTTTATGAATACCTTAGAATTTCTCCCTCTATCAAGACTGCAATGTATTTACAGTTCAGTTTTAATTTCAAATGCTGGAACTACTGAGAAAATTAGCTTTTTTTTGATCTATTCTCTATAGAAAGCAAAATCAACTGACAAATTGATGCTGAAGACAAATGAGCAAGGAAAACTGCTCAACCTGTGTTAGCAAATTCAAGGATTTAATATATGAATAAAGAATTCAATTTTAAACAACTATTTTACTGAAAAAGAAAATCCATTCCCAATTGGAATACTGAATTGCTAAATTATTTAGTTTAACTACAAGTGCTACAAGTAATTTTGTTAATATTTCATGCTATCTCAAAAACATTAAAACAAGATCAACCACTTTCTTTATTCCTTAATCAAATGTTGATTAGTTTACAAGTATGCTTTTAGAGTTACTATCATCCACTAGGTTTTAAAATGGTTAAAGTGATCCCTTTCATGATTTAAATAGCCTTTTAAAGTATAATCCTAATCCTCTTTTAAAGGAAGATAAAACTTTATGTGGCATGACAGATTTAGCAATAATAAAAATTTATGCATTCATGAGTAAAACTTTATTTTTTAAAATTCTTACCTTTCAAGCTTTATTTGATGTTCTCTAAATTACAATGGTCTACAATTAAAGATCTTCTCATTTAGACTGCTTAAGAAAGGATAAAATATTCAAATGGCCACTATAGCAGTGAAGAGAATGTTACAATGCATCTAAATTTTATTCATATCAAACACTGTAATTATTTTTAACTTCATTTTTTTATCCCTTCTTACAAAGTCTAATGCTGTCTAAACAAATTCATTTCAGTTGGTTGGTTACTTTTACACAGAATAGATAAAAATTAAAAATCTTGTAATTTCAGCATGGCATTCTGCATACAATATTTATTTTTTGTATTTAAATGTGAAACACAAAAAATGTGAAACACAAAAAATGTGAAACACAAAAAATGTGAAACACAAAAAATGTGAAACACAAAAAATGTGAAACACAAAAAATGTGAAAATGGCTGAAAATTGAGGTAGAGGAAAGATGCTGATCTTCAATGTCTTGACATTAACTTAACTATTAATTGCATTTACTGACCCAACTATTATTTCTGTTCACCATAAATTTATACTTATTTGAAATCTATGTTGCCTTTTGTTATCTAACCAAAGATGGGGAGGGGGAAAATAATGAAAAACTGAAAAAATAAAAAATAAAGAGGGAAAATTACAATATATTCCCAAACTAAATTAAACTGAAATAAAGACAAACCTATACTAACTTAACTGGGTTAGGTACACAAGTCTTTCCCAGGAAAGGAAGATACAACTACAAGTTGTGAATATAAACTAGTTACCCACCTTTTATTAAAGCCTACTGAAGACAGCCTATCTGTGCATGCCTAACCTTGCTCTCTCTTGGCTCCAAGATTAACTTTTTTTTCACCACTGCCCTGGAATCGTGCCGAAAAAGAACTTTAATAATCAAACTAAATTTTTTTTTTCATTTATAATTGTTAGTAGCATAATAAAAATCATTAAAATGTTTAGGAAATAAAATAAAAAAAAAAAATCTAAAATTTTAAAAATTACTAAACACAAAAACAAATTTGTTAAATTTTATTTGAATAATTTTATATTGAAATGTTCTTATTAATTTTTCATGCTCATGTTTTTTAATAAACTTTAAGAATTTTTCTCTATGCCTTCATTTTCTATATAATGAATATTATTACATACAAACAATTCATAAGCAAAAATGTTTTTAAAGTCTGTATTAAAAAAAAATTATTTTTGCAATTAACCACCTTGCCTTGTGACTAAATTTTCCATATTTGTTTATCATATTTTTCAATTCTCCTTTATATTTTCAAGTCATTTTATAAACAGAAAACAATGCATAAATATTATTTGTTAATGGTTCAAGCTGGAGTGAATGAAAGTTTACTTAATGGACGACTTCTGTTGAAACAATCAGTTCTGCTGAAAAAGACTTTTGCCAACCCAGAGCATGTCTCAGATCATCAGCCACATGAAGGATGCCTTGTGATTAGTGAGGTGTTTCAACGCAGAAACCCAAGGCCAGAGTGAAATACTCCCACATTGTCAAGCCAGGCACCTCAATCAAAATCATTTCATACAGCTAACATTCAATATAATACTTTTCTTGAAAAGGGCCAGAGATCAGAAAGACTAGTCTTTATTCTAGAGAAAACTCAGTATTTGTTTGGGGGTAATGTGTGGGCCTCCATGTCATCAGATTTCACACTTCTCAAAGCCAAAAATGCGTTTTTTAGCATCTTCTTTCCAGAATAGTACTATTATCATCATGTATACATTTGGTCAAGGAAATATAATCATAAGGTATGCCAATAGATCATAATATTCAGTATCCCCAAGCAGTCCACAGAAGGATGGAGGCAGTAGATCTTATAATGCATTGTAGGAGGCATGCAATCCCAAGTCAGAACAGAGGTTTCTCTAGCTCAACTAGTTTGGAACAAGGGACTGGAATTAATGGAAATTGGAAAAGATGAGAGGATAGATGTGCAATATGCACATACATCTCTGGTGTTTCCTTTAAGGAAAAATATACATCTTTAACATCATTAAACACAGAGTTCAAGATTAAAGTTTAAGGGCTGAAAATTACTAATCCCATTCCCTATGCAGCAATTTCACTCCACAACCTCAAGTATACTTTGTATGACAGGCCATCCATTCCCAGTGTCTTTTCTTTCTCAACCTTTTTCGACACTTCCCAGATTTCAATTACTGTTATGGGGCCCTTCATACCCAGTTCCCAAACACAACTTCAGTCAACTCTAGCTTTAATCAGTATCAGCTGATCCCAAAAAGGACAACCTAAGAGCCCTAAGTCAGCTAAAACTTGGACAATGTAGCTAGAATGCTGCAACAAACACAAGTTGCCACTATCTGTCCAAGTCCAGTCTTTATTTTGAATTTATTGATTAAAGCAAGTTGCTGAAAAATTCACTGTCCTAAAATGGAAATAATTTTTTCTTTTAACTTTATCATTCATAGTTGTTGTAGCATAATAAAAACACCATTAAAATGATTAAGTAAAATATCAAAGTTTTAAAAATGAATAAGAGAAATATTATTCTTTTTGCAACCAACAGAAACTTAACACTTCTGCCTGACACTGATTTAATTACAACCTTTTGTGAACTCAACAATCACATTTTTTTTCTTTAAATCATAAAGGCAAACAATTCATGGCCTATCCTCATTAATGAGGGTGTTGCACAATCTAGCCTGCTACACAAATTTCATCACATCGATTAAGCACAAGAGTGGGGTTTTCCACATATTCAGGAGATTCATTTATAGTTTCTATCATTGGTTATAGTCCAGTTTCTTTTTCTTATCTTTGATCTGTTCACCTTTTAACTACCTTTCTCAGTTCTTTGAAATCTATTTTTTTCAAGAATGGAAAATAAAAAGAAAACAAATATGTCCTACCTTATAACAGAAACAAAAGCTGATCAACTTTGCCATTTCAGACAAATCCAGTCAGTGAACATTTCTTAATTAAAAATAGTCTGATCCACAAACCAAAAGGTCTTGTAGTGTTTACAAATTCAACAAAAATCCTTTTCACATAAAACAGCCATCTAATACATCAATGAGGTTATCCATGATTAGTCAACTACTAATCAGCACAAGTACCATGTAAATTGACTGCCAGATAAATGCTAAACAATAAGAGGACAACTCTCTCAACATTCAAACAGAGACATGAATAAATATCAAGAAATATATAGATATAGTTAAATTGATGTTTTATGAAAAACTTGTATAAATTTTTCAGTTATAGATTACAGTAAAGATGCATTAGTGCTTTTCTCTATGCACAACATTGTCTCCTTTGCCAGTCCATCAACAAATTAATATCCATAGTACGTCTAGTATTTAATTACTGGACAGCATTTCTCAAAGTATGCTCATTTCAATTTTCAGTCTTTTGTCATTTAATTTAGTGTAATATAATCCAAAATCATTTTAAAAATGACAGGTAAGGTACAATCATTAATATGCTGTTAAACACTTTATAGCAAACACAGGCCTCTGGTAAATCAATCATTACCAATGATTATGTGCCTGAGTACTGTGATATTATATTTGCCAACCATGATGGTTCCCAAAAAGGATACATCACTTTGTGAGTAATAGAAATTATTTCCCTTTGCTCTGACAGACGAGTTAAGTAGATTGCCAGAACAAAAGGAAGTGATTTCCATTCCTATCAACTAGAAAGATCATGTATACTCTTTGAAAACCACCATCAAGGTTGGCAAATAGAACATCATTGTCCTAACTGACATTCAAATTTTGAGTCACATCACTCTTCCATCATCTGACAAAAAAAAATAAACTGCTGTTCAAAAATAAGAAATCCAAAATGTAAAAATTAAAGAGCTCTCCTTATTAGACATTTTTGCAGCCACACTATATCTGGTGTCATGACCAATCATATAGGGAGCATTTTATGACTTTGTATGTAGCTGAAATACCAAAGAGAATGATGTGTCAATCTTTTTTGTACATCAGGCAAATAGCACATATAAGCTCCTCTAGAACTTATTTGTTACACTAACATCTCTTTCCAATGATGCCATTTTACTATGACTTGAATGACTGAATTTTTTATAACTTTCTAGCAATTTGACTTTCTCTGTATGGTATTATATTGAATTTACTTAAATCATCACTGTTACCATTTGTAGGTAAATGTTTAATTATATAATATTACAGTAATTTGATTCACTTTAATTCAGCTTTATATTTTTACCAATGTTTCTCAAAATAAATAGGTTCCTGCTTTCTTCAATGCAGATTTACTCAATAATAGTTGGATATCAAACTCAACAATGTATTGATATCTACTCTTATTCTCATAAGAATACAAAGTATAACATCATGTTTCAGAGATGATATTCTTTTTCCATTGCCAAATTTAAATGCAAACACCTTGTTTCACTTGCATATATTTCTTAATGATATTGGAAAGGTTTCTATGAAACAATATCATTTAACACCAGCACAACTGCCATGCAAATTAACTGCCCCCAACTTAGACTCCAAACATACTATTATTAATGCTGACAACTCAAACTGAACATTCACAGATTACAGAATAAATATCAACACAAATGTTACAATAATAAATGATAAATATGAAAAAATAAGGTATAAAAAATTCAGATTACATCACTCATGTAGAAGAACAAAGAATTTCAAATCAGAGAGAAAAACATTTTTTAAAGATTAAAAAGAAATCCAAACACAGAATTCTATATTTTCAAATACCTCCTCAAAAATCAATCATGGAAAAATATAGTTGTAGAGATTTTCAGAAAAGGTTTGAAAATTAGAATATGAAGTCCAATAAATTTCTCAGACTTGAGATGCTTTAAAAACATATATTTCTCCCAATACTGGACAGTCAGTGTTGAGAGAATTCAAATCTAGTAGCAAATGAAAAAATATATTCTTTAACATATTTCTTCTTACACAACACAAATGAAAATAAGATTACTAGCGCTACGAAAAATTAGCCGTTACTGAAAAAAAATATTCTGATGCATAAATCAAAAATAATGATGCAGTCTCTTAGTTTTACAAGGTTTCAAGAAACCTAACATTATTATCCAACCCTACAATAAACAACAGGGTTGGAAATAAATAAAACATGTGCATTATTTTTGTTTCTTGTTCATAGTCATAGCAAAGCTGAGCCTTACTTCATTCAGATTTGAAGTGGAATGATTTCAAAGAGCGACTCTACTGGAATTATAGGAATTCTGGACACATTTTCTTTTTGCCTGTTAGATAATGCTAGAAACTATATGCTAACTAGGCGAGTTTCAGTGTGCATCCTTAGAATTCAGACTGTAGTGCACAGAACTAGGTTCATTTCTAAGATTATATTATTTAGACCAAGAATGCCACTTGTGATGTACATCCATATGGATAAAACGTTTTAATCCAAAATAAACACTGGTGAACTCTAATGACCTTGAAAGTCAGAACTAGCTATCAAATCTTTTTCCGCCATAGTCACACCACATAATTTACCACTAATGATGGCATTGTTTAGCCACAATAAAGATTATAAACAAATTCTCTCTCTCCAAGAATTTCCGAGATCAATGAAAGTTGAATTTGACCTTATTTTCCCTAAGGTTTGTAAATTTTGTATTGTAGAGAAAAATCATGTCATTTATATAGAAATTGGATGTTGTGCTCTTTGACAAGCTTTGGTGATCTAAAATGACATCCACTATTTTAAAATGAAAAAAGAAAACAAATAAACAAACCCTGCCACAAAGTCTTGAACTGCTAATCATTCCAAAATAGTTTCTTGCATGTATTTCATTGTCTATGGTTTAATTTCAAAAGAAACCTTTATTTCAAGACAATAAAAAAGATTGTAATAATAGAGGACAAAGAAAATCATCAGCTGTCAGCCAAAAAAAAAAAAAAAAAAAAAAATGAATAATTACAGGAAAGTTTGAAAGTTCTTAACCAACTACCAACTCCTACACTTGCTGATCCAATTAAAGACATGGACAAGTGCCAGAATAACTAGGAAACAAGAACAAGGAAGACAACCAGCAATCAATCCATGATCTGGACAATGCACAGGCTTAATTCCTCATGCTGGTAAGCACTTCCAATCAGTTGGTAACCAACTTGTCACATTTTTAAAGTCCTGTGGTTAGCTTAGCTCCCCTTAAATGTGAACAGACTTTAAAAAAGAAAAAATTAAATATCTATTCACAAAGACAACATTCATATACACATATTTCAAATAAATATGCTGTCAACTATTTCTAATGTAAATAAGGGAGTGATTGTGAGTAATATTTTTAAAGCAAATATTTTTTCCTCTAGTCAATCTATTAGGAGATTAGGCTGTTATAAGACTACAATAGATAATGTTACAGCTTCTGGTTATTTATACCAAAGTTTTTTGTTGACTTTTCTGGAAGACATTAAAGATAATATTATTTACCTCATCATTTCAAAAGCAATATTTTCAGCAGTTACAACCTTTCAGAAGGCAGAGGATACAAGGAACTGCCTGATAAATTTCCACTTCTCAGTAACTTAAAAAAAAAATTGGCTATTTTAAGATAAAAAGTATAAGTATCACACACACACAGAGTTATTGTATTTAACAATAGATCTACTTTTTCAGAAAATATAAAAAGATAAATAATTTTATTAAGTATAATCCTTGGAAAAATAAACTTTTTGTTGATTGAGAAAAAGATTGTTGCAATTATGTGCCATAACTAAAACACAATAACTTTTAAAAGAAGGAACTGAATAGCTGACCAGTTGGAAGGCAACTCAAATTTTCAAAGCAGAAGTTTAAAATCAATAAAATGTCTGGCAACTTTAAAACAAAAAAAAAAAAAAATAAAAATAAAAAAAAAAAAAAAAAAAAAAAAAGCCAATATTTATCAGGATTACATGAAAATAAAATACAAAATCTATGTCAAAAATAGAATTTGTTTCTGATCAATATAAAAAAAAAAAAAAAAACAACAAAATCTACATAAATGAGTTACAAGAAATATGCATATTTGTTAAGAAATGATGACTACACCACATTAGAAGAGTAAGATTGTTTTTCCATTGAATCTTCACATTTCAACAGCAAGCAGGCAAAATTTGTGATAGACTTCTCACTAAACTCTTTAAATGAGACCAATCAAAAAAAGGATACAATAAAATCAACAGTGTATAACTGAAGATATAGGCTTCAGAATGCTTAAAATCTTTATAAATATAACGTCAAATAGGTAGTCTTGAAGTAAATATTTATGGAATATTATTAGATCAGACCAGCCTAAACACTGTATTCTCAAAAACAAAATAGTGAAAACATGACACAGAAGGGTAATTTTGATTGTTCATGTTTCATTTCTTGCTATGATTTGTAGCACAACAGAAATTAAGCTTTTCTTTTTCAGTATTACATCAAATTTACACCATGTAAAAACAGCCAGAAGCACAATTAGGCAGTAGGGCAAAAACAGGTCAAAAGTATACCATCCTAAAACCTTGAACCTTTATTTACTCATTTTGGGATGAGGAATTCAACAAAAGAGTTATTTTCTCTGTCATTATGAATACCTTTTCTCATACATGTATCAAATTTTGTGAAATTATATAATTTTTCATTTGTCAAAAGGGGACAGTAATGACTATAAAACTTAGAAATTTGTTTCATGAAATTAATCTATGGCCAATCCTCATTTATCTTCAAACTGAAAAAAATAAAAATACATTTTTTACTGGAACTGATCAAAAAGACTTTCTGCACTGTAATGAGCCTCTTGCATTTCCTCTTCTAATGGTGATTCAAAGTCTGAATTTGTCTGAAAGTGGTACCAAAATTGCTTCCAAGGTAAATTTGATATATTTTGTCAAACTCTTTACACCTTCAGTTTGGGATACCTAGTAAGAGGTGATCTTTTCTCCATTTAATCAAAATTTAAGGTTCACTACAAGACATGAAAGTAAATTTTCTCGAAGAACAATTAAACTAATAGATATTATATTATCAGTATTTGACAGAAGTCATATTTTGTAGATAAGTAACAAAGACATTTTTAGTATTTAATGCTTTGATTTGTATTTTGACTAATTATAGAAAAATACCAAATCAAGTAAATCATGCCAAATACCAAATCAAGTTTACTCATGCATTAAAATTATGATTGTAAACAAATCACACTTAATAAAAACTGACGTCATTAAACTTCAGTTTTTGTTTGTTTTTTTTTTCTTTTTCAAAAGAGAGTTTCAGGAATAAATCAGTTGTTTAAAAGAAGCAATAGACTACATATTAGAATTTTATACACAGTTAAAATTGTTTATATTCAAAAGAATAAATTTTTAATTTAACCATAAATTTATAAACTTCAACTTCTAAATAAAATTATCAATAGCTTTTAAGAAAATTCAGTGACTGAATTGGAAAGAAAATTATTTGATTATTCAACCAATTTTACTATTGAAATCTTGTATATTTTGCTTTTCCATTTTTAGATGAAAAAAGAAAAACAAGTATTTACTTCTACTTATAATAAATTTTGTTCAAACAAAAAACAGCAGACTGTGACCTATACAAAGTATGGATGAACAGAGCTTCAAAATTAATACTATTGATAAGATATTAACTAAATGAATGGAGTTTAATAGAATTTGATATCAAATTGAAAAGTTCACATTTCTTTTAAAGCCTAACAGATACAACTTTATTTCTTAATACAATACATTAGATGTTATTTGGTAACATCTTAAAATTGTAATAATTCAATGAATTTTGATTTAAGTAATTTGAAAATTTGCACCTAGTTTTTTGGGGTTTTTTTTTTACCCATAGGAATTCAAAAATGATATTTAAATGATTATAAAACCAATGGAAAATTTAATTTTTCTTTGGAATGATTTAATTTAAGGATTTCCATACAATATATTTTCAGAGATGATAAAAATATAATTGTGGTACAATGCAGCAAAAAACAATCTGATTTTTATTTTTTTAACACGGTTGGAACTTAGAAAAAACAAAAACAAATACAAACAAAGACATTAAATTGCATAATGTGACCTTCATACTTAATTTTAATTTTTTTTTTTCATATTCCTGTGCATTTCTCTGAAATTGCTTTAATAAACTGTCCCTTATCTGAAAATAAGAGACAAAGTTGAATGAAGGATTAATATGTATAATTAGATTGATATGATTATTAGATTGGCCAAAAAGTTTTAGTTTATTAAGTAAATTTTCTACTTGATAGCCAAACAAACTTTTTTGGCCAACACAATACTATATAACTTTCAATGGTATAGAAGAATTTTTTTAAAAAATCATTGTGTTATTTTGCAAAATGAATTTCTGTTTCAAAGTGAATGTTTAACACCTTGAGTCTAATTATCAATGAACTATTTAATAACAGTTTGACATCTGGAAATTAAAATCAGTCAGTTCAAGAGGGTTCAGTACTAAGTGGTTTGCCCTCCGGTGGTCCTCATTTTGGGAAATATTTTCATGAAGTACCATAGTACTATCTGAGGTTGTCATTTATTAACTTTTTCATATTTTGATGTAAATTAGGAGGCAGGGTACATACTTGATTGCAGAACCATAGACCTGCCTCAATTTCCACCTCTAAGTATCGCCAAGGTATTGGTTACTGTATGAAACTCGGGACCTAGCACTATTAACATCAATTTATGTGTAGGGGTGCATGAGTCACCTCTCATAAAAGTTTGAACAAAGTAGTAAAACGAGGAAATTGTATTATGAAACTAATGTGTTATAAGACCATCAAAAGATGGAATTAGATTCTGTGAATAATAATGGATTGTTTACAAAAATGTGGAATGAAAAAAGTTTCTGGTAAAAAAAAAAAAAAATGAGCTACTGTTAACCACTCCAAAAATCAGTGTATCCAAAGAAGGTGATGCTGTGTATTTAATGGAATTAGGAGGGCATTGTGAATTACAATCTCCTTACAGACAAGTACAAAGATAGCAATCAAAAAAAAAAAAAAAAAAAAAAAAAAAAAAGCATCCAGAATTGGCTAATTTTAAGTATTGTTTTCCATCAGAACAATGATGGATCTTTGAAGACCCATCCGAAATTGATACAGCTTAATTGGTATGTCTTCCTACACCTACCTTATTCTCCTGATCTTGCACTCTCAGATTACAACATTTCAATCCTTACAAAATGTTCATAATAGAAGAACTTCAATTCTCTGGTTGCCTGTACAAAACAGTTTTTCTGGGTGATGAACTAGTCTAAGTTCTGAGAGAATGAAATTCTGAAAATGCCTCAATGATGGCAAAATATAATAGAACAAAATAGTATATATGTGGTTAAATAAATCTATGTACAAATATCTACATGTTGCCTTTGAAATTCACTTAAAAATGCTAAAAACTTTTTTCAAACTGAATATTTACATGTTCATGCATCATTTTACTGTGTCAGTCAAAAACAAGTTTTGGTAATAAAAGGAGAGTCTTTAAATGTAATCATATCAAAATATTTTTAATAAGTACATAAAACAAAAAAAATTGTCAAATAACCTATTATTTAAGGCAGCCTGTTGTGACAGCACAATTTTTATTTCAACTGTCAGATAAGAAAACAATTTCTACACTTATGATCTTTAAATATTAAAAAATAAACTCACCTATGGTAATGCTTTTTAATGTTGTAGCATAAAGAATTATACAATTTATGCTGTCATTTTAAAATATTGTGAACTATTAGATACTTCCTAAATTAACTTCAATGACACCAGATTAATTTACATTGAAAGAGGACAGAATTTCTTATATTGTTTTCCTAATTTTATTTTGTTTTGATTTTATTTAAATGTATTCATTATGTATATTTTGACTTCCGATCATCCAGTTCACACTCCTCCCCATTTTTTTGAACAAGAGTAGAGGTTTAATTCTTGTTCCCTCATTTAGGATTGGGTTTCCAGTTTCTTCAAAAATCTACTTCAACTCTATACTCCTAACATCTCTGCCT
The DNA here is from genome assembly GCA_903632075.3 of Acanthosepion pharaonis. NCBI lineage: Eukaryota > Metazoa > Mollusca > Cephalopoda > Sepiida > Sepiidae > Acanthosepion > Acanthosepion pharaonis. The sequence continues at coordinate 112,212 of CAHIKZ030002069.1, read as the reverse complement.
GAACTCTAAAATTTTATTTACAGATTAAATCTTGACCTCTTCAAGTATATAATTATCTGTTATTTTGCCCTTTCTTATACTAATACAGCTTTACAAAGTAACCCTCTACCTTGAGTGGCCTTTGAGCCTTGTATTGGGTGAACATTAGTAAAATAAATAAATAAAAATAGACCTCTTATATTCTCTTCATAGTGGAAAGTCAGAAAGCTTAAAGATGAAAATAGTGCAAGCAGTGGTGTCATCACAAAAATTAATTTTGATTAACAAAACTATATATATATATATATATATATATATATATATATATATATATATTGTGATGTCAACAAATGCTCATTGCCACTCTGGTAATGTCAACAAATGCTTGTCGTAGTAGACTTTGTAATCACAGATGCAACTATAGTAATGCTGTTGAACAATACTGGTGTCAGACACCTTCGAATAACACTTGCACTTATAGTACTTGCTTGATAATACTCACTCAAAAAGTAACCACCAAATAGTGATCTGAATAGTAATCCATATAGTGATCACTTAAATCCCATGCTAATTCCCATATATACATTTCCTTTACCATCATGTGATCTACTTATTCAAAATGGGATTGCCTGTGTTTGCTCTCTGGTAATCTGTGTTCAAAATTCAATGTCGGCAGTGACACTTTATTCCTGTATAACATTGCACCTTTGAGATGACTTCCCCCTGGAGTCTATACTTCTTCAGCTTTGGTTCAATAGTTAGAAATTCTGTTGGCATTCTTTTTCTTTTGCCATAAACCCTTGGTTCAACAATTTCTAATGGCGTGGGTACATTAAATGTGTAATACAGAATTTCCATTGATACCTCTTTTCAGGAATTTTTTAAACGAGTGAATCTACATTTTAACAGATTATGGTGTTGCTTATGTTCCCACTTTTGTTCTTGTACCATGTATGTCATTTTGACGATCTGTTTTTTATAACACCATCTTCCCAAAATTCCTTTTCATGCTGATACATCTTAAAAATACCTTATCTCCAAGTTTGAAGCATCTAATTGTATTGTTATTTCTTGATGTTCTTGCCTTGCATTCTGGTAATAACTTATTGAAAAAAGACTTAATCTTTCTGGCAAACATCAACTCTGCAGGTGACATTCCAGATACGGTGTTTGGGTTTGGTGTTATTCAAAAATACTCAAAAATTGCCAAATTATTACTTCATCTGATTCCTCTCACTGAATTTTTTAGTGCTCCTTTAAACATATCGACAAACCGTTCCGCTTGTCCATTTAATCTTGGGTGATAAGGAGGAGTTGTAATGTTCTATTGCTAATGATTTGCAAAAAAAATTTCAGTTCACTAGAATTGAGTCCTGTTATCTGAAACAATAGAGCCAGGAACATCGAACATTGCAAAAATCTCGCATAGGAAATTTATCATTATTTACATTATTCGGACTATTGTTCTCATCCTTGTCACCATATTTATTACAATGTTTCGGCCGTTGTACGCTCCGGCCTTCTTCAGGTGGTTGTAATGTCAAACTGAACCCTTTATCTCGCTCACTGGGGTAGACAGTTCTAGTTCCACGTGCCATGTTTAATGGATGTCAGTTATCAGTTATCTCCTGTTAATTTTCAGCCCTTATTGCTGAATTACTGTGTCTTCAAGTGGTTCACAAAATCTTAGTATTAGTCTAAACAATCCGTCTACATGACTTAATTTTTTGGATGGTATAAATTCCATTTTATAATTCAATAGGATAGTTCCCCAGTGCTGCAGTCTATTCGCTGTATGTGTGGGAATACCCTTTTTTTATCCATATATATCGACAATAATGGACAATGGTCTGTCTGTAGTATGAATTTTCTACCATGTATGAATTTGTGAAACTTTTTATGGCAAATATGATGGCCAATGCTTTCTTTTCTATCTGGCTGTAGCTGCAACCTTGAAGCATGAGCTATTGGTCTAGTTTTTCCGTCCTTATATTTGTGTAGTATCACCGCTCCAATACCCAAATCATGTGCATCTGAGAAAACCACAATCTTTAATTTAGGGTCAAAATGAGTTAGTGACAAAGCCGACATTAAGAATTTCTTGATCTCTTCAAAAGCAATTTATTATTTATCTGTACAATACCATTTCACATCTTCAGTAGATTATTCATGGGTGCTCTTAATTTATGCATATTAGGTATATATGTATGATAGTAGTTAGTAAAACCTAAAAATGCTTGTAACTTTGTTACATTTGTTGGAGCGGGCATGTCCTTTATTGCATTTGTCCTTAAAGGATCTGGTCATCGTTTTCATCAATAATTTGTCTTAGTTATTCAAGTCTGGACATAAACAATTCACATTTTTCTTCACTAATCTTAAAACCATATTCTTTACTATCACATAATCTACTTATTCAAAATAGGATCACCATGTTTGCTCTCTGGTAATCTGTGTTCAAAATCCAGATACATATATCACCATATATATATATATATATATATTCCTATATATATAACATATATATATATATATATATATATATATATATATATATATATATATATATATATATAAAGTATATTCAAATTAAAAGAAAATAAAGTATATAAGAGTTTTCAAAGTAAAACTTTGAAAGAAAAATATTTCTGTGGTACCTATACTATATTAACATGAAAGGTGGCTGAAAAATTTTCTTGGCTTGAGCATGATGATGTTTATTCATTGAAAATCTGATTTTAGGAAGTGAGTTGGGCACTGAAAACTTTTCTTTGTAGTTGTTATCAGATACATTTTTCTGTCAAAATCATTACAATACATAAAAATCTGAATAAAAATCTATGTCATCGCCATTAAATAGTAGGCAAGAATTGTGATGAACATAAAATTAAAAAAGCCTTCAGCATGTCTACTGCATGACAATTGTCCAAATTTCTAATGAAACTGAAAGACAATCATACAAAGTATACTCCAAAATGCACACACATAGTATTTATCAAATAAAACCATATCACCCACTTATAACAAATATTTGGCTTTCATCATGATTCCATTTTTTAGTTGATCCATTCTTTGGCCATTCAACTAAACTGATACATTTTAAAATCTCCCAATGGTATTAACACCTCAGTTCTTGCTTCTAGCTGCAAAATGTTTATCAAGCATTCTAGTATAAAAATGTAAGGTTAGTGTGTAAGATTGGGGGTGTTATAAAAAAGAATTAGAAGATAAAAAAAAAAAAAAAAACACAGTGCCTTTACTGCTGCCTTTCCCATTATGGAGAAGCAATTCTTTAAAGTTACCAGAAAGAAAGATATTCTTAACGCAAGAGGTGAAAATAGTAGAAAGAACATAAAAATGACAAGAAAGAGAAGAAAAATATACATAAGCAAAAAGATACTAAAGAGGAGGAAGAAGCCTTAAAAAAAAAAAAAAAAAAAAAAAAAAAGTGGGAGTCTAAAGAAAATGAGAAAAGGCTTAAAAAAGATTATAATATATTTTTGGTTTTGCTCAAATCCAGAAATCTTAAATGAGTTCAGTAGCTGCAAGACAATATAATTTGGACCTAGCTTATCACAAAGAAGACTGAGGAACTTCTGTAAAAACAGTCTTCTCTAAAGAAAATTAACAGATATTGCTTTTTAAAGAACAAGTGTAAGTAATCAAACAAGACTTCCACCAATTATCTTCAACATTTCCTTCCATATTCTCAAACCAAATACCAACATAGTATTTAATAATAAAAAGCAAATAGTGTTTTTGATATATATAATCATTACATTATTTTGCTTAATTTAGGCATTTCTTGGTACACACGAGGAAAGAGGGCTTGGAAAATTCAACACTCACATGGCATTAAAGTATGGAGAGATAGAGTTAAAAAGTGAACAATCTACCTAATAAGTTTGTGTGAATGGATAGCAAAATGTTGAGAGAGTCAAATGCTGCAGAGACAGGAAGTCAGAGAGAGTCATGATCACTCACATTCTGAAGGAACACAGCACATAAAAAAAAAATCATTACAAAAAATTTCATCTTTTTCCTGTTATTCTAGCATGAGCCTAACATCAGCTCAAAATATCCTGGAAACAATAAAACAAATAACATACAACCATTATAGAACAATGAAATTTTTATGAAAAAAAAAAAAAAATGTTTTATCATTTTTTGCACTTCAAATGTTAAGTACTTGGTATTAATAGTTTTTTTTTTTTTATGTACAAGTCAAAATAATAATCAAAGATGACATACAACCTAAAAGAAAAAAAATAAATTAAATATTTTTGAATACACTAAGTCCCAAAGTAAAACCTGTAAGATGAAGTTTAATAAATGATGTGTAAAGAAAGGAAATAGATGTTTTATGTGAGGCTTCAAAAAGATTGGATTCTTTTTCAAATCTTTATACAAATGTTAAATGAAAGGATAGAGTAAAAATGAAAACCATCACCTCTTTTCTTTTCAAACATACCAAGTAGGGTACTGTAAATAAATGTTTTAGTTTCAATGAACATTACACCTATGAAAGAGATTTCTTCTAAAAGTGATATACTGATGAGGGAGGATGACTAGTGTAAAATGAGGATTGTATTTTCCACATCATTACTCTCTAAAAACTAACAAAGGTTAATGACAAAAGCATATCATATCACTTTCCAATTGAAAACAAGTAGTAAAGTAGTGAACACTTAATATTCAAACTCTTTAAAGTAAAAAAAGAGTTACAGATTAAACAGTGTGTATGTGTGTGAGAGAGAGAGAGAGACACCCAATTGACTCTTTAAATATTACCCTGGGAATATTGACCAGCACCATTACAAGACTAAATAAATGATAACTACATTTTTAGAAAAACAGATACTAGTGAAGCAACTTCCACTCTTCATTAATGGAAAAGAAGGCTACATCACTGACACATTCTTAAAAAGATAAATGAGGGTACACATTTTAAACAACAAAAACTAAAGGAACATTATTTTAAATTAAAAAGTGATTACTTTGACTCATTGTAAGCACTTATATAGAATTTGACTACTATTTGGGGGAGGGAGCTGCTTGAGCTTTTCTATCTCTTTTAGAATCATCAATAAAACAGACAGCCCAGTATGAAAATTTTGTTCAAACTTATCACTACAAGGATGCAATGAAGTGATTGAGAGGATAGAGTATGGATTTTAAAACTACATTAATAACAAAAGAAAAATATCTAACCTTGAAACTTTCATACTAAATTGAAACCATGTAAAATAGAAGTATGATGTTTTATAACAAAAAAGCATGACAGATAAGTCAACAGTTCAGACTATATGGACTTGGAATGAAGACAAAAAACAGCTTTCTTTTAACTGTTTAGAGAAGAAAAATCATTTAAATAAAGAGATTAATGTCTCTTAGTACATAAACTAAGTTAAAAAAGTGGAAAATGAGTCAGATGAGGAATTTCTGAAGAAATCAAATTGGAATTAAATTTCTGTAGTCAAAACCAATAACAAAAGTAGAAATTGCACAGAGACAAATTCAATAATATTTCAAACATTAATACAAAATGTCAAGAATGATTTTCTTCATAGAAAACATAGGAATGGGGAGGGGAGAGATAGAAGACTGCAAAAAGCTCAAAAGAAATGGAAACTTGAGAATTGCAGCCAATGACAATTACAATAAAAGCACAAATATTTATTGAAGTGTAATTTTTTTAAAAATCTGTTTAAAAATATGAATGTCCTAAAAAGATTCTTCTGCCTATAATTACAAAAGAGAGAAGCAAGAAATCTAGAAAGAAAGACAAATGAAAAACTCATTTATTTAGAGGATAGCAGTACAAGAAAAGAGCCTATAATATTAGCACCTATGTCAATTGTAAAAGGCCATATCTTACACTGAAAAAATAAAATAAAAAAAACTACTTTTTAATATATACAAAAATATCTCCACTTCCTTTTTATAAATCTACAAAATCTATACTGTATATAAAATAGTAGAAACATTATGTATGAGAGAGAGAGAGAGTGGTATTTAAACAAAGAGAGAATTAGAAAAATGTTAGTTGGAAGTGGGAAGACAGAGTAGAAGAATTTGGAAAAGAGGTTTTGAACTCCATCTGAGAATTGCCAGTTTACCAGGGATGACTCACTGCTTAAACAGTATTCTGGAGTTGGCCTATTATCTATGGAAGAAACATCTGCTCCCTACTCCCCCCAATCTAGCTTCCAATATTATAAGCCTAGTTGTCATCCTTTTAGATAACTACATCAAAATTAGTAGATATTTTCATATCATCAATCAACTCTTGGCCAGACTTTAAATAAATTTTGTTAGAAAAACATTCTCTTCAGAATTCATTACCTTTCTTTCTATTTGTATGTTAGTTATGGTTGAGGTAAGTATCTTTCTTGTAGAAAAATAAAAAGAAATTAGTCTGCATTTTTTATGTCATTCTAATTTTATACTTTTACCACTGAAATTTGTAACCCATTAACAAGATGACTAAAAAGTCTAAATAGTGAAAAATGTTTGAGCATATAACACATTTTACCATCATCACCTCTGGGCATATTGCTGTACAGACTTCTCTTATTTTGATGACTTTCAATCCAAACTAGTCATCATTAGAGTCCTGTTATTTGACTGCTTAACAACATGTACTATGATATCCATTGGTTTTACATCATGAGATTTTTTTTCCCCAAAGTGTGTTTCTATATACAGATATTTTCTCATATCTTTTTTTATAACTATATGCCATATACTTTTATAATTGTTAGTGCATTTCTTCAAAGAAATCTGGCAATTGATTTCACATGATTATATTAAATGAGCTTGCACTCTTTGACAAAGGTGAACAGGAAGCTTATTTCAAATAAGAAGTTGAAAGTATGAAGGACATCAATAAGTCCACAGCTTAACAGTTACTAACTGAATTTAGTTCTGAAATTCTCACTGTATGATATTCAACCACAGAGCATCAAATTTCATAATCGTAAATTTAAAAATAAAATAATGCAGAGAAAAAAATGTGACTATAATCAAATTAGTGAGAAGTTCCCTAATGATCACTTAGAAAACAAAGCTGCTAACCATTTCAATATACCTATCATACCATTATAAAAACGTATAGTTTTTTCTATCAACAAAAGGAACCTGATCCCAAGAAACTTTCTTTTCATGAATAACCAATAAAACTCACAACGTACAATTAAAACAACTATTTTTCTATGAAATCTAATCTATTGCAGAGAAGGGAATAAGGGAAAAAAAACACAAAAGTTCTAATTTAATGCAGATAAAAAAAATAGTCTCATATTTTTAACTATGTGCTAAAATTTCTGTATATTAATGAATATTTAGAAATAGATTCTTATCACAACAAAACTTTGTATTTCTCTGCTACCAAAGGAGAAGAAAAAAACATTTGCACCTTAAATAAAATACAATGCTGACAAAATCAGGTTATTTCAAAAACACGCTGAAAATTGTTTTGTTCATACATTAGTTTTTAACATATTCACATTCTAAAAAACTAATTTAGGGAAGATTTGAGCTTGACTATTTGCAACTCCTTATTTGAAAATAACTGTGAGACAAAAATATAACCTGGATAATGATTATCACTAAAACTCAAAAGAAAAGAAAAAAAATTTAATATTTAAAATTCAAGTAATACTTTTATTTTTCTTATAGTGTTAAAAAGAGGGACATTTTTTCCTGTAGTGAATTACAGGAGAGTAAAATAGTAATGATAACATGAATAGTATTGAGATTGGCAGAATTCCTTAGTTAAATAGAACAGTTTCAATTTATAGTTTCTGAATAAAAGCAGAAGGATTTTACATTTTTAGAGTGCAGATATTATTAAATGTTTAAAATAAAAAATAAAATCTTTAAGCATTAAATTTATACTCAAATACAGCTTATTAAAGACAAGTTTCTCTATATCTAAAAAAGAGAAGAAAATGAATTGCACCAATCATTTTCCTTTTGCATCATTATGTGAAAAACTTAATATTAATTCTGAAGTAAAAATCAAATTTCTATTTAATTGCCAAGTATATGAATGAGGGTAGCAAATGCAAAAACCTGCAATAATTGCATAGCTACCTGAAAAAAGTTGACTTAAATAACATAGCTTATATAAATTCTAAAAGTTCTTTATATACCAAAAGCAACAGAATATATTTTGATACACTAATAGATTTCATCCAATGCAAAGTATTAATTGCATTTTGCAAGAACAAAATTCAAGTTAATGACTTATAAAAGATGTTTTTGTTTTTTTTTTGCTTCTAAATAATCTACAGAAAATGAACCAAACAAATCAAATTCCTTTCTTTATTTTGGAAATCTTATGCATACAAAGCTTAATGCCAAACATGAATGAAAGCAAAGAAAAACATTTTTAAACATAAAAAGGAAATTAATAGATTTCTTTAAAAATTACTTTTTCCTTCAGCCTTCCAGGACAAAATATTCAGCTATAAATTAAAGAGACTTGAAAGAAAATAATTATTAGTTTCTGCAAAGGAATAATCATGAAACTAGCAAATTGGATAATTTTAAGAGCTAATAAATGACAAAGTTGAATGAAACAAATAAAGACTGGAGAAAATTATAAAGAATTAACATTATACATCTATGTTCCCTAGGTCATTTATTGAAGTTTTCCAGAAAACAAAGACAACTAAAACCATCAATGACAAAAAGATCACAAGATAAGAAAAGGATTAACAATCTCAACATTGGACATATTCTGCTATCATTATATCTGGAATTTAAACTAGTCTTCCTTGCTTTTAAAGACTTAAATTTTCCAAGAGATTAAAGATCCAAATAAAATGCAAGTATATTTTCATACATTATGATAATCATGCAAGCACTAACAGTAACACCAAATACAGAAATGAATTTATAGTGATTAATTTAAAATAATGTTATACAAATATTTTTTTAGAAGGGAAAGTTTTTCTCAGGAATCAAAACAATATGGTTAACACTAATCTAAACTATAAGGTAACCAAAAAAAGTCCTTGCTGTTTTTTATGTTGTGTGAGAAGTGAGCACTGATATGCAAATGAGTATATGAAGTACTGGGAAAATGATGGGCGTAGCACAAACAGTGGTGAAGAAACACGGTAATGTTGAAGCAAGGGTTGTCTGCTTTATGACTTTAAGGTGGACTTATCCACAGTTGCATCAAGTTGCCAAATAAATCAAGCCTTTGTGGATAATGCTGTGATTGAATGCACTGCCAAACATTGGTCCCAGAAGTTTCAGGTCAGGAGATCTGTCCCTTTGTGATGAACTCCACAGTGGCTAACCACAGGTCCTGAATGATGAGGCTCTGAAGCCATCCATAAAGGACAACATTCAAACCTGTGGTGAGCTTACTGAACACTGCACAGGGTAGGCATACAAGTTGAGAAAGTGGGTACCCCACACACTGTCGGAAGACAAAACGCAACAGCCTTTTTCTCATTGCTTTCTCAGCACCCATATTTGATTGCATGCTCACCAGCAATAAAAATTGGTCCAATATGACACTCCCTAGCATGTCAGATATTGGTCATCCACACAGAACCATGTACCTCACACTACAAGACCACCTCAACACTTATGCAAGATCATGGTAGACTAGTCAACAAGTGGTGTATTATGAGCTGCTACCAACAGGCCAAACCAGAAGTTGGAATATGTGTAACAGATACTGAAGCAGAAGTAGCCGGCATTGGTTAATCACAAATATGTTCTCTTCCTTGATGGCAATACCAGGCCTTGTGGTACACGTGGCCAAGGTACGATATGGCAACTTGGCTGGGCGACACTGTGCCATCTACCTTACTCCCTGAACCTTGCACCAACAGATTACCACCTCCCCCATTCCCTGGACAACCACCTTTGTGGGAATTTCTTTATAAATGAGGCAGGCACTTACAGACTACCCAAGAAAATAGCCTTTATCTTGAACTAAATCCAATTTTTAAAACACTACATTCCAGCTGAACAAATAATTAAAAATTAAAAGATGAAAAAGAATTTAAAACATTAAACTTAGTATTTAAAAATACTCATAAAAGTACTTGTAAAATGCATTGAATGCAACTAATTAAAGACAAAAGAAAAGAAATCAAGACAGCAAAGACCTTTATTCATTAAATAAAGTCTAATATATATATATATATATATAACATCCACAAATCTTAATTGAGACAATAGATAATTTAAATTATTTCTTCAATAAAATTATAGTAATACTCTGATCAAGGTATTAAAAAAAAAAAAAAAAAAAAAAAAAAAAAAAAATTTTTCTTGTAGCAATTACATTTTTTTATAAATCTATCTATAAAAGGCAGGATGTGTGTGTGTGTGTGTGTGTGTGTGTGTGTAACAAATGCACTGCCACAATTTTTGACAGATTTGCACCAAAATTTACATGCACATGCTCCATGTTAGCAGGAAGGCCAAGACCGACTTTGCATTTCCCAACTCCCATCGATAGTGGAAATAATCGATTTTTTCATGCTTCTACGGCAGTTTTCATGTAGTTTGCAGCCATTTTTTACTGGCCAGAGTGAGAGCCAATAGCTGGCTGACACAAATGTTAACTAGCATGCAAAAAAAAAAAAAAAAAAAAAACATCAATAGCTACATTCGTTACAAGTGGGAAAAATTTAAATCTGCATGGCTCTTTACTCCAATTGGCTCATTCGCTTGCTTATCCGCAGAACTGGGTTGGGTGTGAAAACGTATTTGTTGTTAACATTCTTTTTCATTCGGTTTTCCGAATCCTTTTTTTAAAGCTGATTGTTTTGTGTTCATTTTGTTTAGTTCTTTTTTCATAACAGATTTAATGTTTAGTATAGAGCTTAGAAAAAATTTGCAGTGTGAGATAGGCAAGAAGTAAGGCATATAGCAACATCAGCACGGCAAAGGGCACTCCTTTAAAGGCAAGGAAGGGCAAAAATATTTTAAGTCAAGTGATAGCGATTGCTGTATGAGTCGTACAATTTTTGAATCAAGCACGGGCAATGCTGGGCCATGCTGCTAGTCACTTATAATTTCTAAATGTAATCTCACTATTTTAAAAGATTTATTTTATCTTATTAAACCCCAGTAAAAAAAAAAAAAATCCCAGTTTAATAGAAACATTTTAGGTATTCATCCTAAAAAGTATTGTTAGCAAACTTTATAAGTAAATTTTGTAAAATTTTATAACAATATACAATAAAAATATAAACAAATGTAATGACAATTTTGATAAATTTTAGTGATTCATGTGAATTTGATTAAAGATGCAAAGTTCATATCTAAAGAACTATTCATCATATGTACAGTGTAACCCAGATATAAGAGAGTTGTCGGGACCGGAAAAGAAGTCTCTTATATCCGGGTTTGGTCTATTTTATATACATTAACACAGGCTCTGATTTGGGACCAGAGAAAATCTTTCTTATATCCGGGTTACACTGTATATCTATTTAGTCATGACACAGACACATTGCAGTTGTTGCTAAATGCAGCCATCAATATGCAAGTTGGAATACATTTTAATGACCTTATCAAATTGCATTCAATGTCCAAGATAATCAACATGATCTATTTCCCCAAGAACAAAGGAGCCATTCTAAATTAAAGTCTGAAGAAGAAAAACATTTTTAGGAATCAAAATTTGCTTTCCAAACAGTGCTTAAAATATTATGCAGAAGTTGGGCTCTAAAAATGTTAAAAAGTAAAAACATCAAGAGTCCAAAAATATCAACCTAAATTGAAGACCAAATGTTTTGTGTCTGAACAAATCTCAGAGCATTTCCTTATGTATTTATGACAATATCAAATTGAGAAAAAAAATTTATTAAGCAGATTTTGTATTAAATTTTACAAGTAATGAATTTTCATGAGATTCATTAGAAACACACACAAACATGATAGAAAAGTGAATTACGAAACATTAAAGCAAAAAAATAGCATCACAAGCTATCAAATCTTCAGTCTGGATAAGATTTAATACTACATGATCAAAGCAAAATAAACAATTTAACAACCTCATAGATCTCAAAATGATTTGGTAAAGAAATTCAATTTCATATACATGGAGAAGAGAGAGAAAATTGCCATATAATGTACTCGAAACATTCAAATATTTATACAAAATTATAAATTATAATCTGAAATTATTAAAAAGAGTTAAAATTTTTTAATGCTTGAATTAACAAAAATCTAAAAAAAAAAAAAAACAAATTATATTATAATCAAGTAAGTATAAGTTTTTTGCAAGTATTTGTAGGATGATAATGTTAAGTTAAAAAAATAAATGTATAGCATCAGAAGGAAATGATCTACTAGCGGCTTTCTTCAGAGAAACAAACAATTGCAGAAAGTACTACACTTAAATAAATTAACTGAAAATATCAATTAACCAAAAGCCTTCAGAATAGGTAAGGAGAAAGGACAAAATATTCTATCATAATAATGCATTGATGACCAATAGTACAGCTTGAATGGGAATTTTTCACTCATCTGTCATAGTCAACAGATATTGCAACTATTAGCCTTTAAAAAATTGGGGAAAAAAATCAATCCTTGAAAGGAAAGGCTACAAAAAGCACTTAGGGCAGTTCTTTGCAAAGTTCTGGAAGGATATATAATTATAATGCTTGTTAAACAATGGCAAATAGATAATGAAAGAAGTTAATATATTTTTTAATAATGTTGAAAATTAAAAAAAAAAAAATTGTCATTTTACTTTTAATCAACAGAATACCTGGAATAGCAGCTGAGAAGACATTGTAATACAATAAGGTTTAAGACAAGTACACAAATTATCTTTTCAATTTTCATCTTTCACATTTTTAGCACCTATTATTTTTTTTCGTAACTGTATTTGTACAGTTTTTAGTACTATTCCCTTCATTTTTTAGGAGCTGCACAAACAGCTGTATTGACTTCTTACTGGCTTCATTTGAACATTTGTTCACAACAAGGAAAAAACAACAAAACAAAAAACAATATAATGTTCAAAGATATTTCAGTTCTACAAGGATAGTGAAACTTTTTACACATCTTGCCTTAAGAATGGAATGTAGAATCAAACTTAAAAAATATATTCTAAAAATAAAATCCAAGATAAAAAAGAAAGAGAAATAAATGATGATGATATGGATAAAGATTTCAAGAACAAAGAGAGAAAATAAGATATTCCAAAAATTTATTAAGGACAAGAATTAGCTTTTCAAATATGAAAATGGAAGCTTGGTAACTTAATGCATAATTAAAAAAAGACTATTTGATTTTCTATTTTTGTAGATTCTTAAGGTGTCAAAATTTTAAAACAAACTTTTTTTAAGGCTTAACAACCAAATTTCAAACCAATTTAAAAAGCACAAAAATATGAGCGTTATACTGTTAGTGTTTAAAAGTAAAAGTAAAACAGTTGAAATGAAAAAATGATCTAAGTGGAAGTTTATTTTTTTAAATGACTTGAAAAAGATTTTTTTCTTCTTACGTCAAGTCACGTTTTATCTTGAAAAATTTGAAAGAACATTTTTTTCGCTCTAGTTCAAGGTCTTATTTTGATTTATTTATTGTTGGAGGAGGTTTAAGATAAACCTGTTGAAACAAATAAAAGTGGTACTGACCACAGACTTCTCTTTGTTTGACGCAATAGTAGTAGTAATTAATAGCAAAGTAGTAGTATTATCGATATAGTTCACACTGTTCAGTTTTCTCTACAGTCCAAAAAGCAACAAAGGAGTTGAACATAATTGAATGAAAATTCTTATGTATCAAGCAAAAACCATTCCAGCCAAATTGAAATAGACATGCCACCGAAGAAAAATAAATAAAAGTACAGAAGAGACTTTTAAAATCTTCAAATAAAAAAACTAGTCTCCAGAAAGAAATAAAAAAACACTTAATAATAATACCCCTTTTTTTCTTACTACTGTGCCACATCATTCTGTCTTCCTTCATCTCATCATTCATCCAATTAACTTTTTTTCTTCAAATGCAAAAAAAAAAAGTGACAGAAGAATGGCCACGAGTAAAGTAAAATGATCACTTTAAAAAGTAACTTCAGATAGAAACTGAAAGTAATAGAATCTGTGCATTAAAATCTCTTTTCTAATTGTCCATCAACGCAACACAGGATGAAAAAAGCCAGAAAATAAAAAATAAAAAAACTAATTCTTTAAAGATCATGTTTCAGAGTTTCACACTTGTGTCTGCTACGAAAAATCAAGTACTTCATTTTTTAAACAAGGAAGGCTTCAAGTGAAAACTGTAAAAGACAAATCAAGAAAAATACACGCTATATAATCTTCTTCAGCTAAATGTCTCTTCCGTGGACATAGATACAAATTTGCGGAGATTTAAACTTTAAAGTTACACTTACTAACACTATAAAGAAAAAGAGGAGTAATTTTTTTTCACGGAAATTCCTAACGTTATTTCCACAATTCCTAAAAAAAATGTTACAATATTGAATATACGTATTAATTACACACACACACATATTTTAAAAATAAATGTTTAAAAAAAAAAAAAAAAAAGACTAACAAAAGATTAATTAATAATAGCTAATTTTTCCGGGAGAAAGCGCATGTGCATGAGTTTTTGACTTAATAATTGTAATGTATTGTAATAATTGTGACAATAAAAAATGGTTTTTTATACCAATATTCTTCTCAAATTCATCATGTGTAAATGCTGAAAAGTGAATCGAAAAATAAATCAAACAAATGACTGGGGCTTTCTATGTATCTATCTCTCTATCTCTCATGTATCTATCTCTCTATCTCTATGTATCTATCTCTCACACACACAGTAGTAGTTGTAGTAGGAATAAAGTTAATAAAATCGTAAAACAATTTCTTCCTACTACTAGAAAGAGAGAAAGCAAAGAATAAACCGGTCGTCAATAATGATTTAGAATGCATATATCGCCTCACCAAAGGTTTTAAGTTGTTTCTTAAATTTTTCTTCTTTAATTTTCCTTCATATATCGCGATCAAACGGAGCTGGAAATTGATCTGTACAACTATATAAATTTTCAGTACAAAACAATAAAGCTCAAAAGAGAATGACATTTTTTATTCCATTGACTTGTCTACAGGATGTTTTACAAAAAGTGATCACGTGATTAAATGTTGCTATCTAGTTAATTAAATTAAATACAATTTTTATTATCAATGTGGTACACAAAAAAAGTGATATTTTCCCTTCTGTTTTTTGCGTAAGAAAATCAGTTTCTGTCAGTTTTAAAATAAAAAGAAAAAAATCTTCAAAAATGTTTTTAAAACTTGTTTTGATTGGCAATCATTTCCAAACAATAAAAGAAAAACAATTAAGGACATTATTTGATGACGATCTCCTCTTTTAATACTAGTCATTTCACCTCCAAAATGAATTCAAAAATATTCCTTCCAAATAAAAAGGAATATATTTTTTTTCCTTCATTTTTAACCACGTTTCTCTTATTTTAAAAATATTTTTTTCTTTTTTTTTTTTTTTTTTTACTTTCTTCACGTGTAACATTTTATTTGTTGCTACAGAGACAAACAAAACAAAGTCTTCATCTGCTGCGATCACTCAGGTAGGACGACGAGGTCAAATTATTATCATGATCATTAATAAGAAAATGTTATTATAATATTTTTTAAAACTGATAGACATTTATAAAAAGAAAAAATGGCCGAGTTGTTTCTCATGTTAAATTTCTTTACAACAAATAAGGCTGAAAATATTTTTCTCAATATCGGGAAATGAATAAAAGATAAGTAAAAAGTACATCTTTTAAAGAATAAAAAAGGTATTAAACTAGCTTTCTTCTTTTATTCTAACAAATTTTAACCAAAAATAAATTTTTATTTCATTTTCAAAAGCTATTTTTAAAAGTTGGGACGCAGATCTCATTTATAACGATTTTGTTTTTATTTTAAATAATCTTAATGAGATTTAATTTCAAATCTTATTCATACGCTATAAAATTCAGTAGAGAATAATAAATAAAATTACTGCAAAGGATTTCAGGTTTTCATTTCAACATTTTATTCGTACAAAGATTTAAAAAAAAAAAAGCCGAGAGTGTGTGTTGTTTGATATTATTAATGATGTATTTTTGATAAATATAGAGAAGGTTGATCGTCAGTTTCATCTGGTGATCCTAGTGTAGAAGGTAAGCTAAAACAATCGATAGGGCTTAAAGCAAATGAAATAAGCCATGCAAATCGGACAAAAAAAAAGGTTTCCTAAAAGTAAAACCTGAGTGACTTGAAATTTGTAATGGCCGACAAGAAAAGACATAAAGTTGCACAGAGCTTTGTCATTTTGCCAAATGCACAGCAAACATAAGTCAGATAAGATCGCTCAACCATCTGGCCTGCTTCTTAATTTTAAGGCTTTCTTCTACTTTCTATTGTTTCTGCTTTTGACACGTTTACCAAGATGAATGCAAAATTACTTACCCGGTTTGCAAATGAAACAAGATTTAAGGAAGTGTTAACTTGCTGCTACTATCAAGTCCCTCGCCATCGAGACTGTAAATAGTCACGTGACAATTTTGCGGGAAAACCACACATACACACTGACATAAACAAACACGCACACACGCGAGTGCGCGCATAGCGTATCAGAAATAATTTGCATTTTTGCATTTAACTTATTTCAAATATATAAAATTATCAACAACTGAAATAAAAATAGATGAAAGAATAAAACGACTCATTTTTAATGCGATCAGCTGTAAATTTAAAAGCGCAATAGCTTCGGGGATGAGAGTAGTGTTGACGTTCAATATAATAGCCAAAAGTGTAAACCTGTTGATAAACTAACCAATGAAATTTTCTGCTTTAAAATTTCCGATGATTTGATTGGTTGTAATTATAGCGAGTGGCTAATACCGTGAACGTTCCCATTGATAACCAAACTATGTTGCAGCCGACAAAAAGTAAAGTTACCATATCAAAACACTCAATATATGACGACGACGACGACGACGACAACAACAACAACAACACGCGTTAAACATTACCTTCTTCTTTATTTTATCTTGCTAACAAGAAACATGAAATTGATTCTGTAAGACCAACATTATTAAAATAAGGGCTTTATTTATTGCCTGTTTACGATGGCCGAAGCAAGATGTGCTGTTAGTCAACCTCGAGTAGAACCCAACGATGAACAAGCGAGATATCCGAGCAAAGATGCCTTTCGTGTTTGGAGAAGATTCCTTATCAAAAGATTTTTCCGAACAAGGTAATCATTTATCTTCTTCTTTTTTTTTTTTTAAAGAGATATTGTTAATGTCGATTACTTTACTAGAAGAAATGTAAAAAAAAAAAAAAGGTCCAACAACTTAATTTTTCATGTGTTGAAATGTCACTTAAAATTAAAAAATAGAATAAAAAACTCATCAAAAAAGTCACTTATTATTATTATTATCTTATTTGTTTCCTGGGATTTTATTTTGATGATGAATTTCATTGTTTCTTCAATGATGTTAACATCCATATTTTAAATTGCACAATCTGTTTTCTTTTTATTTTTCATTGTCTTTTTCATTCATTTTTCCTTTGACGTGACTAGAATGTTTACTTTTTAAAACAGTAAAAAAACAGCTAGTCTCACGTCTATTTTATTTTGCTTTAAACAACTTTTTACTCAACATCTTAATAATAAAAAATACTTAAATTTGTTTTTTTTTATTCTAGTACAATAACTAAATGATATTTTCTTTTTGTTTCTTTATTGTTTCACTTCATTTCTTGTGTATTTTTCTTTAAAGTTTCAAAAAGTATAGGCTTATTACAAGCTCTTTTAACACACTGCAGTGTGTTAGGAATAAGTTTTAACAAATTTCATGTTTTTTATACGGTAAATTTAATTAAAATAAACTTTGATCTTTCTCAGATTCATAAATCGGGAAAAAAATGATAGCATAAAAACAAATCTTAAAGCCAAAACACATAGTCTTCTCTTCATTGATCGAAAAAAACATCAATCAAGACCAAGAGTGACATAAACAGGGTAGTAAAATAAATTGATGTCATTGTTTCAGTTTCAATACACAGTTCAATCCTTATTGTTTATTTTAAAGATGACAATCAATAGTCTGAAGAAATTGTGAAAAACTTAAGAACAATCAGGTTACAAATTATTCCCCCAAATCTTTAGGAACCATTTCACTTAAAAGTTAAAAATGCTTTCTACCAAGTCCAAACCTATGAACGTTTCACAAGAAGCCCATGTAATTTTCATCTATCTAATAAAAACGAAATCACTTTTTTTAATTACTTCATTAACCGAAGGAGAAACCTTATACATTCAATTCAATTGACTTTTTTTCTTTTCTGTTTTTTCTTTTTTTTTTTTTTTTTTTTTTAGTATTTGCTAGTGTAATTTCACCTGTTTGGTCTCCAGAAATACTTTTTTAAAAAAAAAAAAAAAAAAGGACCAAATTTCAATGAGAATTATAAAAAAAAATGTTTTTTACACTACTACAAAGAAAACAATTCAACTTCCCAGAAAGCTTAATTAGACAGTTAAATTGTTCCTAATTAGTGAAAAGGCATAATTACAATGTTTTTTCAGAGCTTTGTTGAACCAAAGGTTTTTAGTAATCTAGATCCTAGAAGCAATTTGAATTCAAAATATTTTTAGACCACATAAATTTGGATAGCTGGAAAAGAATGGTTTTATTTCAAATTATCATTAATTTCTTTTTTTCAATGCATAGAATATATTTGTGGTATAATATTTCCTGTTTTATAAAATCTTAATGGAATTATTTAAGTGTGAAAATGTTTGAATTTTGCAGGCATTTATTTTGGCAAAAAACTTTCATGATTTTTGTTGTGTTGTCTTGAGATTTTTTTAGTTCCATTTGAATTTTTTTACCGCTATAGATTTAAACCTATTTGAGAGAAACAACCTTGTCTATGATTAAAATAAAAACTTACAAGATTTATAAAGGAAACATTTCTTTGATACTTTTTATGTGCAGGAAATCAGCATTTAAATTGATTACTTCTTCATTTCCCTTTGACATTCCACTACATTTGGCACATGACCTAATCTAATAAAAGCAGTTTTTGTTTAATTTTTGTTTTTTTCTCTCTTCCTCTCTGTACCTATTAGTTTTTATCTACTCTTAAAATCAATATTCTCTTTAAACTTTGATTAGAAATATCTGTTTTAAAAAGTGTTTTTTAATTGTGCCTATTCACAAACAAACATTTTTCAAATTATTTCTTTTTTCATTTCTTTCTGTTTTTTTTTTTTTTACTTTTGTTTCATTTCAATGTCTATTCAGAATATCACTTCTATATTTTTAAATTTTTTTTTGGTGGGATTGATTGATTTGGTTGTTTGTTTTTTACGGCTTTTCAACCTTTTTTTTTTGTTTTTTTTGCAGGTTATTTAAAACTAAAAAATAGTTTTTCGATTGTAAGAATTTTTTTTGGAGATAATAACGATTTACTAAGTGAAGAGTCCTACTAATTAAGAGATGGATTATTTCCCAAGGGTATTTGTGCGCAAGCGAATATAACGAACACAACTGGAATTGGAACTTGGAGCTCCAATTTCCAATTCCAAACCATTATCTACAATTATTACACCACTCACACATCCACACTTACAGCACCTGATATTCCCAAGAAGTGGTCACCCATCTAGGTACTCTAACCAGGCTCAAGGTTGCTTAACTTCAAGAACTGGTGTTTCAATGTAATATGGGCATAAACAAAATGTTCTTGGGATATTAACATGAATTAAACAATAAACATTGATGAATGTTAATGTATATATATTTACCATTTTATAAGATGTAAGAATAAAATATATCCTGATTTTACAAGATAACTTCTTAGAAAAGAATATAACTGCACTTCATAATCCTGGCACATTGGAAAAAGAGAAATACTTTAATACATGGATTTAAAAAAATGTCTCCTCAGTCAATCAACACTACTTCATTCTTTGATTCTTTGGCAGTCAATCCTTTCCATTTATATTGGTCAGAAGTTAACAACTTGATGCCACTCCAGCTTCATCTTAAATGGTTCATGGCTAGTTAATTTTCAATCAGTCTTTATGCCACTTTCTATAGTATAGGTGATCAATAACAATGTGTGTATGTGAATATTTCGAAATACTTTGAACCAACTTCACAAATGAGATAATTTCTAACATTGTTCACTAATTTCTTCTTTTACACAATTGTTAACACCAGATAAATATATCATGTAATCTACTGATGCCTTTTCAATTAACACTCAGATTCTTTATTTTGCATTTTAAAGCATCATATTCAACAAGTGATGGTTATCTACTTTGGGGGTTTATATCATGTGACAAGTCATCACATGACACTTAAACCAGTTTTGGGTAAAATAGACAAATGCGGTTTCATTTTCTCAATTTATACAATATTCTGCAAGCAATTTCAGTGACCCAGTTTATAACATCTAAAAAGAAAAAAAATCACCTGAATAGGAATGATTAATTAAACATTCTAGAGTAAAAGTTGTTGATTTCTAATAAACTGAACAGAATTCTTAGAAAAAAAAAGATCTAAATTACAAAACTTACAAATCCAAAATGAAGTAAAAAATAATTTGTAAACTTTGAACAAATTTCAAAATTATATCTGCACTGCTTATTTAAAATAATATAATCTTCAAAAACTCCATATTGACTTTTCCTTCCAATGAGTAAGATACAGCCAACATGACTAATAATAATTTTTTTTCTTGAAACTTTTAGTTTTAAATCTCTTCACTATTATATTTTTCATGTGACAAAAATGTAAACAATGAACTTTAAACTATCATGGTTTTTGAAGCACTGATTATATTTGAAAACCATATGAGATTCTGTTTTCCAGCCTACTTAAATTCAAAGAAATACTATATAAAAAAAGATATTAATTTCTATTTTATCTAAAAGAAAAAAGAAGAAAAGTTGATAGAAAATATCTCACATCAAATAACTAAGATGGATTGATTTGTCTTAAAAATGTATTATTTTATATACTTGATGGCATGAATCTAAGTTTTTTTATTGTCTCTTATCTGCTATTTTAGCTTAGATTCTTTCATGTGGTTGCACATTTCTCAACTGGAATCCTCATATAACGCCTTCCATTCAGGGTTTGTCCAGGTTTTTAAGCCTGACTGGATTTGTAGCATTTCATCTGGTTTAACAATTTGTTTATTCAGTCAGTCACTATTGTTGGTATCTGTTAGATTTATCACTTTGGAGGTAGATTAGTAGTAGTAGTTTCCTCCTGAACAATGATGATCTGAGAAAGGTTCGAAATATGCTTACTTTCAAACATATTTCACTTATAACTAATATATTATAGAATGTATGGGTATATATATATTAGGTTGGTGCAAAAGTTTTCTGCTTTTTTTTTTGCTTTTTTTTTTTTCACAACTTTAGGAAAAATATTAGTGTTTGAAACTTACTCAGCTCTTAATGGCTTGTACATGCATACTCTTTTAAAAATTGTTAACAGGAAAAGTGATAATTTTACTTTATTTAGTGAAAAATACAACTAAATAGGAAAAATAAAAGCTCCTTTAATATTATTTACTTTTTGTGTTTAATCTGAGATAAATACAGTAGGAACTAGTAATTTGCAAAGCTTTAAAAAAAAAAAAAACGGAGATTTTGATCGGAAGCACAAAGAACACTGAAGGTGTCAGAACTTGAAAACTGATGAATGAGATGAAATTTTGAAGAAAGAAACAGCAGAAATAACACAAACTCGTAGAAAAAATAGAGGTGAATCAGTAAATTGTGCTACATTACTTACAAGCTTAAAGAAGCAAATATTGGTCAACTTTTGGTTTTCTTTTCTTACTCAGCAGAAAAAAAGTTACATTTGAATCAAGATCTTAGTAAATGCTAATAAAAATGGATTTATTACAGTTATCTGAAACAGCTTTCAATTTTTCAACCTAAGTGGAATCTTTTAAAAGGAAAAATATTCTTGGAGTTTAGAATTCAGTTGGAAATCTATGAGGAATTGCTAGAATTTGAACAGATTACATCTACAAAGTGAGCAATTGGCACATTTGAATGGTTCTTTGGTAGACAAAAGATCATTTTCTAGACAGAAGCAAACTGGTAATTTTTGTTGCATGACAGCATCTACTATAACAGAGCAAGTATAGAAAATTCTTCCAATGTCATTTTCAAAATTTCTCACTTGTTTTCATTCCGTACAAAACTTTGCCTAATCAGTGGCCTCAGCAAGTTCTAGATATTGGAGTATTCATTAAATCAAAATCAAAATTGTTCTTTCCGGTGGAGTATACAATTTAATAAAAAGTTCAAATCCTCTCAATAAGAACAGGGAGTCCCAAACCAAGCAAAAAGCCATTATTTCCATGATCTTGTGGCATTAAAAATATAAGATTTGTTTTTCCAAATAACAAATCTCATATACACAGCTACAAAAAAGTATAACAATATTTTTGTCTACTTTTAATGAACTCATTTGTTTTCATAAAGAAGAAACTGATTTTTCTTCTAATCTGCTTATTTCTTTATACTTAACAATTTCTCCATATAACTTTTACTTACAGTTCTTGGCAGTCTTTCAAAACATTAATTTAACTATTATCTGCCCAAGGCTATTCCATTAAAATAATGATAAAATAATAGTAAAATGTATTAACCATAAAATCATGATAAAAATAAGGATAAAAACAATGATAAAAAGCTACTTTGGATTTTTTTTTTATCTCTATTACTTTTTCCTCAATATGATCTTACACCTGACCATAGTTTATTGATGAAGGCATTATTCTTATCTGCATATTAAAATGTTACTTTGCTTACAAGGGTAAATCAATAACCTCTTTAATCTGGCAAGACTGTTAGGTGAAATTTTTATCTGTAATGTCCATTGTATAATGCTAAATCTATAGAAAATTGTTAAGTACATTAAGGAAAGAGATTACATTGAAAAATTCTTCTGTAAATATTTTTCAACCTTTAGCACTCTGCATTATTCACAGTATTACTTCCCCTTCTACTGCATACTTTTTTGAACTAGCTCTGTTGTTGATTTTACTCGAGATAATTTTTGCTGTTGCCATAACAGGATATGAAAGCAGAACCATGAAATTTAAACACACTATTTTTCAGTAATAAGAGTCACCTGCATTAGAAAGACAAACATTTTGCTTGATAAAAAAAAGTTGACTTCAGAGTGCTAAAGGTTAAATCATTAGGCTATCAACTTATTGATATACATCCATGCATACTTTTATGTATTTAGTTTCTGCAGCATGATAAGTAGTTGTCAACTTGCTGCCATTAGAGCAGCATGGCCATCAGTAGTGACTGCTGATTAGTCCAAGTGCTCATCTTTTATAACCAACCAGGGGTGAACCACCACTCTCTTGACCTAATGAGTCCATCCAAAAGGTTTTTTCCTAAATGTATACATACATAAATTTCACTAAATAAAACATTACAGTAAATATTATGATTCACAATACCTACAAACTTTACTTTGCTACCCAGTCCCCAAGCCTGGATGATGACTTCCGAATTCAAACCAACCCCCAAACCTCAGGCATCTTGGTAGCATTTGACATTTCAGTGTACCCTGGAGAAATCATTGCATCATTTGCTGTAGAATCAGTCAACACTCCAGACACTTCAAGGGTTTCTTGAACTTCAAGCAGTTCAGGTACCTCTATCACTGGCACATTGGACCCAACTTTCACCGCGTTCTTGAGGAGGGGAGTCTCACTAGTTGATCCACATGTTGCCTCATCAAACCTCTACCCACTCCCACTTCATAATTTACAGCCCCCAGGTGTCTGCTAATGATGCCCTCCATCCACCACTCCCCAGTCCCAAAATTCCATACCAGTACACAATCATCCATCTTGAAATGACACAGGGGACTTATCACCATTTGTTCCCTGTTCCATATTGGCCTGTTAACCCTGAATTCAGTGATATGTATTGGGCTTCAGTAAATAAAAAACAGTTTGTAACTGACATTTAAACATCAACTCAGCAGGAGAAACTCCTGTTGCTGTATGAGGAGTGGTTGCAAAAGAAAATAGGAAACTGTGTACTCTGGTTTTGAGAACTTCTTTCCCTTCCAGTTTTAACTTCTTCAGTACCTTTTTGAACATGCGCACCGTACACTCAGCCTAACCATTGGAGGAGGGATGATAAAGAGCAGTGAACATTTGTTGGATACCATTTGATTTCAGGAATTGCTTGAATTCATCACTGGTAAAACAGGGGCTATTATCACTCACTAACAATACCAGCAAGCCATTTGCGGTGAATACCCCTCTCAGCTTCTCTATTGTGGCTTGGGCAATGGACATATTAATTATACACATCTCCCTCCATTTTGAATAAGTGTCCACGACAATCATAAATATAAATCCCATAAAGGGGCTTGCAAAATCCACATGAATCCTTTCTTAGGGCTGACTAGGATATTACCAGCAATGAATGGGTGCTTGGTTTGGTTTGCTTTGGTAAGCATGTCTCACAAGTCTTGCAAGCCCTCTCGATATCTGCATGCAAGTTTGGCCACCACACATAGCTTCAAGCAAGAGCTTTCATGCGCACAATTCAAAGGTTCTTCTGATGGAATTCCTGCAATACCTTTAACTTTAATGACAACCTGACTTCCCCCACAATATTGCATCATCTTCACAACTTAACTCCTCTTCCCTAATGAAGTAAGGCCTCCATTGTGCATACAAAGTAATGTTCCTCCAGCTATTTAATATTGCTTCATGCATCCTGCTCAGAATCAACCAAATCCATCATGTTCACTCTGTTCATGATGATGGAATGATCCTCTTCTTGGGATACTACCAGAAGATGACTGAGATGGTCAGCATTACCACTGAACTCCAATGCCTTATAAGTCACTAAGAATAGTGCCCAAGGTTAAGCAGCAAGAGGAGGAATTGGTTTGTTCTCATCAAACAGTTTCAGCAGTGGCTTGTGGTCCATGTATAACATGGAAGAAATTCCCATACAAATATTGATGGAGTCTTTTAACTGCGAACACCAGGGCCAAGCCACCTTTTTGTAGGTGTGCATAGTTCCTTTCAGAGGCAGACAGGATTCGAGATAGGTAGCACACGGGTTTCTGCATTCCATTTTCCATCTTATGTACCATTACCACCCCTACTCTATAGGGAGAGTATCAACATGCACCAGAATGGGCTTTGAGGGGTCAAAAAGCATCAGCAGAGGTGCTGAATACAGTATTTTCTTCTGATTGACTCTCCAATCCCAAATTATTTCCTTCTTCAACAATTGATGAAGGGGTTTCAGTACAGTGGATATTTTGGGTAAATGATTGTTGTGATAATTTAGGGCTCCAAGATAGGTCTTCAACTCTGTTATATTCTTGGGGGCAGGGGCCTCTTGCATCGCAGTCACCTTTTCAGCCAGGGGAATTTTACTTTCTTTGCAAATTCAAAATTCAAGATAGTGATTTTCCAAGCATAGCTTAGATGTGGCACAAGGCTGAAAGTATGGGACATCCAGTGAGGATCGAAATTGTTCTAGTGAGACAAGCTTGCTAACCATTACACCGCCTTGATGTGCCCAACTCAAAAATTCAAGATATGTCACTGACATTTGTTTCTTTTTAGTTTTTGACCAGCTTTGTCCAATGCAGACAATACCTTCCGCAGGTTCACAAGATGACTGGTGAAACCAAAATGTCATCCACTCACCCTTTGCAAAAAGGAGTATCCTTTAACCTTTTGTCCATCTCTCTCTCTCTCTCTCTCTGAAAGATTCCAGTAGCGCTATACACTTCAAACTGTAAGCATGTCTGCTGGTACAACCACGATGGGTGTTTAGTGTGAGTAACTCTTGTGTTTTCTCATCCAATCCAATGGATAGGTGCTACAAAGAGCGGCCATATATATGGTCTGCTTGTAGTTTCCACAAATCCAAATAGCTCCACTATTATCTTTTGATACTGGTACTATAGGTACCGCCCAGTGCAAATACCTGACTTTCTTAAGTATACCCTGGTTTTCTAGCTGGGTTAGTTCCTTTTCAATTCATAAGGCATTGGATGAGTGTTACAAAATCAAGGACTTGTTGTTCTGTCTACTGGTAATTTTACTTTGAAATTTTCTAGCAACCCAACTCCTCACTAAATACAGACTCAAACTTGCCCAACAACTCCTTCAATTTCAAAGGAACATCATCTCCTACTAAGGGGAAATATTTCTCTCTAATCCAGTCGTACTTTTTTCAATCAATTTCCACCCAGTAGTGTCGGCCTGTTACCTTTCACTATTAATAATGGCAACTGACTCTCTGTCCCTTTGTATGCCCCATCAATCTCTGTTACACCACATGGTTTCACTACCTCTCCAGTATAGGTCCTTAATTCTATGGAGCTCTCCTTCAAGTTTTCTAACATCCCTAATTCCTAAAACTTCTTTAAACTCATTACTGAACACGAGCCTCTGGTGTCCCCCTCCATTATCACCCTCCTCTTATTTAACAGCATTTCTACCTGCAGCAAGTTTGGGCGAATGTGACGTCATGATGGTATTTAGCTCCCGCATCTCTACTCCATCACTGCAGTCTTCCAACTTCTCATCTATGTTGTTCACTGCTGTTCTTTTTTTCCTCTTTTATTTTTCCACAAATTTTCTTATTACCATCCTGTCTGTACTTCCGTTGAGTATGTCCTGTTTGTCCGCATTTAAAACAGTTTTTTCCCTTTGACATTTGTCTGCAAGATGGTTGGTATTTCCACAGAGGTAACACTCCAATTTCTTTGGTAAACTATGCAGCGAAGTTGGAGATTCACTTGGCCATCCCTCCCACCTTGTGCACTTAGCATCTCCTTGGAGAATTTTGTAGCAGACTCAATAGTTATTTCTAGAGCTTTATACAATGTTAATGCTCTTTCACTGAGTAATAGTCATTGAATTTTCTCGTTTCTTACTCCAACCACCAGTCTATCTCTTAGGTGTTAATCAGCCATATTGGAGTAATTTTCACACCTAAATATATTTTTGAAAAAGGGTTCTGAAGAAGCATGGAAGACAACCTTCAAAAATAGCTGTGTAAAAGATTTCAGCCACCTCATATAAACAAAGCCAGATGTGTTTTAAAACAGAAAAATGTCTGTAATGAAGACTTATTATATAATGTTGATTTCAAGAAGTTAATGTACATTGGTAATATTTTGTGTGGCTTCCTGTAGCTTGAATAATTGCTTCAGTGCACCTGGGATGGTTTGCATAAAAATCCTTCACCATGTTCACAGGTACTAGATACTGTTCCCTCTGGTTGGGATCCCAGAACTCAAGATCATGTGGATTCTTCTGAGTAATTCTGCTCATTAATTCTGACAACATTTGATCCATGATTTAAATCAGGTCTCTAATTTGGCCAATCTTTCAATACAGTGACACATTCATCAATCAGTCTCTGTTGTACTGCATGCAGTCTATGATATGGAGTTTCATAATGCTAAAAAATCTTGTCTTCATCCAAGTCTGTTATCAAATGTTCCTTCAGCAACAACATATATTTGGCATTATTTAAGCTATTGTCAATTTTAACCAATTCTCTTGAACCATCCCTTTTTCATGCAGACTCTTACCCTTCCAAACTTCACTGTTTTTATTATGTAATGTGGATCATTTCACTTTCTTGTTGACCATCTGACAAATTCACAATTATCAGAATGCAGGTCCATCTTTGTTTCATTTCTGAATGTGATCTTAAGTAGCTGTATCCAACAGTTCATGCCACTTTAACCAACTTAATGTTACCTTCAAATGCTTTTTACTGAGAGCTATTTTCTTCATTGAATTGAATCTCTTCACTCCATGTTCTTGAAGGATACACTTAGTATTATCTACTGACACCAAATCAAACAAGTTGCATTAATCCATCAGTCTATCAGTCCTTTTTTCACTGAGCTTTTTGCTGCCCTGATCAGTTCTCATTTTTATCCAATGTTGCATCTTTTGAAGGCAACTATAGTTTGATCAATTTAAAACACTTCCAGTATTTTGAGACTTCATGAAGATTTCTCAAATGCCACATCTTGACAGTCCAAGTTCCTTAGCAATTGCTCACTGGTTCATATTCTTGGCCATCTTTACTGTCTTCATCCTGGTTTCTTTGGAAACTTTTGCCATGATTTCAAATAATAAAAGAATGCAGGAATTTGATGTTGGAATTTATCCTATATGTAGGAAAAAATCTATGCTGTTTTGAAAAAATATTTGCCTTTTAGCAGTAGGACCAAAAAGAGAAAACAAAAATGGTTAGATGGACAAAAAACTTTGCGTGACTATTTGTGGACATTGTCTTGCATTTTCTCTCTTCAATCAGAACCCCTGCTAAAAAAATATGATAATTAGGCATGAAAATGACTCCAATATTGCTAAAATTTCATCTATTAACAGAATAATAAAATCATTGGCTTATAAGATGGTAATTATTAGTAATTGATAATAATTTAAAACAGTCTAAAACTTTTGTATGGTACTGTATATATAATTTGTGTGTGGATATATAGTATTCTAGATAATAATTGTGCATAATTTTTTTAAACCACTTAGCCAATGACCTATGATTGATAAGATTTCATTTTATTATATTTGAACTTTGGGATATGAAATTTTCTTTATATTTCTTTCTTATTTATAACATTAGGTTTAATTTTATAAAAAATAATTAAGTAACATTCTATCTAACCATCAGTAAATTGGTAATCACTTAGATAACAAGCAGAAAATTTATTTTTTTCACTTTTAACTTTTTCAAGGAATTGTATAGAAGAGTCAAAGTTAAACAATTGTGGCTTTTGGAAGAGTCATTGAAAATAAATTTTTGTTATTTGGTAAAGTTCTTTGTGATCCTGTAGTGCCAGTCTACAAGATCTGACAAAGGACAGTAATCTTTAAGAACTACAAGGCTTATTTGTTTGAATTCATTTCATTGATCTAAGGAAATAGTTGTTTCTAGCTGATAGTTCAGACATTTCTGAACAAGTTGAACACCATGAATGACACCCACATGTCTAGATCTGATAAATCTATTTAAGAATATGACTCAAATACTTAGGTTAATGTTGTGGTGTTTGACAAAACCATCCCAAGAACAGCCTCTTCTGTGTTCAATTTCCTTATCTCTTGTATTAAATTGGTTATAACTGATCCATGCATCAATGAATTTCAAGTTGCTTAATATTTATTAATTTTGTATTCTGGATCTTTATGATGGATTAAGGTTAAGTGCCATCACTACTTTCATTCCCATTCCAGAGTGTAGTTTCTGTTTTGGAAAAGTTTATCCTACTTCTTAGAACACTTGATTTTTTTTTCTTGTTCAAGATCATTCTTATCTTAATTATGAATACCTATGTCACCAGCATGACCCCTTATCATCAGTACATTTGCCTTTAGAAGGAAAACAGAAATGCAAAATTAGAAAAAAGGGAGCTAAAGGGATATATATATATATATATATATATATATATATATATATATATATATATATATATATATATATATATATACACACACAAAGAGTGGATCAATAAGTCTGAAGCTTAGTATAATTGTGAGTTAAATTTTGATCCTCTTGTTGGATAATGTTTGATCTGTGATTAATGGAAATGTATTAGCTTATGTTGAATATATATTTGTTGTTTTTTTATCATTAAGTAACAGACTTATCGATGAACCTACATATATTTTCATCATTCTTAACAGTCTTTGGATGCCAGATTTCATGTTCACATTAATCTGATCAATTCTGATTTTGTCAATTTATCTTCTGTTGACTAATTTTACTAGAAGCAGCTCTTTATAAAACCATCAACAATGAATTTGCCTGAACTTGGTAAGAGAAAACTGGAACTGCTATAGATTTCAATTGATAAAAAATTTGTCATGTTTATAAGATACAATCAACCCTTTCTGCAAATACAATTAATCTAAAAATATTTTTTTTTAAATTTGAGAAAATTTACTACACACCAGACACTTCAATGAATCCATATAAATGGAGAAATGGGTAGGCATATTCCACTGGATCCCATATATTCTCAGTCTTTTTCCAGCATTTCTTGTTTAAGCATTGTTTGCCATTTTGTGCATCTGTTTTTTTTCTCTTTAAAATTTGGAATCGAAAGTTTTTTTTTAAATTTGTTATGAAATAATTATACATAATTATTAAACTCCAATAATTGGTATATTTTTACAATCAAAATGTTTATCATTTAAAAATTTTCTAATGAAAATTATTACTTTTCTTTGTTTTTGCTTTAACGCTATCACTTTTTGTAAATATCTCTGGTTCTATAGAGTGTACACAAATAATTTTTATATCAGAATTTTCAATCTTTCTTTCCATTGATGACACTCAACAAAGACTCACAATTGAACAATGCAAGGTTTCAATCTAGAATACACTATAAGTCAACACCAAAACAAATACTAGTTTCAAGTTGTATTCATTTTATATTAACAATGAAAATCATGCATGAAATTTAGCAATGTTCTTATATAATATTTACATTGTATTGGGTATTATAAGTAATCTCAATTAAAATATACAGGAGGATATGTGTAGGTTATATTCAAATATTATGTCTTTTTATATAAAGAACTTAAACCTTTACAGACTTATAGTGATAGAGGAATACAACTGATATATTTGTGCTTTTAACATTTCTCTTCTGTTTAAGATTTTAATAATATTCTACTTATGATGAAACTGCTATTAACTATAAAATAATCATTGACTTTTATGATGAATAGAATAGTGATGATTGTTAAATTGATAATTGTAACATTGAATAATGGTGACAACTTCACCATTTGTATTTCTTTCAAATACATTTAGTACTAAGATGGTATTTTATTATTAAGAAGAGTGCAGTTGTTAAAACTGAATTATTACAGGGAACAGTGAATGCCTTTATTCAAACAATATATTCTTTTCAAACTTTTAAACCAATATTCATTGTCTATATTCTGGGATGAGTAGTTACCATTATTTAAATTGGTTTAAATATTTTTGTCTTTCTTGTTACCCAAAACCATTCAGATTGTGTGCCCTCCAACCTTCTTAAGGTGTCTGTCAATCTAAGTAACATTCAGTGAATTTTGAACTGAACCCCTTATTTAATCTATGGAGTATATTGTTCTTGTAGATCAAAGGTTTATTTTTAAATTTCAGGGTCAAACCATGATAATGACAAAGATGGAACATTCAATGATGTAAATACTGAGTGTCTATTTTGTTTTTCTTTTGTTTTCTTTCTTATGTTTTAAAAATAATTGAGATCAAATCATAGATGATGTCAGGAATTTCTCTTTACATCAGTGGTTCTCAAATGGTGTACCTGGGCACACTGGTGCACCCTGGAAGATGTCTAGGTGCACTCTGGCATTCCAACAAAATATATGTCCAAATATAAGTAATAAATATATTTACTTTATTATATTATGGTACTTGTCTTGTTGCAGATAGCCCTCAAGGAAAGCTTCAACGATAGAAAGCTTTTGTTTTGTTGTATTGAACTGGTAGGAGTTGCTGGTTGGTCCTAGATTGCCTTATCGAAGAAAGTTGCTTACTAAAAAATGTATTATATAACTAAAATGATGACAAGGATTAGGACTGTTTATTTAAAAGTTGTCTTATTTATACTTTCATAATAATTTATCATTTATAATTTATCACATATTTGTTTATAAGCAATTGTGATAAATTAGTTACTTTATCATAAACACATCAATTGGGATTACTTATTCTATGCAGTGGGTGCACTGCAATGTCATTTCTGAATTAAGAATACGAAAGATTTCACTCTGTGCTAAACCATTCTTTTCTTTTTTCATTCAAAGAAAACATTTAAAATCTGACTCAGCAACTGATCAGATTTCTGCCAACCAACCATTAAATATCATTGAAACATGTCTTTCAGATTTTCTAGGGAATTTCATGATAAAACTTTAGAATTTAGATCAGTGACCCTTAATCAAACAGATTGTCAAAGAAAATCATTTAAATTATAAAAACAATTCAATTAGCATAACTACATTTTTGTTTTGTTTTTTTTTCAAATGCTTTTATTTTTAGTGAGGGTCTTATTTTGTGCAATTTCTACCCACCCCCATCCACATATATAAAAATATTACAGTATTTTTTAAATTGAAATATGGTGCCTTTCCTCAGGAATTTGTACAGCTCTGCCTACCAAGCATGTGCCAGTGTGACTCAAACAGACATTAAAAATAGAAGAGTTGTGCCTACTACTTATTTTCTGATAAATACATCCATACAAAATGGATAGGTTTCTTAAAAAGAAGCAAGATATTGAAAAATTCAATTCTGGAAGTGACCAAAACATAAGTGCAAATAAGAAAGCAAAACCACGACTTACTCCCAAAACAATGAAAGTTATTTAAGTTTTGGTTTTACTTGGACCAGAAGTGATGATAAGCCTTTGCTGCTATATAGTATATGAATGTAAAATGGCAAATGAATCATTACTTCCTAGTAAATTGTGTAAACATTTAAAAACACTTACAAAACAAATCTACAAGTTATTTCAAGAGATTGTCCAAACAGCAAGCAAAAGATGCAAATACTTTTAAAAGTATAATGACTGTTTCTGAGAAAGCTCAAATTACTTCTTATCAAGTTTCAGAACTGATAGTATAAAATATGAAAGCTCATACCTTAGGTGAATCACTTATTTTACCTGCATGCAAAAAAATTGTCATGACAATGCTGGGAAATGAAGCAGCAATGAAAATAAGCAAGATTCCTCTGTCCAACAATACAGTTCACAGGTGTATTCTAGAAATGTCTTCTGATATCAAGAAAAAATGGCAGTAATTTGTTGTGGATAGTCAACTCAAAGAAATTAAGAGCTTTTAGCAAATTCAAATTCCATTTGAATCCATTATAATTTTACATGCTAATACCCTTGGGAAAAAGGTATTAATTTTATTAAGTTATGGGTAAATAGTAGAACAGACCGGGTTCTTTAGCCTTGGATGGCAACTGGTCTACTGCAGAAAAAAATGGTAACCTCTGTGAAAAAAAAATCATCCCCTGTCAAATCAAAAGATACATGATTGCCTAAGCATTTCTGTTCATATTAACTTGATTCAAATTTTGCATTGCAAATTGATGAGTCAACAGACATTACCAGCAAGGCACAAATATTAGCATTGATTTTATTAATGAAGATCAAATAGTAAAAATGTTTCTTTTTTGCAAAGAACTAAGTGTAACTACAAAAGGTGAGGATGTTTTTAACTTTCTGAATAACTATCTTGATAAATGGCAGATATGGAAGTTGTGTGTAGGCATTTGTACATATGAGGCCCCTTCCATGGTAGTTTGTATGAAAGAAGTTATGTTTTTGTAAAAAAACAAAATGAGAATGGTAATGTAACTTACAGCTTTCTTCATAGGGAGGCCTTGATGGCAAAAACATTGGGAGGAAAATTAAGAGAAGATTTAGATCAAGTTGTTCTGGTGGTAAATTTTATTAAAACAAGACCTGTTAAATTGTGTTTATTCAAACAACTTTGTATTGAAATAGATTCTCAACACAGGTGGTTGCTTTTACACACCGAGGTAAGGTGGCTATCAAGGGGGAAAATACTTACTTGTGTACAGGAGTTATGACAAGAACTAGTGTATTTTGAAGAGATGAAACAATTACATTATTGCGACCTCCTTCAGTGAGAATTTTGGATTACCAGGTTACAATATTTGGCCAATATATTTCAGCAGCTCAGTATTTTGAATACTAGCATGCAAGGGAAAGATAATATTCTCACATTCACTGACAAAATGAGTGTTTCAGATTTGTAAAAGAAAAGCTGTTGAAGGTAATTTGGAAATGTTTCCATTGGTAACACATGCATAAATGAAATACTTCGAATAATTGTTGAACATTTAACAAGTTTGGAGGAAAAACTAAGTTCTTATTTTCCATCACTTAACACTGAACAATAGGATTGGATTAGAAAGCCATTCATGGAAACTTCAAGTGATTTTGGTTTAACATTAACTGAAGAAGAACTGGCAGCTATATCCACTGATTGTGGGGTGATGATTAAACATAATGAATTGTCTCTTGAAGATTTTTGGATTGCTATAAAAAAAGAATATATGTCAATATCTAAAAAAGCTCTGACCATTTTTACTACAGTTTGAAACATCATATTTACATGAATTAGGCTTTTCTGCTCTCACCACAATTAAGTGCAAAAAGAGAGGAACTCTTCAATGTATTGGCAAGGAAATGAGAGTTTGCCTATCAAATATATGCCCAAACATTGAAGAAATCACTAAAACTCATCAGGCTCATGTTTCTCATAAACACAAGAATGAATAAACTTAAGTTATGTTTTATTTTATATTTTTTATTGCATTATTTTTTCTGCAATATTTGCATTATTTTTTTTCCAAAATTTTTATATAGTGTGCCTGCAATAAAAAGTTTGAACCACTTTATTAATTAAATACAATATTTAATAAAATACAAATAATTTCTTTTATTTAGTTTTTTTTAGTGCCATGTGACCTAACCTATTGTAAATGCTGGGCTTAACTTTACTATAAAATCAGTTATAGTATATATAAGTACTGTAAATTATAAATTTGAATATGTTTTCATCTTTGTAGTTATTGTTCAGTGGATTGTAGTTGTTATGATAGGTAGTCTCTCAAGAGAAGATAACTCTCCCATAGGTATAGCGATACTGCCTTTTATACAGAACCTAATTTACATATCACTACACCTCCCTGAACCTAAAAGGCTTTATACCTTTAGTTGATATTTGACTTCTACAAACAACCCTGGGAGACATCATCTGTCTCTCAGAGTGAGTCTATTTCTTTTTATGTGAGATCTAGGTCTTAACTGATTCTCCTCATTTGAATCATATCTTTGGTCACTCTCATCCCCAGATTGTTCATCACTACTACTGGATACACTCATTCTCGTCTCCCTCTTCTGTTCTTCACTTTCATATTTCTGGTAATCTTCCTGATCACTCTCAATACTGGATTCATTCATTCTTTATGTGTCATCTGTTCTGCTTTCACTTCCTCCTCCTTTTCCATAACTTCATGCTTTCTTGTGGTTCTAAATTGGTTTTCATGCGCCAGTATGTCCTATCCATTCTTTGTCAACACTGCTTTATTAAATCCCTTTTACACCACAAAATTCACTTTTTCAGAACTTGAATCCTTGTCCTTTGTGTACCACACACTTTCATTCATAGCAAATGACATGGTAATTGGAACCCTTATTTATCTTCCCATCAATACAGATGGACTTTGTCTTCTGCATGCTCTATAACTTAGGATTAGTCTGAGTAAATAACTCTCTGTATCACAATCCATTGGAGAGAATTCTTTTAATCCCATTTTTTTTCTATTTGAACCATTCTCTCCTCAATTCCATTTAACTGTGGATGGTAAGGTGGTGTTGTGTATGGAATGCAGCCAATATGTCTTAACCATGTACATAAAATTTCTTCACAAAACTCAGGTGCATTGTCAGAGACCAAAGTTTTTGGAACTCCATTTCTAAAAAAAAAACACTATCCTCAACACCCACTTCACAGTAGTGGATTTTCTATCCACAACTTTAATAACTTCAGGCCAACCTGAATACAAGTCGATTAATATCAGAAATAGTCTTATACCTTTAATGTATTCATGTCCATGGTTCCATTTCCTTTGGCCAAGAGTGAATTTTTTTTGCCAAGAGTAAATTTTTTTCTTTTTTATGCTCACTTTAGGCATTTTTTAACATACTCTTCCATGCTTCTTGAATAGCCTGGCCACCATGATTGCAACTTTAACTTAATTTGCATAACCAATAAACCTCCATGTATATCATCGTGCACGTCTTTAATTACTTCTTTTCTCAGAGACTGTGGAGGCACTATGATATCCCCATTATATATAATTTCTTTGTCTATTATTAATCGATGACTTGACTCTTTATAAGGCCTCTCAGCTATAGAGCATTTACTCCATGTATTTCTCTTTATTCTATTCACAATTCTATTCAACACTGGATCCTACCTATAGTTCCCAACCTAAGTTGATTTAAGGGTGATACGTCTATTTATATCCAGTGCAAAATCCTATCCTCACAATTTTCACTTGCTTCAACATTTTTACTCTGAAAATTTAACCAAGATAATGCATCCACATATTTCCTTTAATATATACAATGTCAAAGTCAAACACCATAAGCTTCATCACCCATCTTTAATATTCTGGCAGTTGTGACCTTTGGCAATTCAGGGGTTGAATATAAATTCCAAAGGCTTATGATAGATTTTAATAGAAATTTCCTTCCCAGCAAAAATTTTTTAGCTCTTTCTGTGCTCCAGACAATCGCCAATGCCTACTTCTAATAATATTTGAATAATTCGCCCCCACCAATGTTAGTTTTCTTGATAAGTACATTCCAGGGTGATCCTCCTGCAACACTATTGCAGCTGTAGCACAGTCACTGGCATCAGTGGTGAACATCATTTCTTTTGCTGAGTCAAAGATTTTAACAACAAGTTTGTTTATGAGTGCTTTTTTTAATCTCACAAAAGCAATCTCCTTTTTGTCCATTGAAACTCAGTATTCTTCCTTATTTCATTAGATAGTTCCACAAGGTCATTATATATTTGTTATAAAATTTCCATGATTAAAAAATCCTTATTTCTGGACAGAATCTATCTTATTAATAAGCTTAAATGGAATCTGGGTTTAAATCTTTGAATTTTCAATAATAAATACAAATTTTTTGATAATTTTTTTTTCAGATTTTTTTTTTTCAAAACTTAATCATTCAATTTTCTCAAATTTTTATATTTGAAGCATTTTAATAAATATAACAATAACATGACATCCTTATATACAATTATTTTTTTTATCCCTCTAAAATTTTGATAGTTATTTTCCTTAAAATTCCTTGAAATTTTGCTAAGAAACAAAAATGTTTTCATCTTCTTAAAAAAAAATAGGGGTTATTCATTTTCTGAGAATATGTTGAAACTAGTCTATTTTTAGATATATTAAAACAACTTTCTAAGAAAAGTATTTTAAACGAGATGAAACTCAGAAGGTCACAGTTTTAATCATTGCCACTGAGATCCAATGCTAAAGTATCTGGTGATTCAAGACAGACATTAGTAACTGCCACAAACTGGAAATTCCAGAGGTGAGACAAATTAAACCAATAAGTTTAACAAATTAATTTTTTTTGCTAATCACACAATTTACAACTTTTTTGATTCTAAACAACTTGTTTTATGAATATGAAAGGAAAGTAAATGCTATAACATACCTATAACAGACAATTTATTTAAATAAACAAAAAAAATTAAAAAATTCTATAAAAAATAATGCATTAGGCTTTTGCCAACAACTGTCTTGTTAGTATGCAGACTAATTCACAGTGACTACTACTCAGATTAATAATTGCATCATCATTGGACAAGTTCCTCACTATTGTAAACAAATTTAAACTGAACAAAAAAAATTCCTTTTTGAGATAATATCAGCTAAATGATTTTTTTTTAGTATTTTATTTATATTTTCCTCTTTAAACCAGTTCACCAACAATAATTGCCAAGATTACTGAATAAACTTGTCAATATAAGAATCAACCTCTAAATTTGTTTTGGTGTAAAAAAAAAAAAATGTTGTACTACAAATTTTAACAGTTCTTTTCAAAAACTTTATGCAGAAGAAAATTTTATTTTTGCTGATTTTGTCTCCATAGTGTTGAACTTTTTAGGCCATTCAACATAAAAAACAACATTTTGGGATCAAAAAAGTTCTTAAAAAAAAGTCATTGTTTTTGAAACAGAAGACAATCACTAAGGAGAAATGGTATGAGATAATTTTTTTTTGATTTTTTGAAAACCTGTTGGTTTGACATTCCCATCTCAGATGGCTTAAAAAAGGTCTGTAATGCTATTCTTTCTAGTCTAACTCTTCATTTACTTGTTCTAATGCTAAATTGTTTGCACAGTTTCAGTTTAAATATTGCCCTGAAAGCCAAGCTTTTTAATCAAAAATAACAGATGAAACAACTGACCCAGTTCATTATCAGAACATTTTGAAAACGTAACTTTTAAATTTTCATTAAGTTTTTTGCATTGATTTTTAAATTGGGAAAATTGTCAATCATCAAACTTTAAATCAGCATTTATCAGTAAAATCCCATGTGTTTTGCATTTGAGTTCCATCCAGTCACTACCAGTATCTAGAAACATTTTTTAAAAATATTATTGAAGTGCTGTTAAATTTCTTTTGTTTCAGTTGCCTATGTTTTCCATTGCAATGTTATTTTAAATTCTTCCTGATGAAAATTTTTCTTGGTCAGCATTTGATTTGATATGTCTTTTTTACTAGTTTTATAGCATTCAGCATTTTTCCAAAAGGACAGTCTTTAAAAGGATGTAAAAATTTCCAAAACTTGCCTAACATTTTAATAAACCTTTAAAGTCATTTTTCCATAGCTTTTACCAATTTTTTCAGAATGTGTACTGGAGTCTTTAGAACCCTATTTCAAGATTAGATATTTCCCAAAAATATAAATTGACAATTTTAAATTTGATCTAGTTTTTCAACTTGGGAACCTGATTTTTTATTTCCCAATTTTGCATTAATATGCCTAATTTGTTTTTTCTTGAAAATTTGCAGCAATCTGGCAAAAGGATGTTGAAGGTTTATATTCATTGTTTTTACAAAAACTTTTGTTGTTGCTGTTTTGACTTTATTCAACTATTTATTTTTTGTTTTAAATTTTGCATTTGATAAGCTTTAAATTTTTTTTTATATTTGAAAGTAAAATTATTTTTCAAACCAAATGGTTTTATTTGTAAAAAACCCAATTTGAATGTGTTTTGAATGTTTCAAAAAGAAGGTCATCCAATTTAAAGTTCAACCTTAAAATAATTATGCACTTGTTATACTACATTTGTTTTATTTTTCAATCATCAACTATTATTTTTCCTTTTAGAATATAATTTATTTAGAACTTGTGTTTTAACTTTTAAAACCATTTGTAATATTTATTATTTTTTATATGCAATAAAACTTTTAATTATGTTTTTGTTTTCAATTTATTAAAATAATTCTAGTGTACATAATTGCTTTTCTCATAAAATACTATATTTAGTAAAAAATGAAATTTCTTGAGATTCAACTTTGTACTCATAACCTCATACCCTTGAACATTTTATAATATTGGACAAGTTCATATATTCTTTTTTCCAACATTTTGTTCAGGAGAGTGAACAGGAAATTTTGGGCTTGAAAATACATGGGATGACTGCTTTAAGACATATACTCACCTTGTATCCCTTAATAATCCAACATCCAGTTCTACAGAATTCATGGAATTTACCAGCTTCAATGTATCCACTCTTAATATGTCGATTCCTAAAAGACTGTGGCTTTTGGTGTTTTCTGCCACTATGATGAGTATTATCTTGAATCTGTTTTTTATCTCAAACATACCCTCAAAGCATCCTAAAATTTTGATAATTGTCCCATCAAACTGTTTCAACTAGAGATTACTTTAACTTTGGTGTACCCATTCTTTCCCCAAAATTCCTTGGTATCAATATAACATTACTTCCAGTATCCACCTGCATGAGTAAAGTTACTCTGTTCAACTTCACCATTTCCCTACTTTTATCCTGTCTATCTTTCCGTACTTTCAATTGGAGGATCTATATTTTATACTTTCTCTACTCGCTTTTCATATGTGCATGCCATCTGGAAATGATTCCTCTTTTTACACTTAAAACACCATTTCCTGAAGGCTGGATACTTATTTTTGCACTTTTCATGTTCCTTATTGCAATATCTGCCTACAATTAAGCTTTTAGTAGCACTGTAAGTCTCCATGTTGCCTTTGGAGACCTTAAATTTTTTATTCAATTCCAGATGCTGTAAGAACTCCACACATTCCAAATTCATATTATGAGCTTGAAGTTGCTCTAGAATTTCAAGCTTTTATGAGATGTTGAACATTCCTTCAATCATTCTGAGCACAATTAGCTTGTCTTCGATAGACATTTGTTCCAAAAACATTCTTTCAAACTCACAATATCTCAATGCTTCTTTCAATCACTGAATATATTACATAATAGTTTCATCTGGTCTCTGTCTACTTTTGAGAAATTTAGTCCTTCCATTATGACCAATCTTTTTTGTGTTGTACATTTGCTTCTATGATGGCCACAATTTCTTCATATGCTAACACTTTAGGATATACCATGACAGAGATTATTTTTATGGCCTCACACCTGGCTGAGGCCAAAAACAAATTCATAACTTCATTTTCTTCTCCACTAACTTTGGTGTCCTTTAAGTTCTTTACTCTTGCTGACACTGCAAAAGACCTAAGCCAAGTTTCTACATACTTAGGATCCTCCATTGTGGTTAAGTAACCAATTGGCAATGCCATATTGTTATGATAGGTATTCTTTCTGACGGATGACGTCTTGTCAAGAGAAGATAACTCTCTCCGAGATATAGTGATACTGCCTTTTATACAGAACCTAATTTACATATCACTACAGTAGTCACATAATTTAACTTGAGTGAATGTTTACAAGGCATCTTAATAAAGCCATTAATATGAATGAAAAATAGTTTAATAATGATATAATGGCCTTTTAGTCCTCTTCAAAATGCACTTTTTGCAACTTCACACACTGTTATGGCAACCATGTTACTTCAGCAGGCCTACTGTTGTATTATATTCCCCCTCATCTATGCAAGTAGTTCATTATTGGCATATTTATAGGTTGTGTGCTTGACAATTTGCTATTTTCTTGGAATCCTTCAAAACACCTCTCAGTCTTTTGACTTTGAAGAAATGCCAAGGGGGCTGGATTATTTTTTGGCCTCTGTACACATAGGAACCCCCTTTTAAACTTGGCCTTGCACCACATTTGCTTTGAGTTCTTATAAATAGTAGCCAACTAAGAAGTTTCATTTTCATGGCTATCTTAAAGCAACAAAAGGAAATTTGAAAAAAGAAAATGAAACCATAAAGAAACAATAAATCAACAGATAGACTTAGAAAAGTATGAAATTATGCTTATAAATTATACTGGAATTTATATAATTTGGCATATCCAAAATTTGATGACAAACTTCAGGGTTTATTATTTTGTTATGGGGCTATACCTGGAAATCCTAGTCATTTTAAAATCCCTTGAAAAATTTGGTGAAGCAAATATCAGGAGCATTGTAGATAAAAACACAAATTGAATTGGTAAGAATTTGGTCATTTACATTGGGAGGGAGCACAAAGGAATCTTTTTAGCAGCTGACACCAATGGTCAATTCTTTATTCAATCACTGAGAAAATAATTGAGAAATTATAAAATACTTCCATATCTGCAAAAAACTGGTATTCATGTAATAAAATACATTTTCCCAACAGAAATTGTGGACACAGTTTTGAAGCCAGTATCTGAAACCCCACATGAAGACACACAATTTTTTTTAAAAGAAAAACTCAACCCAATCAGTGCCAAAGAAGGTCATGTCAAAATGGCAGATACTTGTTTTGCAACTATCCAACAAAATTTTGCTAGCCCTATGGTGTATAAGACAACAATACTTGGGATAAAATCTGCCCAAATTTTCAATGACCTGGTTATATCAAATGTAGTGGACAATGAAAAGAGCAACTGCACCAACTATTGACTTTTAAAAACCTGAAACTTGCACTAAAAATTAACACATCCGCTTGTAATAGCAAGAGAATAGTAACAGTGGTAACTTTGAAGGTAAACATTTTGAATATACACAGAACTGTGTTACAACATTTCAAAGTCATTGATTCTTGCTCAAATAACATTTAATTTAAAAAAAAATCATGTAAAACTTGGCCAGACCTTTTTTTTTAATCACTTCATCACTAGTAAGGCAATAAAGCAACTAAGATGCAAGGGGGTTACTGAGTGAGAAAATATAAGAAAAAGAAGACATTATTAATAAAAGTGGACAATAAAAAACAGGAATTGAGAAGACAGAAGATAATGATTGATTGAAACACATTCATGATTACTGGAAAAAAAAACATCATTCCAGGGAGTTCTGACAAACTTATCTGAGTAAAATGCAATGCCAAAACTGCATTTTTTAGGAGGTTTTGATCCCTCTACATAATCTGGCATAACAGTATTTTATGTAACTCAAATGCATATAATTCCTAATTCTTAAGCATGTTCACAATAGTTCTTTTAAATGTTTCAGCTGAAGATTCAGTTTTGACTGCGTGTAATCCAGACAGCTATTATTACAGTTGCTACACTAGGCTTGCTTAAAAATATCCCCTTGTTCAAAAGTGTTGCACAACTTTCTGCAGATGAGAAAAATAAATTTAATATCTTTGATTTCTAAATATGAAGATATATTCATACAAGATCTCAAAGAAAGCTGCAGGAAAAAATAGTTGAATATAAAATCATTACTGAAAATTTAAGACCATTTTATCAAAAACCAAACTGGGTACCAACATTGTGGAAACCAAGAATCAATGCCAAAATTACCAAAATGCTAGACAATATTCTAAAACTTGTAGAGTCACCTTGGAATAGTCCTATCACTCTAGTAAAGGAAAAGGATAACACAACACGGTTTGTTTACAATTTCCAAAAATTGAATGACATAATAATAAGACATGTATGTTTCACTTCATATTAAAGACATAGTTGACAAAATGGGTGGTGCAGTTTACAGAACAATTCTCAATATGGCATCATCAATACTAAGAAAAGAAAAAGATGAAGAAAAAGCTGCCTTCCCTGTTCCACAAGAAAAGTTTGAATTCAACATCATACCATATGTTTTATGCAATGCAGACTAATGTAGTCCATGATTAATGGCCTATTTACCTTCCAGCATTATGCACCAAACAAGCTTTAGCTGATATAGATAACATTGCCATTTAAAGGATATCTAAGCTGTATTCAATGCATTACCTTATGCAGACATCATGTTGAAGCAATTGAAAAAAAAAAAGGGTGGAATTCTTGAAATATAAATTGTCTAGGGCTGGTATCAAGTCACAAAAATTTCTCACAGATACAATACATAATTATGAATGTCAAAAAGACAAAGAAGAACTGAAACATTTCTTAAGACTAGCAGGACTTTACATGAACGTCATTAAACTTTTGCTGAAATTTTCAGGCCATTAAATAAACTCTGAAGAAGTGGTGTAACAATGGGATCCTAACTTTAATTATCTGAAAAAATAAATTACGCTCAGAACCCATCCAGGCCTTCCCTTGATATGATGAACAATTTATTGTTAAAGTTGATGCAAATAATGTTACAGTCGAAAGTGTACTTTCTCAAAAGAACAATAATAGCATAATATTGAAATCTAACTATAATTCATTAGTTCATTTATGCACCCAGAGAGATCCCAAAGGGAAATTTGCAAGATGACTGTTGAAACTTAAAGAATACAGTTACATCATCAGATACTTCCCTGGTAAATTGAATGTAAAAGTGGTTGCCTTGTCAAGAGCATCATGAGCCACATCTACAACAGTTAATTTGAATAAAATCTTTGAAAATAAAGATGTATGCAATCAACTATAATACCAAACATTTCAAGGAAGTAGGACAATACTTTGGCTTATTTCTGGACAGTTCTCTAAATAGAATGACAAGCTTCTCCAGTTCTGCCAAAAAGACATCCACCATTTCACCAGGACACAGATGCTGCATCATAAATTGTTTGTATCCCATGAAGGAGTTGGTCACAAAATGCAGTTACTAGGTTTTCTTGAATCTGTCTAATATCAGACTTCTGCTTTCTTCTGTTGTCTATATACCACAAGTGCACCTCTTCTCAGATGCAGCAGGAGGAC
The DNA here is from genome assembly GCA_903632075.3 of Acanthosepion pharaonis. Taxonomy (NCBI): domain Eukaryota; kingdom Metazoa; phylum Mollusca; class Cephalopoda; order Sepiida; family Sepiidae; genus Acanthosepion; species Acanthosepion pharaonis. Next base: position 68,281 of record CAHIKZ030002069.1, on the reverse strand, counting down.
TTGTTTCATTTTGGTAATTTTGCACAATTCACAATTGAGCTCCACATGTTCAATCCTCTCAATCACAGGCTGATCAGTTTCATCACCATTGAATTCAGGAATTAAACTTGGGTTGAGTGGTTTATCCACCATGTGGTGAAAGTTTTGCTGAAATAACTTGTGAGAAAATAACAATAAAGTGGTTCAGATCCCAAATCTGAAATCTGGGGTCATAAATCAAAAGGTCAAAAAACAATATGTCTGTAATCATGACTTTTGTAGTGAACTACCACAAAGGGCAAAGATGCCCAGAGTTGCATCTATATTTTGCAACGCTAGAATAAAATCAACAATAAAATAATTTACCTCTAGTGCAAGCAAAAATTTGAATGTGCCTTGTAATGTAAACTGTCCAAAGGAGAAAGAAATGGCAGCTTTGTGGTTTACATATTTAAAATAAATAGATCCCAGAGTAAGATACTCTCTCACAAGATTATTGTTGTAAATTTTGGCTGTCAATGATACATAAACACAAGAACAAGGTGACAAGGGAGAGAGGTAAAAAAAAAGGACAGTTGACTGCTGTGTTGAACTGGCTACATGTATCATGGACAAGAGAGAAGAAACTGATTGTAGGCATTGGTTGTGAGAAAAAGTTTAAAGCTTTTTTGCTACAATTTTATTAAGTCAAAATTTTTGCTAGATATGTTACAGTGAACTTCCAGTGCATTTAAAGAATTATGCAATAGATACCTTCATTGCTGAAAGAGAATGAAAATACTTCAGTTAGAAGAAAGGACAATAAAAGAAAAGGATTCAGGAAGACAGATGATGATGGTGATGATGATTGAGGTTGCATTTACATTATTGAAGATTGTAGTCCACAGGAGAGCAAGAAACTGGAAGAAAGTTCCACAGATTGGAAGTGCAAGAAAATAAACTATTAGAATAGTACTTATGGCTATATATATCTATTTTATCAGTAAAACAATGAAACTTAGTTGTAAAGTAGGAGAGTGCATTAGAACAACTGCCATGAAAATATTTATAGAAGTGACAGGAGGAAGCCATGTCACAGTGGTGGAAAAGTGACTGAAGTCAAGATACCAAGTCAGGATCAATAACATTACAGACTCTTCTTTGATTTTTATCAAGAAATTTTATATATATAGCAGGAGTACCAGACCAGATATGGCAACAATATTCAATGCATCGACAAATATGGTAGATTTATAAATGTGCAAGATGGATTCTAGTAAGAAAAATTATCTGGTATGGTACAGTGAACCAACTTTCCTAGCAGTAGACATAGCAATTGATTCAGTATAATCACTCCATTTCATGTCATTGAAAAATATAAGACCAAGAAGGTACAATGAGTTGCTCTCCTGGATGTTAGCATCAACCATGTTGATGGAAGGCAAAAAAGATTCTCTATGATGACTTGGTTTTATAAACTTAGGAAATATTATTTTTATTTAAAGTTAAAATATTATTTTTATTTAAGTTAAAATTTTCTTTTTCTAAAATAAAAATTGTGGTAATAATGCATCATCCTGAATGAAGTACCTTGCCAATTTCTGTTAACTTTGCTGAACTGAGATGGAGATATCAGTTAAGATGACATAAACTGATGTTATTTTCTTTGATAGCTGATAATACAAGGGAAAGATACTCTAAGGACATAGCATCTTCTGCAGAATATATGAAAAATAGAGTACATTTTTAGTTCATTTTTAAATGTTCAGTGTTATGGACCCATCTCCAAAATATTTTCTAAATAAGAAAGTGTAGTGAGAGAATACATTAACCACTCCAGGCAAAGCAAGCATGTAGCCTGTTTGACATGTAAATCCAACATGGCTGATGTTGCGAAAAGCAGCCATTTGCAATCATCCCACTACATGTGATGATACTCTTTTTAAAACTATCAGTTATTCACTTACGTGATTCAAAATAGTATTAAATAGTGGATCGCAGAGTCAGTTGGGAGAGTGAACTTGTAGAGTACGGAGTGTTTGTTTGGATCAAAGTGCATAGAAGTTTCACTGCAAGAGTTGAACCTGTTGATTCGTTGTGTGACCTTTGCAGTTACATCTCTTAACCGTTGACACTCACCCCCACCAAATTGAGCTTTAACTTCAGAAAGTCTTTCAGTTTCTTTACGCTGAATGGAAAATTTTTCTGTTAGATGAATTGTATGCATTTATATGTGTGTATACATATGCTGCATCTCACATTATTAGCCATTCAGTTTTTTTAAAAATTAGGAAAAAATGATGAAGGGTTTCATGAAAATATTTACACTATTAATGCACTGGATATTTTACATTATAGTAGACTATATCATGCCGTTCCAATGATGTGATAAAAGTTTTATGAATTTTATTGGATTTTCCAAGCTTCAAATTATTAGACTGGTTACTGAAACGCTAAGAAACATGTAGTTAAAAATTATAATTACAGAATGCATGCATACAAGTTTACAAAGCTAAATGTTTTGAACAAAAAAAAAATGAAAATGCAATCACATTAAAGACAAGCTGATAAAGACACCATTTATGTGAAATATATTCTCCATGTTTTGAAACTAGTTTCATTCATTTATTTATTTTTCTTTTATTGAGTTTTTGTATTTTTTCAAATGAAACCAACTGCACAACATGAAGAATACCATTCCAAACTTCATCTGTGCTAGTCTATTGCCAACTGTTAATGTAAATCTCTTTAGAAAGCTCAGCAAGTTTGGCTTAGACTGAGCAAACAAGCTGGCCATTTAATCAAATAGATGCCTTTGAAATACATTTTATTCAGATATTCAGTAGTTTCTTTCACCTAATGTCCTGATTCATTGTCATGCATAAAAATCATTTTCTTCCTGAAAATGATTTTCAAGGTAAACGTGTTCTCTCCACTTAAAAGCCTGCTACAACACAATTTTCCTATCCTAATTTTCTTTCATTCAGCTTTGTGCCTTAGCTAAGCTTAGTAAATATCTTTGTGTATATATACACTTACACACTGTATATTTAAAAGATCAGTATTTAGGATGGAGTGTACTTTTAAAAATATTTCTTTTACACTAGCAAGAATAATTTCACAAAAATTTGTTTGTAAAATTTAAAGCTATGTTGGGAAAACGTTTAAGAAAAAACATTGAATCACAATCTTCTTTCCATCCTTACTACCATGACCACTGCTATTATTATGGATAAAATGTTTTTTTTTTTTTTTATTAGGTAAAAGATAAAGATTTACATGTAACATTTCTGTTCTTGATTCTGATCCAGACTGAGCATAAAGATTCAATGATAATTGTATTGTAATCAGTTGCCTGTAGCCCTGAGCAGTTTTCTTACATCTCTTATTCCTTCTTGTATACAACTTTGAAAACAAAGTTATTGTTTGATAAACTGTTGTATAAATTAAACAATGTAATTAAATACCCATGTGTACATAAAGTCGTCTTAAATACACATTTATACATACATCTCCAAATAAATGATGGGGCTTCTATTTTATAATTATTTAGAAACTCAGATCAATCTTATTGGCTGTTTACTACTGTGTATTATTCTGAATTTCATATTGCAATTATTTCTGGACAGATTAACCAAACACCTCAACTGATAAGGTAAAAACTCTTCCCAAAGAGTCAATGTCAGTAGAGTTGAATGATTAATTTGCAGTCACCAGTTACTTCTAAAACAATACTGACAAGTAGAATATCTCAAGATGAATTTTATTTGAAAACCCAATGAAACAGTTTACAAGCCAAAGCTTATAAACAAAAATATTTTATCAGTTTTACTTTTATGACACTAAGAGAGCCTTTTCACTTTTATAAGTTTTCAAAACATTATTGAACTTTTTTTAAATGAAAAGAAAAAAATCTCACAGATCAAAATTTATTTCAAGTGCAAATCTTAGATTTAAAAATGTGGGTAATTTTGAAGTGTTTTTATTGTGTACAGTTTGCGAATCGCTATTTAAAAGTTTTGCATCCAAACAAAAGCTGCAGTTGTGTACCATTTGCCTCCTTGAATAAAATTCACAGCTGTAGATAACTTTCGGCTTTCTTCCAATTGTTAAATATTGGCATTAGTAGGCTCATCTTTTTTTTTTGTAATATTTTTATGAACTTCCTATAGAGTACATGTAAAACAGCCTAAAAGAACTTTTACAAACAAGATTTGAATACTACCAAGAGTTTTTTTGTGTGTACGTAATTACACCCTGAGCTGATATAAGAGGAAGTTGTCTTTTGGAACTACATTTATGCTTTAACCAACTTGTACAATTAATGTCATACAATGAATGACTTTGATCAACTAAGTTACTCTAATAAAAATGTCAATTGCATAAAGTACAACTGGTATGTTGTACTTGACACATTAGTCATATGAACATGTACTTGTTTGTTTGTTTTAATCTAAGCAAGGTTTGCAAAGCCAAAATTATGGGCATGTCTCTTGTGTCTCCATAGAACTTTTGTAATCAAATGTATTTATGTAATCATAGATATGAAAATCATTATCTTGATTAAGAGGAAGAGGTCCTTGAAGTTTGACTTTTGGTTTTAATAATGTCACTTCTTAACCATGCAATCTCTTTCTTTTTTTCATCTACATTGTATCTATTCACATTACACACTTATGTACTTCTCTATAAGTAAATAACACATGCACATAATGTTCATTCAGCATAGATAAACCTTTTGTTTCAGCTTTTAAAACATTTCAGTCTATGTTCATATTGCTATTCTTTCCTAAGAAACATTCATTGGATTTTGTTATATTGTTTCATTAGTTAAGGCAGTAACTTTTGCCTACACACACACACACACACACACACACACACACACATTATCATTTCACCCCAAGCAAAGCAATAAAGTCACTAAGATTTGAGAGGTTACTATTGAGTGAAAGAATATGAGAAAAAGTAAATATCATTTAGGAAAGAGAACAATAAAAGCACTGAAATTAAGAAGACAGAAGATAACAATTGAGATTGCATTTAAATTTTTGAAGATTAAATTTGATTGGAAAGTAAGAAGTCGGAAGAGTTCCGCAAGCAAAAAGTGTGTTAGAAGAAACTGTTAGCATAAAAATTACAGCTACGTCTATCCATTTAAAGTGTAAAATAATGAGACCTTTCCAGCAATTTAGTGTAACAGGGCAGTGGCCCTGGCTGAGTCATACTGGTACATAAGTGGTTAGTGACTTCAACTATTGAGAGACTTGATAATTCTGATTGAAGGAGTAGAGATATTAGAAGTAGAAAAATAAGGGAAAGTAATTCTGATTGGTGTCTGGTTTAAAAATATTAATTTAAACTAATAAAATACTTATAAGGAGGGTCTCCAAAGAGTTTGAACTCAAATTGAAGTAAGATTTAGCAAGATTCAGTATAATTGACACACCCCTCCAACTTCATAGCCTCAGGTGGGTTAGCATGACATGATATTAATGAGCTTGCCAAAACTCCACAAATTTTCAGTCACTATAGTTTTTGTTTATTTAGAGACCTATTTGCCATATTTGCATTAATTTCAATGTAATTTTGAAAACTTAAAAATCCAGGCCCAAACTGAAAAAACCCTTTTGGCTGAGCATCTGGTTTTCTTACAGAAGGTTCTTTCTTTCAGATGTTAATTAATCTTGTCTGTTTCCCCTGAGTGGCAGTTTATATAAATGGAATATGTATGTGCATGTGAAGAAGCATATGTCAGTTGGAGATAGATACTCACAGAGAGAAAACCTTACCTTCCTTGTTCAAACATTGTGCATTAAAAAAAAAAAAAGTCCACTGTAAAAGTAAAAGTAAAAGACTTCTCTCGGTACCTCGCAGGGTACAAAAAAGGATGATTGAGTTGAAGTAGTGCCATAGCTGTTATACGAATTCACATTTCATCTCTAATTAAATTGTTAATAACTTTGCAACAGCATCATTTTCTTCCAATTGGTATGTTTATCCTTTTTCAGCTGGATCACCAGACATCATCATCATCCTTTGACCTCCCTATGGTTGGTTGGAACTCCATTGACAATCCCTTTCCACACTGTTCATTCCTGTATTGATGTCTCCAGATCCTCAATGTCCAACCCTGAGTCTCAAGTTATGGTGTCTAGGAAAGTCAATTTTTATGAGAAGACACTTCCAGAAGGATACCATAGGAGTAAGGATGAGGCAATTTCCGTGTTCACTCAGTGGCAGTGGCCGGCAAATTGTAATCACTTTTGTTTGAGCTTAAGAGAGATTGCTCTGAGTTCTCCCTAAATTGTGTTGTGTTGCATGAGTTCTCCAACTGATGTTCTGGATTTTTCTAAGTAGATTTGTATATGTTCTATTCAGTTGTCTTTCAAGTTGAACAGATAATGTCCAAGTTTCTGATCCATACATAGGACTGTTTCAATCAATGTACAAAAATGATTGCACTTTTAAGGAGGATGGAAGGTTCACGTGCCAAATCTTCTGAAGTTTGTTACATGCATCCTATACAAGAGCTTTGCGGATGTTGAAATCTTTCTGGGAATCTATTATATCAGATCCAAGATTTTGAAGTTCTCAACTCTTTTGATGGATTATTCAACTCAGATGGTTATGGGGAGGTTGTGATATATTTTGTCTTACTAATATTGCAATAGAGACCTACATAGTTCACTGCTTGCTCAAGTGATTACAGCAAGGATTCTGCATCCTTAATACATGGAGAAATTAATATAAGATCATTGGTAAAGTTAAGGTCAGTCAGGTATTGTGGAAGGTACCAACTACCCTGGTGAGATTTTAAAAGGAGTCCTTTTTTTTCTCCATGTTGTCGAGAGAAATACACAGAACATAATCCCGAACAATTATAAACCGAAAAAAAGCAAGTGTGTTGCCATGTAGAAGCCCTGCTTTCACTTCAAAGGAATTGGCCTCTCCATCAGGTGAATCGGCCTCTCCATCAGGTGAATCGGTCTCTCCATCAGTTGTCGCAGTGGTGTTTCTGTACAGAGCTCTAATTATCCTCAACAATTCTGGAGTGTATAGCACAGAGTTGGAGGATATTGAATATGAGATCTCTGCTGATAGAATCAAATGCCTTGCGAAAGTCAACAAAGCAGAATTTGACCTCTTTGTTGAATTTTTTCATCTCTTCCAGTATGCAGCGAATGGAGAGGATTTGAGCAGTTGCCAACCTGCCTCTTCTACATCCATTCTGGTTCTTGCATAGGAGTGGATTAATGGTAGGGACAATCCTATTTAGCAGAAGCTTATTATAAACTTTTGCTGCAATTGGCATGAGTTAGACCCCCTAGAGTTTACCACACTTGTTAGATTGCCCTTTTTTGGAATTGTTGTTTGTCAACTTTACTCAATTATATTTTTAGTTTGTGTCTTCTCACACATTCTTGTAAACCAAGTTTTATTCTTTTTAATTTTTGGTCCATTAAGCTATTGATCTATGTCAAACCTTTATTTGTTTGGCCATGGTGGGTGTTAGCCATAATGGTAGAAAATTCAAATCCACTGGTGGTAAAAAGCCAAAACATGTCACCATCTAAAATGGCTTGGTCTGAAAACAAATCAAGGTAGAAGAATGCAGTGTACTATGTTGAACAAAGAATGAAATATGAGAAATACATTAAAGGAAACAAGTTCCTCACTATACCCAACACTCAGAACACCATTAACACAAGAATAATATTCCTGCTGACCACAGACATAAAGAGCTGGAAATTGATTGGGGTCAACATGGAAACCATGGAAGAGACTTTAAAAATCCTTAGTATTGCACCAATAATTTTACCCAAGACGTCCAATGCAGTGTGGGACATTCTCCTGGCTACCAAGCAGGAAGCAAAACAGCTGGCTGGAAGTATCTTAACAGCAAAATCCATGAGACTCCAAATGGAGTACATGAGCACCCAGAGGACAAGAATCATAGTTCATGGGGTGCCCATAGATATCTGTGAGGAATGTATGGGGGCAGGGGGCTTCTTTTCCAGCTATGGACAAGTGGAGGAAGTGACTTTCATAACAAGTAAATCTGGAATCACCACTGGGAACATTAACATTACGTTAACCCACCAAGCCTTTGGAAACATCCCAAACATACTAATGTGTTGGAAGAAATGGATGCTGGTGGTAGTTGAGGACACAGACCCTACTGCTGGTGGTGTAATGCATTGGGGTACATGTCCAAGGCGTTCCCCACTAAGAATACTCAACCTCCACCTTGCCCAATGACAACAACACCAACAACAGCAGTAGTAGCAGCATCAACAGAGGAAGGAAAGGCCCCTCAATGGTGCCTGGAAAGAAGTCAATAGGGCTTGGAAGAAAACAAATGTGCTTTCTCTCCAACAGCAGGATGTGATGTGCTGCCACCAAAGTAGCAACCACCATCGCAGGAGCAGCCAAGGGAGATGCAAGCAAAAAAACAAAAGCAACCACAGGAGGTACAATAACAAAAGCAGCTGCAAAAACAACAACAGCAATAACAACAACAAAAGCAGAAGCAAACAGACACAGAGATGGAGGTGGAGGAAATGCCTCCACCTCATCACTTATCTTTGAAGAGAAGTAGGGAAGAAGAAGTGGAAGAAGACGTGCATAGCCAAAAACACTCTGGGCAAAGTAGGGCTGATAGGTACATGGACAAAACATATTCATCCCTGCATCCCCTAAAGAAACTGTTGCCATAACAAAAGCAAGGAGCCTCCCTCCTTTCCCTTCCCATGCTCTGTCCTTCTCTCCCTCCACCTTCTCTCTCAGTTCAATCTCTACACCCCCTCATGTATCCACTTCTTAACCCCACCCCACCCCACCTAGTCAAGGAGAAAAAGAAAAAAAAAGTATTTCCCTGGCTCAGATGAAATTTGTAAAGTTGACTGGAAGGAGTTAGAGAAGAACTTGTCTTTGCATAAGAAAGCCCTTCTAGGTCCTCTGTTTAAACTGACTGCCATCAATGGTGTATGAGGTATTATGGTATATGGAGGATTGAGTGGTGATGGATGGGTTCTTGTGGTGAATGTGCAAATTGTAATGAGTGAATGGCTCGTGAATCAGATTAGCTAGGTATAAAATAGTGACGACCAGCCTCAACCCATATCCCCTTTAGGACTTGTGCCACAATTGTACTCTTTTTACAATAAATCTCCAGTACAGAGCTCTGTTTTGCTGGCTCCGGCATTATTTCTTTGGCATTTTACATATGAACTGCTGAAATGACGTTAAGTGGATTATTTTATTTTTCGCTTTACCTGTGAAGCTTTTATCTTTTTCATTTTTCAGTTTAATCTCTGTCTTATTTCATTCTGTTAATTTTTATTTTATTTTCCATGTGTAGGCTTTTTAATTTTCAAGCCAAGCACCATTTTTTCTCTCCTTCACTCTCCTTAATTTTTTAGTCAAATTTTAATTTTTTCCCCTCTCACTTTAGTTTTTAAATCTTCTTTTTGTAATTGTTTGTTTTTCCACTTGGTTTTATTAATTAAGCATTAATTTTTAACTTCCTCAAAGTTTAGTTTGTAAATTGTATTTTTTGTAAGCAAAGCTGTTTTTTATGACTTGCTTGTATTAGCCAAACTTTAAGTTTTATTTTATTATTTTTTTACCTCATTTCACTTTAATCCTTTTATACATGTGACTTGGTTGTTTTATTTTCAGAAAGTTGAGTTTTAGTTGCACCCCCTGACCCTATTTTGTTTTCTTTTTTTATTATTTTTTGTGTTTTTTCATATGACTTTTATTTTGGGCAATGCCAAGTTTTGTTTATTTTTGTTTGTTTTGTTGGCCTACCCATGACTCTAGTCTATTTTTCTTTGGTTTTGTTTTATATGAAATTTAAAAAAAAAAAATGAAAATTACATTGGCAGCACCAAATTAGTGCTAAGAAGCAAATATGAGGAATTTATTAAGGGAAATAAGTTCCTCGCGATCCTGAAGGCATTAGACACAGTTAATATATCAACAATCTCTCTGCTGACCACCGCTGTGAAGAGTCGAAAACTAATTGGACCAAAAAGTGCTAGCCAGGAGTTTGAACGCAATGTAGGTCATTCCTACTGGTTAGTGAGCAAGAGCCAGAGCAGCTGGCTGGGAGTACACTAATGGCCAAGTCAATGAGACTCCAGACATAGTATATGAGGACATGTAAAACTAGGATCATGATGTATGGTGTGCCTGTGGACAAGGTCAGTGCGATGATTGGGAAATCTGTCATCGCCACTGGGTACATGGTTCTCCACATAACCTTGACCTGCCAGAGATTTGAAGAGATCCCCAATGTGCTGATGTGCCACGAAAAAAGGATGTTGGTAGTGGTGAAAGGCTGCCGACCATTCTGGTGACTCGGGGCATATGTTAAAGGCATGCCTGGGGAAGAGTACAACAACACTGCCACAACCTACAACTACAACAAAAGCAGTAACAGCAACAACAGAGACTGAAAAGGCCTCAACAGAGGTAAAGAGAGGACTGAAGCTGATGAACTTACCCTCACCTCAGCAACAGGACATGCCACTTCTGAAACATCAACCACCACTGCAGGAGTGGCTGAAGGAGGTGAAGTAGTAGCAGAAACTGCTGCAACAAGAAAAGCAGCAACAGAAGTGTGTGCAACAAAAGGAAATACAACAAAAGCAGCAGCATAAACTGCAACAATAACAACAGAAAAAGCAGCAGCAACCCAACACAGATGGAGGTGGAGGAAATGTCTCCACCTCATTCGAAGCGGACAAGGGGGGAAGAAGATAAGCCTACCAAAAAACACTCCAGGCGAACTAAAGCGGATAGGTGCATGGACAAAACCAGGTCCCTATCCATTACTGCATCTCCAAAAGAAACTGTTAACGTTGTTGTCGTGCTGAAAGCAAGGAACCTCCCTCTTCCCCTTCCTGGGCTCTGTCCACTTCTCCCTTCATCTCCTCCCTCAGTTCAAGCTCTACACCCCCTCATGCAGCCACTGCTTCCCTGCCTCCCACCTGGCCAGGGAGAAAAAGAAAAAGAAGAAATATTTCCCTGACCTAAATAAAATATGTAAAGTGGACAGGAAGTAGCTTGAGAAGAACTTGCATAAAAAAAAAAGCTCTTTTAGGTCCTTTATTTGAACTCACCTCCATTGACAGAAAGTCAGAGGAGGACCCTCATAATTTTCCAAAAGCTCCAGGGGTTATTACATGTATTAGGGACACGGGGGGGTACCTGATGGTGTGGTACCACCTGTCTGAAGTGAAGGTTGTCTTCCCAAATATATGCGTATTTGAGTTGGGTTCACCCAAACTTAAAAAACTAGCAAAATTCTGGGAGGGAGGGTCCTGGTGTTACTCTATCCATCATTATATAGGGCATTAAGACTAACATATCCCATAGACATTAGTAGTATTGTCCAAGATGAATGGATTACTTCAAAGTTTGGCACAGGGAACCTTGGACAATCCATCGGGGTTCTTATGCCCACAGATTTCTTCCCTTATGTGAATAGGTTGCTTGGGGTTTTTTTTCTCCTTTTCAGACCTAAAGAATGTCTCCAGATAGCCAGCCCAAATGTGAATGGCCTGAGGGATCAGAGTAAACCTGCCTACTTCGCAACCTCTTGTTGTTCGGTGTGGATATCTCCACAATTCAGGAAACTCATTTTCTTTGCAATGTTGATGCTTGTATGCTGTCTAATGACTTTGTTGCCTATTCAGTATATAGGGACTGACAGGCCTAAGCGGTTTCTTTGCTGGTTAAGCATACCCTGGATGCAAGAGTGGACCTTATTCATGTTGATGCTGGGGGCCGGTTGATCGTGGCTGAAATTGTGGTGAAAAGTGGCTTGTTTCAGAGTGTTGCAGTTTATGCACCCAACAACTGAGAGGAGTATGTCTCATTTTTTGGCAGTTGGGGCCATTCCTGGTGGATTCATTATGCTTAGTCTTAATGGGAGACTGGAATGCCGTCCTGGACCCCAAGTTAGACAGGGGGCAGGGAGCTAGTGGGAGGTCGGGCAATCGTAGCTTGGTTAATCTGATTGGTGAGTTTGGTCTCAATAGATACCGGGCTGATCATACCAAGTGGCTAGATAACTGGATAGAACGTTAGTCAGAAGGGTCAACATATATCTACTAGATTGTTCCACGTTCTACTGGTTAGGTTATTCAGACCACAGACTTGTCTGTGCTTGGGTGGAATTAGATCATAGGCTTGGAATGGCTGGATACTGTTCAATCTGTCTTTACTGAACAGACAGGAAGGAACAGCTATTTACCGTAGTAAAGCAGGGAATTAGTGGAGGCGGTTATTGGGAATAGGTGGTGGGAGAGGCTTAAGGATAGGATTAGGTCCTTCACCACTGAGTTTAGCAAATGGCTTGCTTGCACTAGACAAGGCTAACAAGATGAAGGCACTTAAGGATAGTCTTTCCCAGGTGGAGGTTTGGGGGATCCCTTAGAAATAGCTCTAGCTAGGGAGGCCCTGGAGCATTTGGCTAGCAAGCACTACATAGGTCAGGTAATTAGACAAAAGTTAAGCAAGATGTCTTCCGAAGATGTGAACATGGGCACTGAATTGCACAAGGAAGAGATCTCTCGAGGTTCCAGTTGCTACATTCGAGAGGTCAAAACCCTGGAGGGATGTACTCTGAGGTCGACTAACAGCATGTATGAGGCATTTTGAGATCCGGTTTACCAAGGAGCCTGTTCTCTGTGATACAGTTTCACAGTTATTTGGCTGACTTTCCTCGGCTTTTGTTCACTGAAATGGCTAGCCACAAGGGGGAGATCCCAGAAGGCGAGGTCTACATTGCACTGAAGGTTGGCAGAGGCAAGTCACTGGGTCTGGATGGTTTGCCCTATGATATAAATTGTACCTGAGGCTGTCACACATCTTTTGTCCCAATTTTGACTGACATGTTCAAAAACAGGTTCCACCAGGGGTCTGTCCCTGAGCAGATCTCCAGGGGTGTGAGCATACTGTTGAAAAAAGTCAAGATGTTGGGGAGAATTTAGATGACTATAGGCCCATAACTCTGCTAAACATAGAGTTAAAGAATTTGGCCAAGATCTTGATGGTGTGTTTGCAGTCAATTGCCAAGATTCTGTTAGGACCTGAGCAGACTTGTACTGCGAAGAGCTAAATAATTCAGAGCAACCTGCATCTGATCCACACAATCCGAGAGGATGTAAAAGATAACAAGCAAGCCAAGGTCTTTGTTAGGTTTGACTATCACTACCTGGCTGCTGTCTTGCAGGCCACCTGATTTGAACCCAACTTCTACGAGTGGATTAGTTTCATGTATTGCTTCCCCATTCTCGGAGTGTGGTTTGGACCCAACCTCCAGCTGGAGAAAAATTGGTCAGAAGTACAGGCAAAGGTCAGCATGGCAGTCAAGACTTGGCGCTGAGGGGGGTTGTCCTTGAAGGGCATGACTGAGGCATGTGACACTTACGTTTTTCCTCTTGTCCTCTGCCACTTGTCCATACTTCCTCTTTGTAAGATGTGTAAGAAGGCAATTGAACACTTGCTATCCTCCGTCTTGTGATGAGGACACAAGATCACATCAACAGAAGTCTATGTTATGGGGGGCTGGAATGCTGCACTTGGAGAGTCACAAACTTGCCTCAAGGCTGGCTTTCCTATGCTATGTATTGACAGGAGACTCAATTTTGGTGGGGATTATGAGGGATGCCTTCCCTTGCCTTACTATCAGTCCTTCCATCTTGCGAGTTGAACACCATCATAAGTCCCAGGATCAATCAAGTTTCCTAAGTGTCAATTGGCCTTGAGGGTCGTTCCTCAGTCCAGTGAACTTTCTCAATCTAGGAAGGAGAGTCTTCTATTGTGAGCTAATGGAGGAAGTCGTGAAGGATCTGCTATGCAGCTGGCTCAGCTTGTCAGCAGATGAGTGGTGCTCATTTTGGTCTTGGGCACCAGCAGCAGATTACCTCAGCAACTCTGAGTTTTTGCTTATCTGGTGACTGGTTCAGAATAGGTTATCTCTCAATGACAAGGCTTTCATATGGGGCTTGGCGGATTTGTCAGACTGTCAATGATGTGACCCCGAGGAAATGGCTTTGCATGCCTTCTACCATTGTCCTTGGGTTTGCTCCCTATGGGACCATGTCGGCATGGTTGATGGCCCGTATCACTGTTGAAAAGCTTGCGCTCATTCATCATGCATAAGCATGTGACAATGTGTCACTTCCCCCCCCCCACCATATTCTGGGATGAAACAGATGGTGTTTCTATCACTGCTGGCCATGGCCTGAATGGTGATCAGGACGACGCGATTGGAGGAAGTCTTGTGAGATGACTATTATTCTCATCAGAATCTAATCCAATTTTTTGAACATCAGCTCAAGATGAAGATTAGAACTGATAGAAAGCGATTGGTTTTGACAGATTTCAGCAAGAGTTGGGTGACTGAGGCAAGCCTGCTTCGTGTGAACAAAGCTAGCCTTGATTTTCTGTTTTAGGTCCACCTTAGTTACATTGGGGTGGTTTCCTGTGGAGCCCTTCCCTGGTTAGGATAGACCCTTTTTTATGTACCTAGTAAGTGTTGTTCCTGGCTCTTTCTTTGGTTTTCTTTTTGTCCTTGATTCTCAACTTCCTCAGTTTGATTTTTTGAATATAGTAAAATAGTAGGACAAAACAGTTCATGTTCTATAAAGTTAATGTCAAAAACAGAAAAAGTTTGTCTTTTGTTATTACTTATTTAACAAAACAAACATTTTGATCACCTACTACATTTTAACGTTATTTCAAATTCTGAAATGAGATATTGTTATTTCTACTTAATTCAGAGTAGCATCCTCATATTTGTTATTTTGATTCCTTATGAGATGTCATATTTTTCAGCCTGCTAGGAAGTTTTGAATATAAAATTTGAGGAAAATTATTAAAATAGTTGAAAAGATGTTAGGATCAGCAATGCACAAACAGATAACTATTTTGTGATTGAAAATCTGGATTGACTAATAGAAATTTTAACACTAATTCATGTTCATATTAAACATAAGAACTGTACTTAAAAATAAATAAAAATACATCTTCAAATTATAACAGTTTTATATCTGTTTGGAGTTAGGAAACTGTGATATTTTTCCCATATAGAAAAAAATAAAAATAAAAAATTGGTTCATTAGGTACACAATAAAAAAAGGACTCTTACTCGGTGTAAAATTGAAACCGAAAGAATTTGTTTATTTACAATGATTTATGTAAAATTAAAGGAAGGGTTTAATGGCTTACTTCAAATATTCTTTTGAGTGCCTAATAAAAATCAATCTAGGTACAGAAAAAATGTTCTTGTAGAAACTTATATTAAATGTAACAGAGAATCAAGTCAACCTAACAGACCCAGAGTTGTGGTACAGGAAGCACCAGGAGTTACATCCTCTTTCACAATTGGCTGTTGAGAGAGGACATTCTGCTTAGAGTAGGTAACACTGATAAAATTTGCATATGAATGATACTGGGCAGGTCAATAGTCAGCATAGTTCTGGGACTGAGAAAGCTATATAACACCAGCTTTTTCTCAGTCATAAGAAAGTGCTCTCAACATACAGAAAACCAGATAAGACAATTAGTTGATAAATTTGAACATTTTTTCCTGAAAGGTGTACCAAATGAAGAAGTATGATAGCAGCAATGCATCTACAAGGAGGACTTGATTTGCTTGAAGGTAGTTTCAGAACAAATCATCATTTTTTAACTTTCATATGTTGCCCAGAGTTTTCGGTTGACCACATGATGTTTCAGAGTCTAAAGTTCTCTTCTCTTCATGCTGAAAATGTTAACTGATTTGCTTGACCTCATCTGTCCTTACTATCCACTCTGATGAGGAATGAATGAATTAAGCAACTTATATTTTTGCTGCAGGCCCAAGAAATTATCTTTACAAATTAACTTGGGTTTCAAATTCCATTCTTCAGATTGGTGGAAAATAATCTAGAGGATGAATTTTCTTCTCTATTGATTCATAGTCTTTACTGGTGCTAAGGGCCAAAAGATTATATTTTTTTCATATAAATGTTTATAGAATATTCAAGTTAAATGTTCACTCTAATTAAAATTTCATGGACAACTAAAAATCTTTATTTGAATCTCCCAAGTCACATTATAATTCACTTGTCAAGCAAGTTACTACATTCCTTGTCTTTTCTTTTATGATGTTTTGATAATAATAAAATTTAACTTAAAATCTTTCATGAATTCCTTGTATTCTTTTTATTAATAATACAAGTTCAGTGAGATTGCTTATTTTAATATATATTTAATACAGTGAGCATGGAAATGTTGCCATTATTTACAATTGAAATGTTATTCTGCTTTATGTTTCTTGTAGCAAGGAAGCAGACTTTTGATTTGTCTCTGCAGTTAAAGGTCAGCCAACAAATGCAGTCAGTGAAGCGATTACTCATTTACAAAATTCAGTCAATCAATGTTCTTCATGTCGCTTCTATGTACAACAGCAAAAAATCATTACATCCTAATCCATTCTGTAGCAAGTTTGGAGAGAGGGAATAATGTTACTGTTTTGGTGCTAATTTGACACAGAAAATTTCATTACAAATGTGTTTTATTATTATTATTATTATTATTATTATTATTATTACTATTATTAAAACTTACTTTCTTATGTGCATAAAATAAAACTGAAATATTTCTTTTTGAGTTTAATGTTTTTATATTTCTGCATAAAATATCAATAATAAATTTGAACTTATTCTATTTCAGCACTGTTGATTATATTTTGACCCAAAGTGGATTTTATACAAGTGTTTAATTTTTAATGTTCATGTATGCTTTCTTTTTGGCATCATCAAGCTGTAGGATTTTACTCTGAGGGTGCTTCTTTATCAGCTCAGTCAGTGGTAGAAAATGTCTGCTACCCATGGAACAAGTTTCCTATAAAAGTTAACCATTCCCAGGAAATGCTGAAGTAATTTCAAGTCAGTTGGTTCTGGTAATTCATTTATTTCCTGCTTTTTCTCTTTTGTAGGCAAAACCTTCTGGACTAATGTGATGGCCCAGAAATTCAAGTTCCTTCTCAAAGAATTGGCACTTTTCTAGTGAGATTTTTAGATTATTTTCTCATAAAATCCTTAGAACTTTTTCTAAATCTTTGTAATGTTGTTCTTTTTTGGAGAAAATTAGAACATTGTCCATATAAATGAAAACACTGTTGACCTTGAGAAATATATTGTCCATAAAGCATTGAAATGTAACTGTAGCATTCCATAGACCAAAAGGCATACTCAAAGAGGCCAAACGGTGTTACTACTGCTGTTCTCTTTATCTTCTTCTCTCATAGGAATTTGGCAGTAGGCTTGTAGAAAATATATTTTGGAAAATATATTTTTCTTACTTAATTTAGAAAGACTGTTCATATTCGGCACTGGTTATCTGTTGAGTTTTGTCAATACATTTAAATTCCTGTAGTCTCCACAGGTGCACCACTCTCCAGTTGTGGATTTGGGAACCATGTGAAGGGAGAGTTTGACTGTCTTGTGATTCTTGCTTGGAGTAGTGTTGTAAATTCCTCCTTAGCAGCTTTAAGTTTTTCTTCAGACATTTGTCTCATTTTAACATAGGTGGGTAGACTATCACCTGTATCTCTGTTATGTCTGACTTTTGACAGTGCTGGAGTAGGTACCTTTATTCTTGGTGTATGTACTGTTGGCAGGTCTTGGAATAAGGGACAAACAATTTCTGGAAGAATATCACTATTATTGATTGATATCTGGTATGCTCAACGTGTTTACCCTATTAGTAGTATTTGTTATTTGGGTCCACCAGTTTTTCAACTTTACAATTCACTAGCAGTCCATATTGTCGCAGAAAGTCAGCACTCAAAAGTGGGTTGACAATGTCAGCCACCACTACAGTCCATCTCTATGAGCAGCAAAATCCTGGAAAGTCTATGTCAGTAAATGTTTCTTCATAATATTGGATATCTTGTCTGTTGGCTGAGGATAGTTGGACTGGTGCTGGGTTTAGGCATAGTCTGTTGGCATATTTGCTGGGTAGTATTGTCACTGTAGCATCAGTATCAATCAAGAATTTCAGTATTGTTTTTCCAATCTGGGTTGCAAACTCAAAAAGCAGTGAATCACTGGTTGCAATGGCAATCTGCTCTAAAAGTTTTCTGAACCAGACTCTTCCTTTGGCATAGATCATCTGGCTGGTGACATTGATCTAGAATTTGGCTGTATTTTACAGGCTGCTTTATATGGCCACTGGCACCATGGTTTGCATGTTTTTAATTTTTTTTCAAAATAGAGGTGTCCACAGCATACTTAGTGTTTCTGATTTTTCCTTCAGGTTTGTCTTTTATAGCATTCAGATGTGGTGTTTTGAACTATATCTGTCTTTATAAATGGCAAATGTTCACCAGCTAAAGTACCAAGTTCCTTTAATGTCAAGTTCCTAGCAATAGCTATGACTGGTATTATTGTGGAAGGTAGAGCTTGTCTGAAATGATGCCTGATTAAGTCTTCTCCCACTCCTACTTTGTCAACTGTAGCCATTGATTCTCTCAGGTAGTGAAAGAGCCTGCTTGTCATCCTTGTGTCATTTATCAATTTTTAAAAAAGTTCTGGGTTTTTGTTGAAACTTGATTAATGCATGGAATAATAATACAACACAAAATGTACTTAGAAAAAAATGTATTGAAACAAGAAAGTGTACACAATATTTACATATAGTCTTTTGGTATATTCTTGGGAAGACCGTTCCTGGAGAATGGGTTGACTTAGTCGCAGTCGGGCAGAGTCTCTGGATTGGATCTCTTCTTCCTCACCCTCGTCTTCCCGGTACCAACCATATTTATATGGTCGGTACTCACTATGTAAATTAGGTGGATCCTACCACAACAGTTTTGTTTTTTCGTAACTTTTGATGACAGCTTCTTTTAGGTCCCCATAATTTCTTGTTAAAATGGATGTCTGGATTTTTGTTACCAGTTCAGGTAGCAGTGCCGAAAGCACATTCTAAAATTTTGTCTCCGTGTTCGTTGTTTTTATAGGCACAACTGGGTCTCAATAATAGTGAACCAACCAGCAGTGCCCATCTCCATAAGTGCCGCTATATCCATTTGTGAAATTTGTGGTAAGGTTGACAGTTTAAAAAAAATTTCCATTTTATTGCTTTTTTTTTTTTTCTTCTTAAACACACGTTGCAATGCAAATATTCAGTTTTTTTGTTTTTTTTATATAAATAAAATCGGTTTCGGTTGTATTTGCTAATTCTTGTTATTTTTTATATTGGCTAAGAGTTTGTTATTTTTTTTGTGTCTGTAAGTTCACATCATGTTATCACTTTGTGTTTTGAATGTTATTTGCCAAAAATATCCACGTGGTTGCTAGTTGTGTTTTCCATTGTTGAATTATGTTAAAGCAACACTAATGTAGAAATGTTGGGAGCATTTAAATCCGTCTTTATTTTTTTATTTTTTTTATTTTTGTAACAAATAAAATATTGGGTTACTGAAATGTTGCCTTTCCAGCATGGCCCATTAGTTGCAGTGATGAAGGTTTAAGTAGCATTAGAGATGAAAAGAGTGTTGCTCAGCTACTGACCATAGTAGTCATAATAGTGATTGTAATGGCTATTAGTTTTTTTTTGGTGGGGGGAGGTTCACATAAGTTGAAAAAAAAAAAAAAAATTTTAATTAAATTTTCTGACTTGGAGACTATCTTGTCAAAATAGTTGTATGTCATATAGAGTTTTGAAATTTGTGATTTTGCTCTTTACATCGAGTATAATCACAAATTTGTAAGAGTAAATTATTATTTTTGTTGAAAAATTTGTTTTTTGTGTCCATGTGCATGGTATGGTAGGTTTAGAAATTGGTTGACTTACTTTTTCACTGACTCTCGGTTTTAAGAAAGTGTTTATAATTGAGTTTTAGTTCTGCATGTTCATATCATGTTGGGGATCATCAATTGTGGAGGGTAGTATTTGACTTGATGATGCTAACAGAAATTGAATGTCGGTGAACCACAATAAACAAAATGTAGACTTGATGAGAAATTGAATCGCCAATGTTTGTTGATGCACGTAGATACAAGATGCAGAGTTATAGAGAATGGTCAACCTCAAGTCTGAATGTTGAGTGAATTTCCCTTTTGTTGGGACAGCTACCAAACACGTCCGAACTCAATGGTTGCGAAATGAGAAGAGAACAATCATTTTATATTTCCAAAATATTTTATGCTAAATTTACTATGAATTCTATACTAAAATATGGTAATTTTATAACATAGCACTATTTATATACTCTTACTAATTTAATTACTGAGCCAGTATCATAAGTGCAATATTATGACTGTTTGCATTTAATTTTATTTTCCACTTCTGTTGAGAATTTCAATAGTTCTTCCAGTACAAGTTCCTTAATACACTTTGATATGTTGTTTGACATCTTTCTCAATCATGTCAGAAAACCTTTTCCCCCAACTTCTCTGGCAACCTTCAAAATCTCCTTCGGTTCTCCACTGAATGTAGGGAAGTCCTTGAAATCATTGACAACCTTGTCCCATAATGCCTTTCTGTCTGAAGCTTTTAGGGCATCAGCAGACTCAATAATATCAATTGCATCAGTTGTGAAACTCTTCCATAAATCTATGATGTTACAATCTGGGTTAGCATTGCATAAAACATGGATGGTATAGCAGGTGTATGCGTCCTTTACACACTTCACGATGGCTTGATAAAATGGCTGCAGTATTGAAATTGTGTTTGGATATAGGAACAACAGTTCAAAGTATTCTTCTTTCATACATTATGGATTCAGGATGGACAAGAATATTATCACTGATAAGAATATCTTTGAATGACAGACCATTCTTCACAGGGTATTTTTCACTTCAGGCATAAGGCTGTGGTGGAATATATTGAGGAACAAAATGACTATGATCCAAGCTTTCTTACTGTGTTGTCAAAACAAAAGCATTATATTTTTGCTTTTGTTCTTAAGGTCACAGGGATTGCCGGCTTCTGTACACTAAGTCATATGATCTACTGCATTTCCACCTGGATTAAGACAATCCTTTCAAGACTTAAATTCTGGAATCTGATTGACATTTTTATAAATGTAGGTATGATTCCATACTTTCTTCCAGAAAATCTCATTTCAAAGCAGTTGAAGACTTGTTCTTGGTTACTTTTTCTAAAATGTTCAGGGAATTTCAATACTGATTTCCCCATGTTCTTGTTTCTAATCCTTTGCTAACTTTAAACTCCTCATCATTCTTTTTAATTCCACTTACTGTAATTTTCATATAAGCTAAGTTCACTTTCACACAATTTTTCAACAGGGACATGTTTCAGTACCATGTTTAAACATTTAATGCTTTCTCAGTTTTTACAAGCACTTTATCACAAACCTGATACAAATTTCACTTTTTCATTGTTTTATCATTCAAACACTAGACTCATTCCCTCCTCTCTCTCTTTTTTTTTTTTTGCTACCTCAATTTCTGATATAATCTTCAACTGATAATATTAGGTAAAAGAATAACGAGTGGGATGAGGTTAAAGTTTTCTCCCTTACATGAAGTAATGTGGAGTTATGTGAAACATGTTAAGAATTTTAAAATTTTTAAATTTAAAAAAAAAATATTTTCAATCATGTTAAAACAGCACAAGATGGGACCCACTGTATATATAGTAACACAAAATTTATTCCTTGCCCTCTATGTTTTTCTTCTTGGTTAAACTAACAAAATTACCTAATATAGTTGATCGTAACTTTCTTGTTCACAGTGTCCATTTCCAGACTATTAATCTTTAAAATCTAGAAGTGATATTTATATCACTAAGCCAGATAAATGCTGTTATGATAAATGTGAAATGGTTATCTTGATTAGTCAGGATTATATCCGTAAAATGGAAAACATTTTACATGGTTCAACAAAATTTAGGAAAATTGGTCCTGTAAGTACTTGTTACAAAACTAATAAAATATAGGCAGGAATTCAGAGATGCTTACTCTCTGTTTTTAAAAGTAACTTAATATCCAAGTAGGTGTACATCTGTATCAGACCTGCTAGGTCCCAACATCCACATTTGTATGGTCTATCTAAGCTACACAAGAACAATGTGCCTCTTTGACCAATTCTATCTATGATAGGCTCTGTATAACATGAAATGGCTAAATGGTTGGCACAAATACTCCAACCAGTGTCTAATTCATTCTTAC
The DNA here is from genome assembly GCA_903632075.3 of Acanthosepion pharaonis. Taxonomy (NCBI): domain Eukaryota; kingdom Metazoa; phylum Mollusca; class Cephalopoda; order Sepiida; family Sepiidae; genus Acanthosepion; species Acanthosepion pharaonis. Next base: position 46,122 of record CAHIKZ030002069.1, on the reverse strand, counting down.
TGTATCTCTGACTCCTTCAAGTTTTTTAATTTCATTAGAAATTCTGGAATTTTTCTGATAATACACTTTTAGTGTCGTTTGACATTGTAAATTTGTACACAAACATGCCTCTCCAAGATACCTTGCAAATTTGTGCCAATGCTCTCTATAGGGATCACCTGGATCTTGCGTTAATTTCAGATCTTTTTTTTGAGTTTATACATTTAGCAACAGAGTGGGTTGAGTTTAGTTTTGATAATAATATGTATGTCCAAATTAATGGGGTTTCGATTAGCAGTCCCCTGGATCCAGTACTAGCCAACTTTTTGGGCTGTTTTTTTTTTTTTTTTTTTTTTTTTAAAAATGCTCTAAGCCCTATGTATGTTTTCATTATGTAGATGATGCATTTTCCATCTTCAATTTTATCAATGATGCCATGGCTTTTCACACCCAACTCACTTTCCTTCATCCATTCTTGCAATTCAGTATGAAAGTGGAGAGCGAGTGTATTTTGCCTTTTTTTTGAACATTCTTGTTTAGCTTAAAAATTGTTTGCTTATCACTAATTTTCATCACAAACCTACATTTGTATACTAATTGGAATTCTGGTTTTTATACTAATTGGAATTCCTTTGTTCCTAAGTTCCATAAAATTGACCTGATATCTACTCTAGTCCATCATGCGTTGATGATTTGTTCTCCCTGTATCCTCAACCAGGAATTTGAAAAAATTTGTTGTATTTTTATTGACAATGGTTTTCCAATTAACATCAGCAAAAGTACTATTGAATGTAAAATTAGACATCTCAAGGAACCATTAGTCTTTGGTCCCTCTATGTCCCATTTATTTATAACTACCATGGCTGGGTAGAAATAGTCTGACAGGGTGTCAGCGTATATTACATCAGGTTTCTTGGCTATCAGGTTGCGTGTTGTTTTTGAGACCTGTTCGGTGTTCTCCTCTTTTTCAAAGACAGCCTGTCCTATTTTTTTAGAATAGTTTTGTAGTAGTGTATAAATTTAAATGTCAGTGCAATGCTGAATACATAGGATGGACCAATCAGAGAGTAGAGACCTGAATTGGCCAACATGTTCCTATAAGAGCTGGTAATTTCAATCACTCTTCTCAGACAACCCAGTGAGTACATGACTCAACAATATGTTAGACAATCCTGATTGTGCTGATAAGTATAAGGACAATTTTTTTTTTTACTATTCTAAACAGAATCCAGTCACTTCATCATCTAAAGATTCTCAAAATGGTTTACATTAAGATGCACAAATCAAACCTGTTTAAGTAAAAAGAGCATTTTATTCACTCATTACATTTAGTTGGAGGCTGTGAGTAACATTTTTTTTCCTTTTTAGTACTCACATGGAACATTTACCTTTTTATTCGTAAATTATTATACTAATAAATTATTTTTAGTTGTCTTCCATAATTTCTTCTCATTTACTATTTTGCTTTTTGTGAATATCGTCTTTTGTCTTCTCTCATTTATACCAACAGATTCCTTCTGAAGAATTGTTGGTTGCAAGAATTCTAAAAGAAAATAAGGAAAATATCTGTACTTTTCAAGTCATTATACTTGTTCTGTGTTCAACTAATATATATATATATATATATATATATATGAAGAAAACTGAACCCTTCAGCATTAATGGAAAGACAAATCAGAGCCCCCATGACAATGTTCTCTTCAACGAAAGAAAAGGTATGGTACAGAAAGAGGCTAATCCAGAACAAGCAAATTTCCTGATACAAAAAGGACACAACATGACTATACTTGAGAAAAAGTGACAAAATATACTGGCATATGCATGTCATATGAATGACATGGAAATGAAAGATCAAGAATAAGAAGAGACAGAAAGTTACAAAAGTGGAAACAGAGCAGGAAATGGAAGAAAGTGAGACTGAAAAGACAGATAAATGTGAAGAAAATGAAGAGAGACCGAGATCACCATTAAAGAGAAAATAAAAAAGACAAGAGGAAGAACAACACAGTACGAAAATAATCAGGAATAGTAAAAGAAAAAACAAGAGTATACAACCTCTTCAATTCAGGGAGGTGTAGTATTGCATGCAAATGAGATAGTCAAGTATAAATAGAGAACATAGGGGCTGTGCTTAGCAAACCTATTTGCTCAATGTAACACGGAGAAATGTACTACAATTGCTACTACACAAATATGCCAAATATAACACTTAATTTTGGAAAAATTTTTTTTGCAAAATGCTTGGACCTTTTTAAGTAAACAATAATTTTATTCACCAATTTCTCTATCCTTTAACTCCTACAATTTTTTTTTCTTTTTAGCTTTTTAGAAAGATAACAGTTTCAGTTTTATATTGCAATTGTTTTGTAATAATTTTTTGCTATAATATTTTTATTGTTTAGGAGTTTTCTTTTTAAGACAGCAAAGGGAAACATTACTGCTTTGCAATTTCTTTTTTTGTAACAACTTTATAAATGTTTAAAAAAAAATTGTTCCTTCTTATGTGATTCTGGTAAACATTGATGTATTATTTCTTGTTTCCTCCCATTAGCTTTTTTGAGGCTGTTTTCAGTTTGCATTCTTTTTCCTTTGTTATATTAAAGCAATTTTTCAATATGGTTTGGATTGTTTGCAGATAAACAGAACAATTTATGCCAACACAAATCTATGATGCTCATATCTGTGAATTGCTAAGAAAAGAAAAAAATCAGACAACAACTGAAGCTTACCCAAATTTACAATTGAAGAAGTTCTAAGACCTTTTGGGCCAAAATGAAATGCAGAAAACAATAAAAATATGGATACTTGTGGAATAGTACCAATATTTTTTAAACTTTGAATAATACTGAAGATGGCCACAAAGCACATTGCTTGTAACATTGATCAAAACAACAAAAATGAGGATACTAATTATTAATAGAATAATGGCAATATCTCAAAATTTCAAAGATCACAAAACAATTTCATATAACTCTGTTGGGAAAACATTCAGTCAAGAAAAATTTGTTCTGATTTCATTAAAAGTTGCTTTTCTCTTTCTCACTGATTCTGTTATGGTCAACTGCTGTGTAACTGAAACTTTTACTTGCAATATTTTGTTTATTGCTGCCATTTTTTTTTCAAATCTGTTTTGGCTTCCAACATCAAAAGCTAAATAATGTAGATGGATAGCTACAAAACTCCCTTACATGCAAATACCCTTCTCTTTTATACCCACACACCTGGTGCAGTGATGGGAAAATGTTCCTTGATTTCTTAATTGCAGCCATTAAGTGCACATATTCTGAAATGGGGATCTTTTTTCTTTCTTTTCTTTTTACCTTGGCTACCCATTCTGCTTGTGGAATAGTATCTACATACAAAGTCTCTTTAACTTGCTAGTGTCTGCCTCCTCTGAGCAATGAACAAAATTGTCTGCAGTAAAAAAAATATGTGTTTATACATAAATATTATTGATTCACTTAGCTTTTCAAATCTATCTCAGAAAACTTTTTTTTTCTCATCTAAGGATTTTAGTTAATAAAATGAATGAAGAATTACTTGCTTCCTTTCCTTTGTTTTAATATCTCTATTTTTCAAATTATTTAATATGAAAAAAGATTTTAAAATCTTTCATAAACCACACTTTGATTAGATAAGATTTAATAAATTTATTAAAAAATATTACTGAACTATTTGCCTTTCAAATAACAATTTGTTAAAAATAAATCTAATTTCTTATAACAAACATAAATTATCTCAAAATAGATGAATGAAATCATATTCTTTTTAATTTGCTAATTAATGATTTATTAGCCTATGTATGTATAAAAGTATGTGGGGAAACTGTCTGTTCTAGAAAGTTCCATATCAAACCCAATATTTGCAAATAAACCTAATGATTTTTGTAAATGAGTTGCAGTCTTGATTGTTTCAACTAAACAATAATTCTTTATCAAGGATGAGAATTTTCCATAGATCTTCAGAATTTTGTAGTTTTTTTTTTTTTTAAATTGTTTAGGTCATGCTTTCAATTCCATGAAGAAAATATTGAATTTAAAAAAAACTGTTTGAAATTTATATATTTAACATCTTGTACCTACAACCTAAATTTAAAAAGCAAATTAGGACATAATTTGGTTCATTTTCTTAACAAAACTGAGAAAAGTCTTAATGAAATTTTTAATAACTTAATTGATTTTTAAAATAGGTTAGCCCTGAAAATTTTAAATTGTGTATATATATACCTATGTATAACATAGATATATACATATGCCTATGTAAAAATCATAGTGAACTTGATAATAATACACTAAGAATAGAAATAAATATAGTGTATAGCTTGAATGTATGTAAATATATCTTTTAAACTAACACTTTCAGTATTAGAATTAAAAAAATTTTAAATACCAAAACGTTTTCCAATTTCATTTAGGAAAATTTTAGTCAATTTGTAAAATTATAAACTGCAAAAGAATGTTTCAAAATCTGTCTAGTTTTGAACCAGCACAAGATTAGACATATTTTAAAAATGTAATCAGTTTTAAACACACATAAGCTTCTGTGAAAAGGTTAAAATAATTTTTATATAAGATTTTTCTAGAATGCTTCATCTTTTTGATGATATAAATATCTTTAAAAATGACTAACCTTTAATTAATAGGTAAAAAAAGACAATTTTTTGTAAAGGTGTTCAGATTTTAAAAATCCATGGACTTAGCAATTTTTAGATTAGGTTTTTTTGTTTTGTTTTTAATCTACCCTCTATTGACATAAACATTTTTTAAATGTTTCTATGATGAAACTATGATTGACATAATCATTATCTCAATTTAGGCTGGTAGTTACTAATTTCACTGTTTAATAAAATAAAAACAGGAATACCAACTCTAAGTAACATTTATAGTAATAAGAAATAATTTTGGATAAAAATCTTTTCAAAAACTACTGTATGTTTGTATGTACACATTCAATTAATCAAATATACCAACTGCCTGCTTAAAAATGTAGTGAAAGAAAGGATGTTTTAGTTTCACTGCAGGACTGTCTGAATGTCTAAAATCACCAGTAGGTCATATAAGTGTTATATTTCAGCTCTGGCTATATTACAATGACCGTATCATCAGAGAATGGATAAAATTATTTCATCAATTCTGATTTAGGTTGATTTTCTATCTTGTTAGATACATATCTAGAGATCCACTTTAAAAGTGCCACACCACTTCTGTTTGGTTTCTGATTGTTTTGATTCAAATTCAGCTTTGTGGCCTAGCAATTCTGAATGTACATTTATTTTTAGAGATTGTGAAATTTTGGTTTCCTTGTTTATTTATTTTTCCATCACTACAATCTCACATGTAATATTGTGGATTTCTTCCAATCTGTTACACTTGACATCATTTAGTGAGTGAAAAACAATGTATGCCGTCTCAAACTTTAGATAACACTAAAGTATGGAGAGTGAGTTTATCACTTGGAACCTTATAAAAAAATAAATAAATAAATGAGAATAGTGTCTAAATATTTCAGAAAATAATAGCGGTTTTCTTCCAAAACAAAGCTCATACCAAATTTAAATTACTAGCTAGTTGTTAGTGATGTGCAGAGCTTTGGTGATCCCTGGTACTATCTCCTTGATTGTATGCCCCCTAAAACTCAAGTAGGGATGGGGGTTGGGAGGACTCTGGTCTCACTTATCGAAACATGGATCCACATTCACACCAACTTGTGGGACTGTAGGGCACTTGTACCATGAAGTTAACAAAGACAATTTAAAATTTCAAAACTAAATTTTTATTTCACTCTTTGATTGGATGCCCTCCCAATATGGATGTCACACTTTCTGACACCCTTCTGCCTGTTACTGTTATTAGTTGAATAAAGATTATTCTCAATGTCTGTAATGTCATCTCCTTCTACTTCTGTTTGGCTGAAGAACTGTTAAATGTCAAGTTGACATTGTTTCTGAATGACACAATGGCAAACAGGTACTACAGTTCAAGTAAGCAAGTTTTTTGTTTTTGTTTCAGTATCATTTGGATACAAATACATTGGCAGGAAACAAGTGGTATCCAGTCACACTGAGAACAATTCCTTACTGGTTTCTTTCAAGTAGCATTTTCATCCTGGTTCTTGAAAACCAGAAAACATTTTAATGTCTTCATAGAGTTTGCTCATTGGATGTTTTTCTTCAAGAAATTTAAATTGGGACTTGAAAATTTAAGTTGATTTGTGTTCACTCTTTCAATTATAATTTCAAGAAGAGCAAAGGTAATTTTAGGTTACAACAAAATAGTAACATGTGGGAATATCTTTTAAATAAAATGAAAATATTATACTTTCAATGAAACATTGGTCAGTTGTTTACAAAACAAATATTCTTTTAGACTTTAAGATGTAAAACACTCAAAAATAAATTTGCTGATAGTTTTCCATTTATGTTGATGGTTGCATAACAATGAATTTTTCACCTTCTACCGTCTTATTTCAACATGATAGTCGGTTTTCATCTTTGATACTGTCCATACATTGTACCCTGCACATTCTACCATCTCAAATGAAATTCAAACACTCAGAAAATAATTGAGTTTACCAATATTATTTTTTTTTATTTTTTAATGCTTAACACGTACTGACTAATCAAGTAGAAAATAGTAAATTCTAGTTATTTTGTAGAAACTGTAATTATATGACATTGAATCAAATCATAGTCTTTTCTGAAATATCTGTTTTCTCTATTTGTCAGCTGTCATTGGCTTAATTCAGGCTTAATTTTTTTCATTGGCTCTTACTTGAAAAATGAATTTCTGGATGCCTATCAAAAGTTATCCACCATCAAGTAGAAGTCTTATCCTAAAAAGTCTTCTATCTAGAATCAGTTTTTACTGTCAAACTAAGAAAATGTCTCATAGTAATAATTCTCATTGAGCTCTCTCTATTTTTTTCATATCTTTAGACATTGACTGCTGTCTTACAATGGAAATTATTGAGGATTTTTACTGTTTGCCATTTTAGAACTAATTCACAAGCAACATTATTTTTTTTCTTTACTGTCATCTTTTGTATGAGGAATATATATATATATATATATATATATATATATATATATATATAATATTAAATAGACTTCTTTTTATTTGTTCTCCTCTTATCTCAGATTAACCTTCAGTAGCAAGATAAAATATATTTGAGTTTTATTTATTTTAATGCTAATTTCTGCAAACGATTTTTTTACTTTTTTTTTTTGTATATATTTTTAAATTCTTTTAAGGAATTCTGGCATTAGATTTTTAGTTTGATTTGGGGAATTTTTTTATTATATATTTAATATATTAATACAGTGTAACCCGGATATAAGAGAGTTGTCGGGACAGGAGAAGTCTCTTATATCCGGGTTTCTCTTATATCCGGGTTTGGTCTATTTTGTTTAGGTAACACAGGCTCTAATTTGGGACCAGAGAAAATCTCTCTTATATCCGGGTTTCTCTTATATACGGGTCTCTTATATCAGGGTTACACTGTATCTAGCTTTCTTTCTTCATTTTTACCCATTTTGTTAATTCCTATGTCATTATAGCTAATCATTCATGTGTAAGAAGTCACAAGTTTTTCCAAAACTATTTTACCAGTTGTTTTTAAACAGTTTATTTTAGTTAATTGCTTAACTGATCCTCTAGAAGAGCAATTTTTCTTTGTAAAAAGATGGAATCATCAAAGAAAATTACTGTAGAAATAAATCTGTTCTGATCACTAAATCTAACATTATACACTATGTATCTTTCCATAGTAACCTCAGAACCATTAGTCATAGTACCGGATTAACACTATACATGGGTGGTGATGTAGTAGCTTGATGTGTACATCTCTTGGTTGCTTTGGTATTTTCTGTTTACTTTTTACATGTGTCTGATATATATGTAGCACTATGGTTGGAAGGGTTGACCAGTTGTCCAAGTCACTGGTTCAATAACATCCTTGATAGCAGACTTCTCCATTTAAGTTGTGTTTAAATAAAATCTGAAGAAATTTCAAGGCTTGAAATGCTGCAAGTTAAGTCAGGCATGTGTTACACAAAACTAAAGTCAAGATCAATTCCCAAGATCAACCAAAGTTTTGGAATAATGACAAAAACTGGAATACCTTAACAAGATTTTAATAAGACATAGTTTATTTTAACTGTTTGCTATATTGATGTTTTTCAATTACCATTTTCTTTTCTCCAATTCTAATGATTGACATAGTTGTCTGAACTTTGATTTGCCTATTTGCAACTATGATGATGATAAAACAATAGTTGTATGTGTCTGTTTACTCATTCTCCTACTTTTCAAAGGTTGGGGTGATAATCTGGGAGTCTGTTCTTAACATTACTGTGATGATTTGTTTTTTTCTGTATCTCTTTCACATCTATGTATCTCTTCTTACTGGCAGAATCACAGAATTATTTTTTATAATTTCACCACAAGATGAGAATGCCACTAATATGCAGGGAGAGAGTGGGAGTGAGAGAAAAGACTGGGTATGGAGGGATTGAGGAAAGGACAAAAGGTGAACAGGATACAAGAAGACAGAAGATGGCCATTGATGTTGCATTTAAATTTTTGAAGATTGTAGTCATCAGGAAAGTAAGTAAATAGGAGGGAATTCAACATGCAGGAAGTGCAAGAAAAGAAGCTGTTGGAGTAGAAGTAGCGATTACATTTAACTATTTCAACAGTAAAAGGATGGGACCTAGATGCCAATCTAGTAGCATGCTTATTAGTTGCCATGAAAATATTTGTAGAAAAGACAGAGGGAAGCCATATTACATCAGCATGAAAGTGACTGAAGTCGAGACACCAAGCCATGATCAATGAACTGCTTAACATGTACCCCACACCTTTGTATGAGTGTGGTGGATGTGCTTATAATTACTTTGATATTGATAATTACAACCACTTCAAAAATTATTATGGATATGATCAGAACCCAAAATATCCATAACAATAAATAATTTTGAAGCAGAAAATAAACTGTCACAACTGTTTCTTATGATACACTGGGGAAATTTGCAGGAATTAAAAAAAAATGTATCTATGAACACAAAAAGGATCTTATGCAGAACAATTTATCAAATACATTAGTCATGCACAGGAATAAATTGAACCACAACTTTGATGTAAAGAACGTTTATGTACATATTAATATATGTTTTTACATAGTAAACATTGTGTTTGTTCTGGTTGTAAAAAAAAACAAAGTTCAAATGTTTGACAAACTTTTCCATTTGTTATAGTTCTTAAAGTCATATGCCTTGGTCAATATAAAGTATGTATATATGTATGCATGTCTGAAGTATATTTTAATGGATTGTATGTATGGCTGCTGACTGAATGTGTGTGTGTGAAGCACATTAGTAGAAACATTGTGTGTGAGTGCTAATACATGAAATCTGATTATGATGGTTTGAAGAGGAAATGGACATACAGATAGATGATCAGACTTGCTTTTTTCCACAGCTATGAATATTTCTTTGAGTTATCTGAATATTCCTTTGAATGGGGTGTAGTCATCGCTGTCATAGTAACAAGAGAATTCTGGTCAGGTGTTTACAGATCCAACTGCTTGTCATCAACAGGTGATCCACATCCTGCTGCTGACTGGGTTTTTGCTGTGTGTGTTTTTATTGCCCCCGAAATCAGTGTATATATAGTTATCCTGATCATGTGATTGGCTCTAAATGAAAGGTTTTCGGTTTATGTGAGATAGCACCAATTGACCAGCTCAAATATACAGATGTATTCAGAAACATAGCATGTGACTGTACTGTCCAATCAAATTCCAGAAACCAATTATTTAATTTTGGATCCTTTTATTTTTATTTATTTTTTTTTTTCATTGATTTGTACAAAAGTTTTTGATTTAGTGATTCTGATCCTGTTTACGTGTAGGTGTTTCTAACTTAGTGCTTTACCAATTGGTTGTAAAATATAGGATTTTATCTTTTGCTTTCTTTATTAAAAATTACATGCTATTTTAATTTTTAATTAATATTTCCAAATATTGGTTTGCTTAATGAAAAAAAACTTAGCAAAATGAATATAATGTGTGTCTTTGTAAAAGAATAAGAGGGAAACAAATGTTGTTAGGAACTCTTAGGAAGAATTGCATCCAGTAGAACAATACTGCACATTGATAACTGTAACAAATAATCTGGTAGATTTGATTCTATTATAGATTCTTTCATGGTTTAGGGTTCAATTCCTGATATTTCCCTGCTAAACAACTTTTACTCACTTGTTAAAGTTATAGCTTAGGAAGTCATGGCTTTTGTTTTTAGTCTTGCTGACAAGGTGTGTCTTCCTTAAATTCCCATGAAAAGAGAGAAACTCAAATGCAATCTCATCATAGAAACTTGACTTATACTTTATTATATTATTTGGCTAATAATGCTTGATTCCAAAAACTTATGAAACTGAAGTTTCAAAATACAATGGATTAAAAACCATTTTTAATTTTAGAAGTACTAACTTGAGAAAACTGCTCAAATTACCCAACAATCTCATTGATATCAATGGCTATATTCAAATGGATGACATTTTTACATTATTATAAAGAATGAATTTCCTCTGTTTTTTGAAACTGTGCAAAATTTATTAATGTTTTTAAAGAGTTTAAAAATGACATAATTGTTGTCAAAATAAATATTCTAAGTTTTCTGTAAAACTCATTCTTTTGTATCCACTTTTAACAGTTTTTGTCTTAATACTGTTTATTCTGTTTTTATTGTTTTGAGTTTTTAGTGATTATTTTTTACCTTGACAAAAAGTGGGTGACAGTTTATAATGAGACAGAAAAATTGGTAACTCTTCATCTGAGCACATACTGCACTTGTACATAATAACACCACTAAATGTAATAGTCAAAGATGTTTCTTCAATATAAAAATACTTTCATGTCAAGTTAAAATTTGTGAGCATCATGAGATTTTTAGTATCAGATACTTACATTGACTTTTGTCATTGATACAAGTAAATGTGATCTGTTCTTCAGTAGAAAATAAGGTGGGCTCTGCCAGTAAGTCATAGGTACAATCAATATTTAACTGAGATAACATCTACTCTGTCTGGTTAATAAAGAAAAGAAAATGTTCTTTTTCTGGTAAGATTACATGGCAATGCCCAGCTTATAAATTATATCTTGCCAAATTCTATTAGCTTTACTTGTGATATGACATTAAAAAAATGAACAAAATGATTTAAAGATTTTCCCACTTTAAAATACAATGCAGAATTCTTCCAAACCATTTGTTTGAGACAGAACAGTAAGATTTGTTTACTTTTAGTTCAATAAAATTTTTGCTCTCAATTCAAGATTCTGAAATCTTCTAACAAAAAAGGAGAAGAACCTATACCAAAGAAATGTGTCAATAAATGAGCATGTGACATGATGAAAAATGAGTAGATACTTATGTTAACTGTTATATTCCGTGCTAATAGGAATATATACTTGAAAAACAAGGTGGATAAAATAAGTAAAAGTTTATTGTAAAAAAAAAACAGTACAATATGAATAAAGGTAACAGTTATGCCAAGGTTGTCGCAAGTCAATCCAGTAGTGAGTGCTACTATTGGAAGGTTGGTAGTTCTCATGTAAGTCTGAGTCGTATTCAACAGATTCCAGCTAGTTGGTATTTACTAGCACCCCCCCCACACACACACACGAGGATAGATGTGGCACAAGGCCGAGATTAACGCGGGTTATCTGAGCCCATAGGCTTGGCCAAAAAATCCCCATAGAACCCGCATAAACAGGATCAGGTTGGTCAACCTCCCCAAACAAGTCCGGGTTCCTCTCTGCCTGAAGTCAGAGAGTTTGACCATCTAACTGGAACAAATCCCAGCTAGTCAGTATTTACTAGCCCCCAACGAGGGTAGATGTGGCACAAGGCTGAATTTAATGTGGGTCTTCCGAGCCCATAGGCTCAACCAAAAAATTCCCTGTAGAACCCACAACGGGATCAGGGTTCAACTGTTTAGCTGGAACAGATCACAGCTAGTCTCTCTAGTCTGTTGGCTTACAGCTACTTATAGATAGTTACTACCTATAGTGTAGTCACTCATGGTGGTGACAGGTTATTCCATTACATCATCAACAATCTAAGTCAACATTGTTATGTGTAAAATGTAGAAAATACAACTTAATCCATTTAAGAGAGAATCAAACAAAGAATTACATTTCTTCTCTATTTTAGTCAAAGAAAAAGCACTTGGAATTTTAATGAGAATATTGGGCATTTTAGGTACTAGTCATTCAAATCACAGAATTTACAAGTATTGGTATTTTCACTCAATCACATGAGTTAGTATATTTAATTTCCCTACTTATAATAAACCACATTGGTATAAAACCTGAATAAAGACAATAATCCTACAAAGAAAAAGGAAAGAAAAACTAATAACCCAACCTGTTCTTGTATTAGACCAAGGAAATATTTTGAAGTGTGTTACAATAGTAAATAAACTCATCTTGTAAACCAATTCACTAGTGCAGGCCATGTACCATACTAAGCTGATATATTATTTGGATATTAGTAAATCTTTAATACTAAAATCCTATTTAATCCAACTTACTAAGATTCCAATAGATCAGGCCCTGTGAATAATTGAGAACAAACTGGAATCATACTAGTATTCCGCTAGAGAACTAAACAGAAATGTTATCATTATAGTAAAAACCTCAGTGCAGTTCAATATTATATATATAAAAAAAAAACAATGAATTTGCTTTTCTGAATATCCAGACAACTCATATACAGTATGAGTTCAAGATGTCCGCAATTAACATTTAAAGATTTAATATTAAAAGAATTGTGTGCATTCTATACTTAATTATCCAATCAGTAGGCCAGACATCAATATCAAAACTTTTTGGGTATTGTTAAAAAGAACAGACATTACTTAAAACTCCAGAAAATTACTGTCTTACAGATCATGGCTTGGTAGATAAAAGTGCTGATAAAAACTCATTTTTTATTTGTTCAATTTATGGATCAGATAATGCAGGAATATACACTGGCTCAGTGAAAAGGAATAAATGACAGTTTCGAAATTCTTTTAGAAGGATACTGGATATGACAGGTATAGTGAAAATGAGAAGATATCCCAATAGATCATTTGAAGATTACCTAATGCAGAATACACCAAAAAGAGTTCAGAGTTCACAGTAACTATAACATTGTGATAAAGATAACAAACCCAAGGAAATTTTTAAACAGATAAATGTATCAAACTGTTTAAGTTTTTGTTTAGTTAAATGTTTACTGTTGTTGTTTTGTTTTTTAATTTTTACATTATGATGTATCAATGCATGTTTCAAAGGTGGATTGATAACAAAGGTCTTCTACTGTGTGTTGGTTATAATAGTGGAGACAAAAAATACCTGAATGTATATTCAGTATTACATAAAAGTCCTTTTTAAACATGCTTAGTGACACTTTGCTGTATTAAGTAAGCATTCATTCATTAGTCATGAGTATTACATTTGAGTTATATATATAAAGCAGAAATCAATGATGGAAATTTTGGCACTATAAGGTTGCACACCAATCAAAATTCACAGACATTTATAAAACCTTGTGAGCACTCAAACAATGGATCTGCTGAATAAAGTCTGAAAGGTGTGTTTTATCATGAAAGCACAAGGTTACATTTCAGTCAAAAAATTATACGAAACCTGAAATCTACAATTGTTGTATAGCCTCAATACAGCCCCAATTTGATACCATCAGATTTTTGGTTATTCCCAATATTGAAAGAAGCATTGAAATGTCAGCATTTTTTATCCAGTGCCAAAGTCGAAGTTGTTGTGCACAATTACATCAAAATGTTTTTCATGAAAAATGCCTACAATATTGATAAAAATAAACTTGAATTTCTGAAGAGAAGCAAATCTTTCATTTTGATATCAGTTTCATTTATTCCATCAGGTTTAAAATTTGTTTTATCATATTGAAGACTTTAGTGATCAATCGACCTTGTCTTTCATAAATGGCATTTAAATTTTAACTTAAACAGTAATATTTTGTACTTGATAAATTGTATTATTTAGCTTTATGTTACTTTTTAAAGAGTGAGAATTGTAAGGGCTTATGTGGGCATAATACTATATTTTATCTTGGGGAGTTCATCTTTGAAGCAACTCATTCAAAGTCATTCCCATCACACTTTTGATGATAAAAAATATAAATATTGATATCAGAAAATGAAATTTGCATCAAACTATATACTAAATATGTATACTACATTTACCCACTATATTTTTATACCAAATAAAAATGTCATCTGGAATAGTTATGCCATTCAGAATTTTTTAACTTATAAATTAATCATGCTGATTCAAATAAAAATACTGCTTGGAATTTTTATACAAATTTATTAAACATGCCCATTTGGATAATAGTACCAGGAAATGTTTTGAAAAATAATGTGTGCCATACGAAATAAGTGCTGAAATAATTTAATCCTGCTGCCACTTGTATTTGGTATAAAAGAGTAATAATACACATGAAATTCACAACTCAAATAGGAAAATCAAATGTAAGAAAATATTCTTTGTCTTCTATTTACTGTTGGAAGCATAGCAAATTCTACTGATTTTCTTGGTTTTAAATAAGTTTTCTTTGTTCTAGTCTTGTAACAGGTGTTATTAGCATAACACTGGATTTGAAATAATAGACCTCTAAGATGACAGTCCTCTGTTCTAATAACTGTGACACAACTCTGCTGCTAGGTCCTGTTATTAAAATATCACCTTTCAAAGAGGTCAGGCTGGTCTCTTAAACATTTAGAAGTGGGTTGCTGTTCTCTTTCAATTGAGACTCCCTCACCACTTTGAAAGAAATCATTTTAGGCAATTTTCACTGCTGCTGAGTCTTCCTGTTTCAAATGATGTGAATTTAGTCATACTAGAATGATGTGAAGGCTTTTAATTGTAAAGAGTTTCAGTCTACTATTGATATTTACACTGCCTTGGTTTAGTCTGGTGCAAGCATGAAGCACCCATTGTGGATCAATTTCATTACAGTTGTAATGATCTCTGTGAGACTAGTTTACATGCAACTTTTCTACATTGAAGTGCTTAATAGTTTATTACTAAGCTCAACTTAGGCTGGTGCAAAGTCACAAGTGTAAGGTATCTTGTGAGACTAGCTTTCTAATCATTGATCCATAGCAAGATCTTCATAGTTAGCTTGTTATTTAATTAATGGCTTTCAAAGTTTAAGAGCCATTTTATTCTTTGTACCTTTTCAAATTTGTATGAGACTTGAGCTTTATCTAGACAAGACAATGTTCTATTTATTTGAAATCTGGTTTTATCTCAATATCAATTGCAATTATAAAAAATAAGATGTGCATGGCTACGAGAATGTGGTTATGTTGGGATGGATATATGTATATATAATATTGACACATTTTATTGAATTCAACCAACAATGGCTGCCAATTAAATTTTTATTACATTTTTTTCAGTAAGTGTATAAGTTGCTGCACATCTGATTTATAAACTATCCAAAGTTCATCATTTTTTGTTTGTATATTTTTAATAATAACTAGTCATTATCAAGAACATTAATGTTATCAGTTGCAATAAAGATAGATTTTGATTTCATCCTGGAAATGTTATAAATTTAATTTACATGTACATGTAATGAATGCAAGTTGTGTCATGAGTAAAATAGTTTTTAACATGTAATTTAAATGTAAGCCGTATACATTTTAATTTTTTTTAATTATCTCTTTAGGAATCACATAACTTGACATTGCCTATGAATCAAGATATCATTCATTTTTAAAACATTTAAAAATATTTTAAATGCTTGTTTCATTATGGTGAAAGATGTATTTAATGTGGGTTGTTGTTTTTTTTTTTTATAAGAATTTCATAGATTTTTAGTTTTTGCAATTACTGTGATATAGTATTTTAGCATTATTTACAATACTTGTATAACATTAATGATCATTTTGTGATGTGTCAATTGATGTGAGTATGATTTCCAGTAAATTTAATAAGTTTAATATGAAACATAAATTTTCAAGATTATACCACAAAGAGTGGTGGAGGGTTTTATTCACAAGTGAAAAGAAATTCAACCTGGATGACCAATTATTAGTGGCATAACCCATGTGAGCTTGTGGAAGTGGTGGGCTCATGATTTGGGATGCTGTAGGACGTGGTGGCAAGATAGTTCACAATTAAATATAAAAATAAAAAAGATATAGGAATTTAGTAGCTGGAGGTGTTCACATCAGCAACCCATAATTCATGTTTCAGTAAGACAATGCACTTAGTTATTCTGGAGGAATCATGCAATGGTTTCTTCTATAGTAAGGTATAAACATTTTGGTTTGGCTTGTCAACTGCCCAAATTTCAATTTCATTAAGAATATATGGGGATGGTTATCAAGGAAGGATTTTTAAAGGTAGGAGAGAATTTAATGGGGTGCAGTTTAATATTTTTAATATTTCTACTTGAGTTTAAAGTTTTGTGATGCACTGTATGCGTGCATATATTTATATATGCATGTGACTGATGTCACCTTGCAATTGTCCACATCTATCAGCAGGATCACATATTATTTTGGCGTTTCTTCTTAAGACAACTTTTAGTATAAAAGACCTCAGAAGAACTCTGACTATATAGAAAAAGCTAAAGAAAATGTCATAGTGAAAGAATTAAAATTCCAAGTAATAAAAGAAATTAAGGAATTTTCACAAGTTCAACAAAATAGTATCATTTTTATCTTTGTCTTTTTCTCAATAAGCCAATTATTAGGGGACTGAATTGAGAACTGATTATATCAAGATCGTTGATGAAAACTAAGGACAGATATCTGGAGGACACCTGCATTAATGTAAAAAGAACTAGAATAGTGGTCATTCAAGACAACTTTCATTTCACTATTGTATCATATCAAAAATTCATTCAGAATTATCATAATCTTTCAAATTAGGTGAACTTTCTTCAGTCAAGAAGACCACTGTGCCAAACCCTGTCAAATGCCTTCAAGATATCCTAAGTAACTGCCGGGAGTTTCACTATTCTTATCTAAAGCTGATAGACTCTTTCAGTAATAACCATTAAAATATTAACAATTGATCTAGAGAAATGAAAGCAATGTTGCTTATCTGAAAGGTGATCAAGGTGAAACGCTTAACCAATTCAGAGATAATTAGAGCCTCTAATAAAATAAAAGAAGTAGAAGCTTATTAGGCCAAGTTAGAATAATCAGACATTTCACCTGAGTTCTTAAAGACTAGAACTACATAAGAGGATTTCCAACAAGCAGGAAAACAAAAAGCAGCAAAGCATTTATTGTATGTTTTAGAAAGAACAGGAACCAATTCAAAAGCACATTTCTTAAAGACTATTGCAGGGATACTATCAAGTCCACATGCTTTGTGGGGATCCAGTTTAGAGATTACAGTAGAAATCATGGATGGAATTCTATGCATATCTCTCAATAGAAACTCAGTTCTAAATGGAACATCTGGCAAAGTTATTCCAGATAATATTCCAACAGAATTGGAAGAGGATTTATATGCAAAACATTCTGCTTTATCAGCAGATGTTAACACCTCAAACTGAGTGGGAGGGGTACGAGACTTACTTTTATTTAATACACTATTACAGTTACAAGAACCAAACTTGTAGGCTATACAGTCCTTCATTCTATAGATTTAGCCTTTTTGAAGACACATTTACAATTATTAAAAGCAGATACAAAGAGATAACTATTGTGTTCATAACTACAATGTTGTTACTGCTAGAAAAAGTAATTCCTGTAGTTATAGTGGTTGAACAGGCAGGCATGAATCAAAGAGAAAATTGTGTTTTCACCTGGTATTTCCCAAAAATATCTGTACTAATTATAAAATTGCTAGCATACTACCTGTTAAAAATAACAATTTTATATATAGATTGACACTTCTGTCTAGACTAAATATGTGTATACTTAGAAAAGAATTTCATACACTACAAATATATATATATATATATATATATATATATATATATATATTGAATACTAAGATATTTTTTGTATATATTTGATTTTTATTTAGTTGACATGTAGGAACATGGTAAAGGTTTTGGAAATTACAAAATTTGGGGCTTCTCCTGTAGCCTTCTTCAGTGCTTGTGTCACCCTACACTCTCCCTGGTCATCCAAGACATCCAATACTGCACCTGATCGATGAAGTGATCACTTCAATCCCAGACCTGCCTTATCCCACATAGGATTTAATTTGATCATAAGGAGGCCATAATCAAATCATTATAGGTGTCCTCACATTGGGCTGGTCAAAGCAGGGTGAAGATGCACAGGAAAACTAAAAAGTAACACTCAAGAAAATTGGAAAAAGAAAATAAATACTGTTTTTTATATCAGTCCTTCATACAATAATTAGTTATATTAAGAGTTCACATGCAAATAATTATCAGCCCAACCTGCATCTAAATTGGATGTGGCACTGTTGGCGACTTGGTAAAGTTTGTTTTGCTGATTTTATAAAGTTCAGCACGAAGCCAAAGTCAAAGGTTCTTTTTGGCAGATAATCACATGGGGTTGTCTCGCATCCAGTGGCTGGAACAAACTCTCTGCTCAATCTCTCTAGGCCATTCATATATGCTGATGTTCACCTAAACTGGTGTGGGGCACAGTACAGTTGGAGAATTCGGTGTTTCCCCCTACTGCCATCTTCCTTGTTTAATTGCTGAGAATTAAACTACTTCATAATTTTGGGGAATTTCCTTCTTCCATGAGTGAGGGTTGCAGGCATCACTCCACCTGGTAACTTCCACTTTCTCTTATTTCCATCTCTCACTTATGTTCCTCAGGGGGCATGGGTAGCTCCTCCACTTTCCTTAGTGTCTCATCTGCACCTATCATCTTGGCCACTCTCCAATTAAGGGTTGTTGACTGCCCCAAAGAAAAGGCAAAAGAAAGATTAATTCCAAGTTTGTCATTTATACAGAAATAAAAGCTTTCCATCCATGTGATTTCATTGTCCAAAATTGACACACAATCAATCCTAATTGCAAGACAAATCTTTCTATAGCATCTCACGCTTTCTATTGTCCAAGACTGACATGCAATTCTAGCTGGCAGTCTACACCTTTTGGGCTTAATCAGGGGTCACTCAGCAAGAGAATTCTTATCTCTGAATTATGATTTTAAATCCTATTTGATTTTCTCTCTGCACTTGTGATAGACCGTATTTTTAGCTTGGTGTCATCAACCAATGTCAACAGATCTTGACCTGTGAACTGTCATAGTAGAATGTTGTTCTCTCTTCCAGTCATCTGATTCCTGGTCCTTTTGAGAATCAAAATCTTCTATCTATCTCACAGGGTTTATTCATTAACCCTTCTTGCTTATCAGGGGTCTGTCAGTATATCATTCAGGTTATTTATTAACCCTTATTTTTTATTTACAAGTAACAAATAGTGTCATACTTGTTCTTGACTAATTTTTTGAACTGAGCCAAGGTTCAAATCCAATGGTTATCAAAGGCCATAGTGTGAGAATCTCGAATCCTTTAGTCATAGCACTTGATAAAGATTTTTATTGCCTCTTCACTATCCTATTCTTTTTTGTTTCTTGCTCCAGTCAGATGACACCAACTAAAAGTGGTGAGGTGCATGGCTGAGAATTCTTTTTTTTTTACTTTGTCTTACTAGTGTGTTAATAGGAGTGTACCTGTAAGAATATAAAATGCAAAGTATTAAATAATAATAACTAACAAAAATGTGATAATAAAAATGAGAACATGCAAATGAGATATTATCTGTGACTATGAGGTGATAAGAATGAGTATAGAGATAATAATGCCAATAAAAATAGTAGTATGAAAAAAAGAGTGAAAAAAAATGAAAAATATAAAGAGAAAATTCCTTAAATAATTATGTAATAAATAAATCTCTATATGAATGCATATACATGATTTGAAAATAGAAACATAAAGGTATGGAAGTTAACAGGTTGCATGTATTTTATGTGGGTGAACGTTCAATAAGAAGATAGAAGCATACAAAAACTTTGTTGCATCCTTAAAGAGGTTACAAACAAAGGTGGTACCTGAATGAAGGAACAGCAACACACACATAGATGAAAGAGAGTTTTATTGTAAAAGAGAATACACTACTTAAAGACAGGGAATCAGTTAGCAGCCTAGTAATTCCCAAAGCAAGTCCTCATGTATATCCTGTGCTCACTATATATATCTACTGATATAGTCAGTCCACATAGGTGATAGGGAGTGTGGGACATTCCATTACAACACTTTAGTTTACTGCTATGAACATTTATTCTCTTTATGAAGACTAATGAAACAAAGTTCTCAATGTCTCTTGAGTTTGTACATTCAGATACAATGTGGCTTATCTTTCAGCACCTGTAGCAGTGTACCTTTACTTGTACTTTATGTATGGGAACACTGTGTCCCTCTCCATGTTGATACTAGCAGTCTCTTTCAAAGTGATTCAATCCAGAGCATTTATAACACTGATTGTCTGATATACTAGGTGATGTATGGACGGTACTGGACTGAACCAGTTGTACACTCGCTGTGACCAATTCTTTCCTGTCTGACATAATGGCCTGTGCCCCGGTCAGAATTTGCCTAAGGGTTATGTCGTCCATCCTTGATGATGCCTGGAGGTGCTGCCTCACATAACTTGGCAGTCTAGCCACTAAGGCACATGTCATCCATTTCTCTGGTAGAACATCCCCAATAAACAGAGCAAGCCGCCAAAGTTCAGTCAAGAACACATTCACAGTTTCACCAGGCAGCAGTCATCATGTCATGAAGTTGTCAAATACTACAAAAGAACCAGTCACAAAAGCGGTTACCAAAGCTCGGTTGACATGGTCTATGTTCCTTGTTGAGCTGCCTGTATACTGCAAGTGCTCCACCTCTTAATTGCAGCGGAAGGACACACTCCACTTCCTGAAGGTCACACAGCTTACAAGGAAGCTCCACATTCTTGAACCATTCCACTATCTGTAAATCAGTGGCTGCTCCACTTAACTCGGAATTAGCTGAATGTCAAACTGTTTGCTTGTCATCCTTAATACCGAAATAGCTTGTAGGTTGTTTTCTGCTGCTAGAACATAAACCAGGAGGGACAGAATGAACAGCAGCACCAGAGACAGACACATCCACAGCAGAGGTGATGAAGAATTCCACACAAAAATGGTGCAAACAAAGGTCAAACATAACCAGGACACAGAAGGCGAGGATGAACAACAAGAAAATCAGAATCACAACACTCTGTATGATATTTATGCTGGTGATTCACTGACTGATGAAACAGTAATCTGTTTATACTGAGCCTAGGAACATTGGTAACTTCGCTATGCAAGACATAAATCATTTGCATAAACAAATTCTAGGCAGTATTGTGACCATATTTTTTGCAAGTGGATATTCTCCGGTTCGTGCTGGTCATCCTCTCCTGCCTATACATTGTCTTTTTGATCAACGGAGACAGACAGCCTCATCGAAGGTAGCCAGCAATTCATCCTGCCTTTCACTTCTGCTACACTGATTCTATGAAAATGCAGAGAAAACATACAAAGGGCACTAAAAAGGTTTTTGAACAAGAAGCTCTTCCAAAATAAATTCTGATGTTTGGTCATTTGATCAAATTTTGGGAAATGGGTTGGGTCAATAACTTTCATCACCCCCCACCTTTTTATATATAATTATTCTGTCATTAATACTTGTATTGTTCGAGGCCTTTTGATTATACATATTAGAACCTAATTTTATTCATAAATCTTGCCTTTAATTTCTGACCAATAACAATCTCTTTCATTCTAATTTTCAATCTTCAATATACAGAACTTGCCTAAACAAATTTTAAGTTTAAAACAACAAATTTAACAAATTACATATACTGGTTTTAGATGTAGATCTCCTATAATTACAACTATGATCATTCATTCTCGTCTGCTACCTGCAGAGTTTGTTGTGTCATTAACTATATTATAATGATTGGTATATTTCTTAATTTCTAATCTCATATATTTCTTTTTTTCTTAATGTAAGGAGGTGCAGTGGAGTAATGGATAGCGGCTCGGATTGAGGAATCAGAGAGCCAAGTTCGAGTTCCAGTCAAATCCATTACAATCATTTGCTAATACTCTTGGGAAAAGTATGAATCCTCTTCTTCGCCCCCCAGCTATGGCTAAATAGCAGGACAAACCAGGTTCTATATCCTTGGATAGCAACTGGTTTACTGCAGAAAGAAATGGCAACATGCTGTGGAGAAAAAAATCTACCTCGTCAGTCATGTATCGAAAGATACATGATTGCCTACACATGTATCACGCATGGCACATAACTGACTGATTGTTCTAACACAGCAAAAACAGTGCATCATAGTAGCATTTTTGTTCAGATATCTTAAATCCTCTATATTTTTCATAAAACCATTTTTTTGCTGATTTTGTAATTTCATTTTATGGGGCTTTTTTTAACTCTAATTCATATGTTTTGTTTTATTACAAACAATTGAAAAAAAAAAAAAATGAAATGGAAAGATTTAAACTTTATATAAATTATGAACCTTGTGAAATAATGATGTTTTTATTTTGTAAAAAATGAATTATTTTTACATAAAAATGAAATCATTTTTTTTACAAAATGAACACAATAATTCACAGGTAACATAATTTTATGGAGAAGTAATTTCTTTTAATTTCTTTTAGACAAACATCATGAACATTTCTGTACTTTGTTACAAAAAACAATTTTCATAAATTGTAAGCATTTATGTACAAAACTTGTTTAAACTTCTGCTTATTATGAATTAGTTGGAGCAGAAATAAAACTAACTTTAAATTTCAAATGTAGTTGGACTTTATCCAATTACAGAGTAGCTCCCTTTTTTTTAATTATTTGCAAATCATTATAATATAAACTCTATGCATAGGAAGTAACTTGACATTTAAGCTTATATTGCCAAAAAAATCTTTAAGCAAAAAAATAATTAAGAAGATCAAAAATTTTTAAGTTCCAAGCCTGAAATGCATGGTCAACATACATATTTTTGCAATTTTCAATATAAAATTGTAATAACAGCGTCATTATGAACATAAACAAAGATGAAGCTGTATGTTTTTTTTTTCTTTCCTTTTCAAAAAATCCTTAAATAAATGATTTTTAAATCTAGTTTTTTTGAATTATATAATTTTCCTTCAATATGCAATATATATTTCAGCAAAACGAAAAAATTTTCTTTTGTCTTTATATAAATATAGGCGATGTAAAATTTAATTGACCTTTGCATAGGAGAAAAATAGGCCATGAACTGAGTTTTTTTTTTTTTTTTCTTTTTTTTCAAAAACCTGACAATCCTCATTTCTTTTCTTCCTTCCCTCTTCTCCAAACCTCATTCTTATCATGTAATTTAATTTTTCCAATTGTACTGTTCTTCTTTCTAAAATCCCTTGATTTTTCTCTCTCATATACTTATTTATTACTTTTGTCTATGTTTGTTATTTGTGGGGAATTCATATTTGAAATATATACGGAAGCCAATTTATTTATTAAACAGTATCTCTGACCTGCATATTCAAGAAAACTTAGTAAAGAAAATATGTTCTTTGACAGGTATCAAGTCTGTGTCCCCCTTTTATTATAACAAACCATTACATTTTTTACCATTTTAAGAGCCTGATTAAGCAAAGATTTTCCCTTTTAAAAAAAGCACATTCTCTTCAAATTGCCCATATCTGCTCAGATTGCATATCCATATTTTAAAAAAAAAATTTCTAAAAGAATTAATGGATTTATTTTTTTTATCCGACATTTTTATTATTTCAAACATTTTATAGTTACAATTCATTTCAAAATAGATGAATAAAATATATATATATATATATATATATATATATTTTTCAAAATATTTGTGTTATTCAAATACTTTCACTACACAAAATAAGGATTTTGCATTTCAACAAAACTTCTCAAGTGATTTTGTTTCAGAATAAATTTTTTCCTAAATTCTATATTCAAAAATCAAAATCATAAATAAAGACATTAGTAGTATTATTAAAAAATGAAAAGAAACAAATAAATGAATTATAAATTGAATTTCAATTTTGTCACTATGTATTCAATATCACAATTTTTAGAATAGTGTTTTTGGTTGCGTAACGTTTTTATTCCGTCTACACTAATCCTATAATAATGGAGATATATAAAAATGCCTTGCCTTTAATCTCTGCATTTTTTGCATAATTCTTCCTTTTATATATTTATTTTGCACTCTCTTTCATTTCATACTAAGTCTCTCTTAAAAAAATTAAAAATTGCCCACCTTTTTTTTCTTAATTTATTTCTTATCTATTCTCTCTTTCATATTTCTCACCTTACTTTTCTTCCTCTCTCTCATATATATTTGATTTAAAAGAAAAAAAATCTAATTCCCTCCCTCCATTTTTATTTCTCTCACATTTGTTGGTTATATCTAACTTGCCATTATTTTCATCTCCCTTGTTCTATCGAGGAATCTCTAGAAAGACTTGTTAAAAATGTTTCCTTCTCTCTTGATTTTGAATAATTTTTGATTTTACAATTTTAATGGTAATATACTATAATTTATGGATATATAAATGTTTATTTTTTCATTGTACATACACTATGCATTATCAACATCGTATTCTAACTCTGAAAAGTAGGCAAAAGTACCCATTCATACATAAATAATTCTACCATTTTACAGGTAATATTTAAAAAAACTAATTATAATAAATTCCTTTCAACAAATGCATTCTTATGATAAAAACAAAAAAAATTTTCTTTTCTTCAATTTGTAAACTTGTCTTTGTTTTGTTTTAAAAAAGATTTTTCTTTACTTCATTGATTTTTTTTTTCTATATTTTTTATTTCTTTATTTTATTCTGTTTTTTTTTTTCTTAACTCTCTTGATGAAATATGTATTTTAATTGAAATTTTAAATAAATTTACTGTTTTGAAAGCAGCACTCATGTTTCATGGTCAGATTTTTTTTAATTTTAAAAAATGATCAATGCCTAAAATCACCATCAGTGCAATATAGTATGATGGTTTTCAGTAGAGAAAAATCTTGTATTTAAATTTTGGCTGAGATTGCTTGTGTTCACTTAATACCCTTCAAAAATATTCCTTTGCCTTGTTATATTGACTAGAAGAATGTCTTGTCTCTGTTGTTTTTTTAATGACTGATAAATGAGAATAGGTGAAAGTTTTGTGTGTTTTTTGTGTGTGTTTGTGTATTTTTTTTCTTTCCTTTTTTTTTTTGATAACCATGTAAATCACGAAAGAAATCTCTCTATGTTGAAATATTTTTTTTTGCTGTAAAAATACATATGCTCTGTTTTATAAATACAAAGCTCTCTGTTTTTCATTTTAATAACTAATATTACTATGATCCACCCAGATTATATACCACGTCAATTATTTTTGTACTAAATTTTTTTATATTTAATCATCCACAAAACAGACTGTTTTGCTTTTTTCAATTTTGCTCATCAGTGTTTTGGCTAGAATATTTTGTGCCTCTTGTTAAAAATGAAAAATGGCTGAAAAAAACAATTTTCAAAAAATTACCTCTATAAAAATGACCACACAGCAAAATGAAAAAAAGTAAAATAAAAATATTATTTTGGCTAAACTTTTTGGCTAAAAGAACTTGATTTGCTTTAAAAAAAGATTCTTGCATTATTTATTTTTTTAATCACTGTTTAAAAAAACTGTTCCTCCCCAATAGATCAACCGTGTGTTTGTGTGTATATATATATATATATATTGTGTGTGTGTGTGTGTTCAATAATTTTAATAATGAATATATTATAAAAATAAACCTGAAATTCAAAAAAACCAATATTCCAAAAATTTGGAAAAATGGAACATATTCATACTTTAATTCAATTTAATTCTAATAATTATATTGAAGTTTTGCTAATTTAAAAAAAAAAAAACCTTTAGCGAAGAATTACATTTTTGTATATTTATTATAATATTTTTCCAAAAAATGTATATATATATATATATAATATATATATATATATAAAATATAAAAAAACATACATATATGTGTAAATGTTTATGTGTGTATATATATATATTCTATGAAAATAATTAAATGTGTAATATGTATGTAAATATAAAAATATATATAAAATATGAACATATGTGTAAAAATGTGTGTATGTATGTATGTGTGTATATATATATATTTCTATTTGAACATAAAGTGTTTGTGTGTATATGTTGTGTATATATAAATATATAAAATATTCGTTATAAAAAAGTGTGTGTATATATATATATATATATATGTGTGTGTGTGTGTGTGTGTGTGTGTGTGTAAATGTGTGTGTGTAATATATATATATATATATATATATATATTTTAAAATTTTTATAAATTATAGTATTTACATATATATATAAATAAATATATATAAAAATGTGTAATATGTATATGCACATAATATGCACTGTAAATAAACTTTGATGTTAATTTTATTTGTTGCATAACATTTGGCTAAAACACCTGCAACTTGAGTTTTTTTTTTTTTTGGAAGATGCTCTTTCACTGAGAAACACTGAAGTGTAGAATTCTATATCTGCTTTTACGAAGTCAATAATATAGTGGCTACTGTAAAACAAATTCATGGTTTTTTTCTTTGTATATTAATTTTTCAATAAACTGCCAGTGAGATTACTTAATTTTAGGTAGGTACCTCCATTCAGTTTCAATACTTCAGTTTAAAATGAAATTTTATAAATAAAAAAGTTTTCTTGAAGCTTTCACTTTAGCTTTAATTGAAAGCTAAGTGATTAAATTTACTATTTCCAGTAAACATAATAGTCTGGTGTATTTCATTTAGAAATTATATTAACTGGAATCTCAACATTTTTTTTTTTTTCAAAATAATAGCTGAATTTTCCATTTTTTTTACATTTGTAAACAAAAAAATGTTAATTCTCAGTTTTAAAAAATCTTCCAAAAATAAAATATATTTTTCTGAAACTTTATTTGAGGAATATTAACTGATTTAAAGTATAATTAATCTGATTTGAAAAAAATATTATTTACTTTAAGTTTAAAATAACAGAAAAATGGATTTTTTAAAAAACAGTGGTGTGATTTTAACTTATCACTATTGCATTTTATGTTTAATGATGATGATTGAAAATGTAAAATTGTTGTTGTTCTACTGAGACTTTATCTGTTAAAACATAATTTAAGAAAATGACAAATGAAAAATTTTTTTTATAATTTTTTTTAAGTACTCAGTAATCTTAAAATGTTGGAAAATATTCTCCATAATCTAATTTTAGGAATGTTGAATTTTTAAATTTACTATAGTCATCACTCTTATTTTCTGATGTCATGTATGGTTGACCATACTTTTGAAAATGGGCACATTATATAATATTTTATATACATAAAAAAAAAAAAAAAAAAAAAATTTTTTTTACAATTTTGGTGTTTTTTATTTTTTCAATTTTTGATTAGTAAATATAGTTTTTTACTTAATAATAATCATCAACTAACCAGATTAAAATTAATGCAGAATTTTAAAAAATTTTTATATTATAAAATTATTATAATTAAAAAAAAAAAAAAAAAACAATTCTTGTAAAAATTTCATTATTCATCAAAAAAAATTTTTCTTAAGACAATAGTGTCCTTAATAAATCTTATTTATAAAAAAGCAATTAAAAGCTTTTCTAATTAAATAATGTCATAGTTTTATTTTTTTTTTTTTTATTTTATGATTCAGAGCAGATTTTTGGAAATGGTCAAATTTGAAAAAAAAAAAAAAAAAAAAATTGATTTAAATTCTCCAAGGAGTTCTGCTTTTAACTAATAAAAAAAAATTAATGAAATTTGAAATTTAATTTCTCAAAATTTCATGAAATAAAATTGTGTGGGTTAACATATTTAAAAAAAAAAATTTTTTTTTAATAAATTTTCTAAAAAAAAAAAAAAAAAAAATAAAAATAAAAATAATTCATTTTTTTGAATAAGTCCTAAGAGTTTCATTAAAATCTAATAATTATTTGATTTTTGTAAGAATTTCCAAGTCAGTGTTTTTCACCTGAAAAAAAAATGATGCTAAAACAATTAATAATAATATATTGTATTCAACTGAAAAAAAAAAAAAAAAATTTTTAATGAAAATTTCAAACATGCTAGAAAGGATTAAAAAATTTAATAAAATAATAAAAATACACTTTGGTCTTTCCTCTCAATTATAACATAAACATTTTGACAATAAAACTTTGTTTTTATTAAGTTTGGAAATTTTCTGCTATTTGGTGATTAAATTTTTTTTTTTGATACATAAATATAATATTATGCATCAACCTACGGAATTCTTAGATGCATTCTAAAAAAATGCAAAGGTAGACAGGTAAAATGTTTATGATCTCTATCTATACTGCAAAATTGTTTATTTGTTGTTAAATGGCATTAGGATCATTTCAACTTCATTCAAAAACATTACTTTTGTCTGTATTTAAACAAATTAGTACACATTTTTTAAAAAATGATTACCACTTATTTACCATTCTAATATGATATTGCAATGACCAAAATATTTTACTTTAACATTTCCCAAATAAGATAAGGATACTTTTTTTGGTTTTCAATTTTAATAATAATAATAATAATGCTTCATCACAGAAATTCAGACAAATTTTTATCTTTGTTCTTAGATTATTTCATTTGGAATATTTTGGGGGTGTTAATTTATCACTTTTTTTTTTGTTTTTTTTTTCAAGTTATTTCTTGTATAAAAAAAAGTAAAAAAAAATAGATTTCATCTTTCAATCTATTGACTTATTGCAAAAGATTAAATAAAATAGTATTTTGTCAGAATCTTTGAGATGACGAATTATAAATGAAAAGTGAGTGATCATCCACCCTTGTGAAATTGAGTTAAGATAAAGAAAAAAGAACACTTGAGAATATGATCATTCCAGAATCATCAACATTTTAGAAGGCTTATGATGATTTCTTCATGAAATTAACGTATTTTTGAATACTATCTATGACCTTTTTTTAAGAAAAGAAAGACACTCAAAAAAATTATACCATTTAATTGTTCTTTGAAAAAATCATCCAAAATTACACTACATGGATTGTCCATGGCCTATTGAATTATTGATTTTATCAGTTGTGAATTCAAAAAGGTTGAATAAATTGCATTTTATCATAATTTGATTCAAAGGAAGAAAAAGAAAAATTTAGAAAAAAAACTAAACCAAAAGAATTAATTAACATGAAATATTTGAATAATTTTTTCAAAAAAATGTGTCTTTAATCAAGCATACATGGATTGAATAAAGGGCTCAAAAAATTCAAGAAATTTATTCATTTTTTTAATTAAAAAAAACACCCAAAAGATTTTTTGGATTAAATTTTAACAACCAAATGGTTGTATGTATTACCAAGATGAGTATATTGGTCTGAATGGAAAAGCATGTAACAAAAATAATTTATTGCCTAAATTTAGAAAAAGCAATTTATAAAAAAAAATGATAATTTGAATGCTTTATTCTTTGTATACCAAAATTTGTTTTTTTTCTTATTTTGGCCCTTCACTAAGATTTTTTTCAAATCAACTTTTCCATAAATTTTACTAAATTTCAAATTTTTTAAAAAAATTAAAAGTTTCTGTTTGTTTTTGTTAATTACTTAATTTTAAATTTTCAAAATTCTCTTTAACATTTTCAATAATTATCATAAGTTTACCCTTTCTTATGAATAAAATCTCACTGATAAAAAAAATTATTTCCAAGTTTCTCTGATAATGTTTTTGTACGCTAAGTACATGAAAATTCTTTCCATATTCTAAGGAAGAAAATTTTCATAAAAATATTAAATTATAAAACTTTCATTTTTCTTTGTTTTCTTTATTTGAAATCATGGATCTAGTTATTCAACCTGTAAGGATTTTAAGATTTTCAATTTTTCTGTTATTTTAATTTAAATTAAATATCAGACTTTTTTTGGATTTTTTTAAAAGAACTACCAATATTTAGTCATGCATATCACTGTGACACTATGATGTACAATATCTACTTATGTAATTCAAATTAGTTTTGAAATATTTTCATTTCATAAAATTTAACAACCATTTCCTTTAAAAAGAATTTGTTCATTGTAAATTTTCCTTTTTCATATTTGTTGTAACCCGGATATAAGAACGCGGCATGGTCCCAAAAAAAAACTGTGTTAAAAATTATTAAAATAGACCAAATCCGGATATAAGAGATGCCATTTTTTTGGTCCCAAATCAGTAAAGTTTGTATATAAAATAAAATTCAAACCCGGATATAAGATAATTTTTCTCTTTTCCCAAATTATTAAAATGTTAATGTAGTATAAAAAAAGATTTACCGATATAAAAATTTTCTCTTTTTCCCAAATCAGAGCCTGTGTTTTTATTAAAATAGACCAAACCCGGATATAAAAAGCCTGTTACGAATCCCAAATTATAGAAATTAATGTATAAAAATATATTTTCTATGAAAAAGAGATTTTCTGGTCCCAAATCAGGCTGTTTAATGTATATAAAATTAACCAAACCCGGATATAAGAGAAACCCGGATATAATAGAAATCTTCTCCAGTCATTATAAATCTCTTATATCCGGGGTTAAACTAACAAAAATAAGTGAGAAAATTTCCTTGCTATTAAATTGCTTCCACCTTCATTCAGTATATTTTTTCATTTGTTTTTAAAACCTTTTCTCCTTCTCCTCTACAAATAATCCATTCCATTTTCTCTTATTCTTTTTTCATTTCCTTTTATCTTTCCATTCTTCTTCTTTTCTACATTCCTCTTTCTTTTCTCTTTTCTTTTATTCTTCTTGTAATCCCTTTCTTACTATTTTCTCTCATTTTTATCCTCCTTTTATTCTTTTTAACTTTCATTGTCCTTTGCACTCCACCGTAATGTTTTGTCTCTTTGCATTCTTCTCTTTTTTTTCTTTCCACTCTTTCTCTTTATGATCCACTTTATCTTCCCGCATTCATTTTTCTCTCACTTTTCTTTAATTCTTTCTCACTTTCCTTTGCCATAATTAACTCTTTTGTTTGATGTCAAGAAATTTCTTTTTACAATTCATAATTCAAATCATTACAAAAAAGATATTTTTGTCCAGGATAAACCAATGTTTCTTGGATACCATTGCTGAGTAACATATATTTAGAAACATTGTTGACTAAAAGGACTGAGTGGATTCTCTTTATTTTTAAATCAAATTATATATAAACTCAGATGTGAGAAACCCAAACCAGTTTTTTTCATTCTCTTTTATTTAAAATATCAAATTCAAATGTATGGAAGACAATAACTTAGCTACCCTTTTTTTAGTTTCAAACCAAATATAACAAGTAATTTAGTTATTTGAATTTAAATAAATTCAAATAATAAGATTTTTCTTCGGATCCCTGGTTTTTTAAGCATTTCTTGATATTTTTTTGAAGAATTTCCTTGACATACTGATAAAATTGTTTGTGCTGTTTATTAGATTTCATTCCTTTTGTTCCTAAACTCAAATAAGAAAAAAATTTATTCTAACTTTAATTGTAGATTGAGTAGTTTTAGAATGTTTGCATTTTAACCATGATAAATAAATTCAAATCTCAATATGGCCAATTTGTCAAGAAATTTTATGATGTTATTTAGACTTTTTCATTTAGGAAGATTTTTTAGCACCTATTTTCATGTCTGAAAACCATTTTGTTTTGACCCAAGCCTTGTTAACTAAATTATTTGAAAATTGTTGTCGGATTATTTGCATATTTCCTATGAAAATTTCTTTTAAACATTCAGGCCAGTAAATGTTGTTATTACAGTTTAAAAACATTTAAATAAATTTTTGTATCTATAAAAAAAGAACATATAAACATAAAAAATGTCTTAAAAAGCAACTATATTTTTTATTCTTTGTTTTTCTTTTATAGTTTCATCTGTATAACTCTTTCTGGTTTCTTCATGAAAAAATCTCTGTCAATATAATCTTCAATCATTTTTGCATATCAAATCATATTTAGTATTTCTGTATAAACCTTTTATTGTTCTTTCTCCTCACTAAAGTTCTTTCATTCTCTTTCACTTTATTTTAATTCTTCCACATTCATGGATCAATTTCTTAATGAAAACTGAGTAAGAAAGATACCATAGTTTGGGTTATTTCTTTTATTTTCTCAAGTACTTTCAATCTCGTCCAAGATCATCTTCAGGCTGAATTGCTAAGACAAAAATTAATGTAATTGATAATTGTTAATTTTTTTTGTAAATGCATATGAAATGCACTCTGTTATAGTCAGTTTACATTAAGAATATGTAAGGGAGGTAACTTAGTTTAAATTTACTATTAATGTCTTAAAAATATTCAACCTTCAAATTAAAAAAAAAAATTTTTAACAATTTGGGCATCCCAAAACATTGCTTTTATAGACATTTTATGCTATTGTTGCTCTACTCATAATTAATTTTATTTATTGTTAGTTTCATTTTTTTATATAGAGCACTTCAAGAATTTGAAGTTTTTGTTTTTTATTTTCATGGTGGAGTATACTTGTATTGTCAATTAATATTTCTCTAAAATGTGAATGTGGACAGCAATGTTCTTTTAAATGTTGTGCAATAAAACTTGAATCCAACGTGTATAAAGTAAGCCTTCTTGATAGTGTCATCATTTTTTTTTTAAATGTGACATTCTTTGAAATGCATTTTTTAATCCTGTTCATAAATGTGTGTTTGAGGTCTCCTCCTGGGTGAAAGCCAGCTTTCGTTTCAGCAAGGAAATACCAAGTTAAACCACATTGATCTTGTTGGTTCTCACCTACATGCTCGGCTGCTATAAACCACAGGTATCATTACTTCCAATTGTACCAGAGCAACATGTCTGATTGCAACAGACATCTCTTTGTCTTTGCTTATAATGAGTGCAAGCATGTCCTGAAAGTAGCAAAGTTACTGTTTGCTGAGAGAATGAAACAACATATAACATCTCGCAAGTTCAGTTCTAGAAAGTGCACTGAACAACAGCAAATCCTCAATCTCTCCTTTATTCAATCAATTCAAAGTCCTTATGTCTACATTTCCTTGTTTTTTATTCCCCTAACCACTCAGTATTTCTTTAATTCTTTACTTAATTATTCTGTAGTACTCCTACTACTTTCTTCTCTTAGTTTTCCAACTTTTAACCTTTCTTCTTTTAATCAGCCTTTAGTAAGCCGATCGGGTTGGACAGGTGCATGGTGCTTTCGCCCCAAAAGTCATGTTTCATTAATACTACCACTGAACATACATGGGCCCATGTGCAGATCAACCACAGTACCAACAGCAATTTCGTTCACCCTCTGTGATGTGCTAACCACACCTCTATCTTCTCCAACCTCCTGTTAATTATTAGATAGGGTCTCAAATGAGCCTGGCTTTGTTGAGCACTGACACCAAACTCATCCACCCACCTCTTTTACAACCACCTTGCCTTATTAAGATTCAGGGTTCCCCACCACTCTCAATCTCTTCTTAAGGGATAATATTGGCTCAACCTCTAGTCTTTTCTCATTCCTTAACCTTTCTTGGAGTTGGGAAAGAGGTATCTCATCTTCTTCCAACTCACTCGATTCTTCGTCCTGTTCGGAAGGTTTCAAGTCTGAACCCTGGACCTCTTACTTTCTCTGGCTCAACCTCTAGCTTTTTGTTTTCATTCCTTAACCTTTCTATGAGCTGGAAAAGAGGGATCATCTTCTTCTTTCCACTCACTCGATTCTTCCTTTTCCTCGAAAGGTTTCAATTTGAACCCTGGACTTCATTACTAGGGCTCCTTGCTCTTCTCATTCTCTTATGGAGACATTCAGGCAGAGTGGTGACATCACGTGGCCTTCTCCGCAACAACACAGACAACAACTGAACACCACTGGCTGCTGCCAAAGGACCTTGCTCTGACACTTGGACTGCCTTGTTTGGATTGCTATGGTCAGCCTTGACTGGCTGCTGTCTTATCTCTTTAACTTCTTCCTCCCAGAATCTTCATTTGTTTCTATTTCTTCTGGGTCCACAAGGGTTGCTTTCCTTGCCCTTGCCGTCTCAGGTTCGCTTTTTTCTTTCTTTAGTTCCTGTTATTTCATTTGCATCTTTCTTCTGTTGGTCTTCTTCATCTGTTTCTCATTCTTCTACTTCACCTACATATTCTTCTTCTACTTCTTCTGTTACTTCTAAATTTCAATTAGCACCATTAAATATCAATATAAAATCATTTTCTGTGACACTCAGTCACTTTAAATTTCCTGGATCATTCATCATATCCAAACAATCCACTTCATTAGCAATAAGCCACTACTAAAATATTCCTCATATTTAAATTCTCAATATCAACCTTGTATTTCCTTTCTTGTGTTTCAGAAAACACCTCACCTTAGTAATAACCCACTATTACCAAAATATTACTCATATTTAGGACCACAATACCAATCAGATATTTTCTGAGGTGTTTCATGGTAGCCTGAGAAGCTAACACCACATCATCCCCACACCCAGCAGCGGGATGGTCCATATCCAAAATTGATCTCACCAGTGGCATTAAGTTTGTATTTATCCAATAATCAATCAACAATCTATATATCTATATCTCATAATGCAATAAAGTAATTCTTTGATCAACCCCTTTATTCAAGCAATGAAAGGAAAAGAAATCACTACAGCCTTCTTTTTTTAAAATGCCTAAAAAAGAAAGTTTTTACTTCAACAGGCAACTCTAAAATCTGATTTCAATTTAACTTCCCCCAAAAAGAAACCTTTTATTTTAAACTCTTGTCCATAAATTTTCTCTGTATCTAAAATGTCTTTTTCTTTATAGCAGCAGGCATTATCTTATTCTGTAATGGAGTTCACTTTTCCATCCTCCTTCAACTGTAAGGGATTTCTTCACAGGGCTATTATTTCTCTCTCCTGACTGCTGCTTATTCTGTCTCTAGTGTTTTATTTCTTTCAACTGCTTTTGGACTTGGGAGAGAGGTATTTCATCTTCCTCCTCCCACTCACTCAACTACCTTCCCCCCCCCATCTGCAAGGCATTTTGAGCCAAAACCCAGGACAACTTTACAGTGGATATTGCTTCATTCTTTTATTTGACTGTTCTCTACTTCTTTCTTCACTGAATTTCACCCATTGTACAGACAATGGTAGGGCCCTTCCTACCTCTTCCCCCTTCTTTACCTTAATTGTCTTGTTGGCTTAATTAGCCAACATAATAGTTATTACCTCTGCCATGTCTACCATGGACTCACTCAAGGCCACTTCACCTTCTTCAAGGATATATTCCTCTACTAGGGTCATTGAAAAACTCTTTCTTCTACTCCTTCCTTTGACATCATCCTACCCCTACCTGATACAGCTGTCCTTGGTGGCAATTTTATGTCCTCATCAACCACCACTGATGCTGACCTATTTGAGGTGTTCCCTAATGGCAACTCTACACCACAGTCAAAACTGTGGGGTTGAACTTCACTTCTACTCCCTATTCATGTAACCAATCCCCACTCAGGGTCATCCCTCTATAGAATTCTGGGACCACATAAAATTTGTGGATACTAGTTGTCTCTCCTACCTTCACTGGGAGCCTTATCATTCCTGTTATCTTCATTGGTTCCAGTCCACCCGATCAATTTCTATATCAGGTCTCCATAACACACCCCGCAGCTTCAGGCTTTTGTACTGCTCCTCTCCTATTAAGGACACCAACGCCCCCATGTCAATCAAGGCCATCGTTGACTTTCCTTTTACCACAGCCTCACAGGAAAATTCCTCCTCTTGGGTCAGCAGATGGGGTGGTCCATCTGCTCATTCAGACATGGGTTCTGACAACAATGACTCTTCATCCTCACTGTAGCATGGGGTCTGTGGCTGTCTTCTTCTACACCTTGGTTTTCCCAGGCAGCTCTCCCGAAGTTCGTCCTGCCCATTTCTATAGGAGTATTTGGCTGTAATATGGTCAACCCAGCCACATACCCAACATTGCATCTTTCTCCTGTAGGGACAATTTCTCTTCAGGTGTCCTGGTTCATTACAGAGCCAGCACCTTCTTTCAGGGCAGTTAGCAGCAAAATGACCTACCTGGTTACATCCCCAGCATCACATTATTCTTTCCTTTAGCTGGGCCACCCTCCCCCTTACTTTGTGTGCAGGGACGGCCCTTTGATGTTCCCTGGGTTCTATTTTCCAGGTATGGATTCTTGTAATGGAGAAATCCAGTGGTTCTTTCTTTATCTCACACCACCTTGGCTTATGTCCATGACGAACGAACCTGGTGCATCTCAGCTCATCGTAATCTGGGAGTATACCCCACTTTGTTGGACTGTCCACTACCCTATGGCTTTCATGACGATATGTCCGACTCAACTGGTCTGATATGGGTGTGTAAAATCCATACCCCAACATCCACACCCTTCTATTGGGAACCTCATCCTATTCCTCTGGTTCAAATTCCTCTTGCTTGACCTTTCTACTCCATGTGGGGGCTCTCCTTTCATCTCTTTGCCTGCCTACTTCCCAACTTTGTCCTTGCGCCTTTTTACCTTTCACTTTGTCCCAAATTCCATGGCTTTCCATAGCCAATGCTACCACCACTGATAATTTGATTAGTCCTTCCTTCAGGACATCGTGTCGTATGCACTTGTCGTTAAGTACTTCTACATACAAATCAGCCAACTGGGCCTGCTTTATGGCATTAGCTTTTACATCCTCTGGGATGTAAAAGCTAACGTGAAAGCCAGAGTGGCCAGTTTTTCAGCTCTAACCCCCAACTCCCCAGGGATCTCATTCTTTTACTGGCTCAACTTCATGAGGCCTCTCATAGCCTCAATTGCTGTCCCCTTGTTGGCATACTCTCCTATAAGTAACTCATTATTTTTGGCAGCGATTTATGATGGGCTTTGAGAAATGTTGGTTCAAAATATGGAATAAGCAAAGATATGATCTACTGTCCAGAAGTGGAGAATAAAGACTCTTTGTAAACAAAATAATAAAGTTTTAGGAATGACTGAACAAGAGAAGCCATGTGTTAAGTATCAGAATTTGGACAAGATGATAAAAGGCTTATATAGGCAAAATTCCAGATGTTAATTTTATTTAGTTCATAATTAAGGGGGAAGGTGCTGAAAATCTGTATGTTGTTAATTTAATGAGTAGAGCGTTCATTGTATGAACCTTTGATATAAAGTTGTTGTGTTACACAGTTTTCTCTTTATTCTTTGTGGCATCATCTCACCAAGGCTGCTGGATCAGTGACATTGGGTATATAACTCTGCCTTCACCGGCCTTGTGATCTAAAACAGACACAACGTGGTGTAGAGTGGGACTGAGGATTGGCCATTGGGATCAACCATGGACTTGCCCAGTGACATCAAATATTATCTCTGTTTAAAATATTTTTAAAGAAGTAGCTGAGTGATTTCAAATATACAAGTAATCTATAAATAAAAAAGATAAAACTAATGTTTGCTTTTGCTTTTTCCTGTTTTGAAGAATTCAAGCAAACCATTTGATCCTTCCAAATTATGAATCTATTATTCTTCTACCTCTTTTTGACAAAAATCCTAAAGACTCTAATCAGCTCTAAATTGAGCATCTCACCTTCCAGAGTCTTCTTTCAGACAAGGAATATGGCTTTTACTTCTCTAAGTCAATTGCTGATGTGTTAATGGTTATTTCTGAAAGAGTATATCAAGTTTTATATAAGAAGGGTAAAGCTCAGGCTGATGCTATGGAAATTTCAAAGATGTTTGACAGGATTTGATATGCAGATCTTCTTCACAAATTGAAAGGTTATGGTATTTCTGGATGAATTTTTTCATTTGATTCAATCTTTCATATAAAATCACAAAATGAATGTTGTCTTGAACAGCCATTGTTTTAGATCTTTTTACATTAATGCAGGTGTCTCCAAGAGCTCTATTCTTGAACCTACTTTATTCCTAATTTCTCAATGTCATCAATTCTATGCTGATGACATAACTTGTCTAAATGACAAGTCTAACAGGTTTGATAAAATCAAAATCGCAGTTGATCGCAAAAATGACCTTCAATCTGTTGTTAACTGAGGCAAAGAATGGTTTGTTAATTTTAATGTTCTAAAACAAAAATGTTCTCTCTTAATCATCTTAGAGAACCTTTTTTTGCCTTCCATCAGCATGGCTGATGCTATCCTCCAGGAGAGTGACTCATTGCGCCTTCTCAGACTAACATTTTCCACTGACATGAAGTGGAATGATTATATTGAATCAATTACTGGGAATACTGCTAGGGAAGTTGTTTCACTGTGTTGTGCTAGACAATTTTTCTTGTTATAATCTATCTTATACCTTTATAAGTCTATTCTTCTTCCATGCATTGAATATTGCTGCCATATCTATGTACTTCTGCTATATATTTAGAGATTCTTGGCAAAATCCAAAGAATCTCCAATGTTATCAGTCATGACCTGGTATCTTGGATTTAGTCACTTTCCTATTGCCATAATGTAGCTTCCCTCTGCTTTTTCTATAAATATTTTTGTTATGAGACCTTACCCATAATAACATAATGGACTATTCCATACATAATAAATAGTCTGAAGTCTTGAATGAAGTCCGTCAGGAGTCTGTCTGTCAGCCAGTCAGAGCCTTTGAGTGAGTCAGTCAGTCAATTAGGCTGTCCTTCCCAGAGTCGCGTTTAGACAATTACTACTAAACCTGATTGTTCGTACTAACACTTTCTACTTCTCTGTATATATTCCTGTTTGTAATATATCTGTGTTATTCTATACTTGTATTCGAATTCTTTTTTATTGGTTCTACCTTGGACTATCACTGTGGTACATAACAATTTTCATGGTAACTGTTCTAATGAGCTTTACTCTTTCATACCGTAACTTTATGAATTTAAGCACAGTACTAGATTGGCAGCTAGGTCTCATCATTTTACAGTTGAAATTGCTAGATATAATAAGTTCTGTACTAACAGTTTTTTTTATCTCATACTTCATGCTTATGGAACTCTTTTCCAGCCTTTTTCTTTCATTTTCTGTCTCTTTAATTCCTGTTCTTCTATTAACCTATTTCCTTTATCTTTTATTTCTCATTCTTTCACACTCAATAACCCCTTGTGCATTTAATGTCTTGCTTGGGGTTAAATGATTAATATATATATATATATATATATATATATATATAATAAAAAAAGGAAGCAAGATAAAATTTTGAAGCAGAAATAACCATACTGAAAATAATTATGAATAGAAAGGAGTGTGAATTATGAAGCTTGTCTTGAATCTGTCATCACTGCTGCTGCTTCTATTATAACCAATCAAAATGGAGTATAACACCTTTTGCCTTTTCTTACCTCTAGTTTCCATAGCAACATTCATTTATAAAACAATGATTATCCTTCTCTTTGTTTTGTTTATTTAAAAAAGTAATTTCTTTCCTTTCTTAGTTGTCAATTTCTTTCCTTAAAAAAATGTCTCAGATGGTAATTGAGGTTTGATTTTTGAAACTGACAAGCAGAAGAAAATCAAAAACTAGAAATTATTCTCTCTTTCTTTCCACACCTATCATATTGCATAAGATTTGTTGATAGCTTAAATCTTCAATAAGATTTAATCAATAATCTCTTCCCTCTTTCAATAAGCAAAATCATTTTGTTGTCTGCATCAATCATCTTTACTTAGTGAGCCTTGCTCAGTGGCTAAACTATAAAAGTCTTTTCTTCATATTTTCTTTACTTGACAATCAACCAAAATTGGCTTTTTGTAATCATTTTGTTTTTTCTTCGAAGAAAAAAAATCTTGCATATAGTCCATTTTTCTTTGTCTGAAATTAATTTTAAAGCAAGTAATGAAATCATAATCCTGTCACTTTTGCCCCAACTTGGAACTTAGTATATGTAAGTAATGTTTTGACATTTGTTATTGCCCACTGACTTTACTGCTACTCCACAATTTGCTTTAGTCACTTGTTTTTCATTAGCAAACTAAATATTTTTGGTGGTAAGGAAAGAGAAATTTGATTAAAGACTAAATCCATGAGATTGATGTCTCTTGCCTTATTGTCTACTTTTGAAGAGTTGGAGCTGTTATAATGAGCATATTGTTGTAAGAGAAATAACAAGCAAGGATTAAAATTTCAACAACATATATTAATCAAGTATGAAGAATATATACATAGCTGTGTGAAAAACTGGCAAAAATTGTTAATACACAATTGTTTAGCTGCTGTTGGTAAGGAAAGCAATTAACTGTAAGAGTATTGTCAGGAAGGCCAGGTGTTGACCAGTTTGTTAGATTGGTTGGCTGAGATCACAGTTGGTGTCAGGAGAGAGGCCTGGAGCAGATTAGTGAAGCT
Source organism: Acanthosepion pharaonis (assembly GCA_903632075.3). Lineage (NCBI taxonomy): Eukaryota > Metazoa > Mollusca > Cephalopoda > Sepiida > Sepiidae > Acanthosepion > Acanthosepion pharaonis. The sequence continues at coordinate 5,718 of CAHIKZ030002069.1, read as the reverse complement.
GAGTGGGTGTGTCATTTGCAGGGTTGACATATGCCTTTCTTCAAGGTTGAAATCCACACCAGTGAGATGTGGGTCAGCTAGTGGCTGTGTGATGAGCTGAACTGCTTGTTGGCAGCGGGGCTGATTTTTGGTAAAGTGTGTTGTCAGGTTAATTGACCAAGATCATAGTGGTGGGTTGATGACAAATGAGGTACATTGATGAGTTGTTTGAATGTGGTCATGGTGGTGGCAACAAAGAACACTTGGAATGGATAGTGAAGTTTGATCAAACAGAATGTCTCTGTTGGATTCTGGTCAAATGAGAGATCAATACAGTGATGAATGATAGATCAAATGAAAATAGGATTGCAATGGTTACTATAAGAAAGGTCTATAGTTCCCTGTGGTGAGGATTAGAAAGGCCTCAAGTAGATTATTGAATATTGATCCAGTGGAATGTCTGTTGAATGGGAAATCAAATAAAAATGGGGTCACAGTGGTGACAACAAAGGAGGCCTAGAATGAATTAGTGAAGTATGATCAAGCAAAATTTCTCTGTTAGATTCAGGTCAAATGGGAGATCAAACGAAAACAGGGTCACCACCTTGATCAAGGTGATGGTGACAAGATCAACATGTTGCCTGTTGGCCTGCTACTGTCTCACTTGTTTCTGAGGATTTTTCTTTTAAACAAATTTTTGGGGTGGAGGTGGTAATGTTCATAATTGGCTATTGTATTTTAGATTTTTGCAGGGATTTGTTTTGTCAAACAGATGTGATGCTCAGAGCCCCTGCACAGAAGATGACTTTTTTACTTTGGGTTTTGCTTTCTTAGTACTCACATCCAGCAGACATGTAGAGTTAATCAAAATGAGATATAATTTCAGCAGAGTATAACAGAGCTAATTTGCAAGCAGTCATTATCCATGTACCCCCCTCTCAAAATTTAATTTCTGTTTCTATGTGGATAAATTTTCTTTTATCAATATTATTATATCATCACCATTGATTTTTGAAATTAGAATTACAATCTCATAAAATTTATATATATCAATGCTCTACAAATCTTGGTGATTTAAGGCTTAAACTAAGGGCACTAAATAATGTTTTAGAGTATAAGATAACTTACTAGTTTAGATGTCTTTTGTAAAAATTGATATATAGTAAAAGTTGTTAAGAAAATATTATCACAAAAGTACTTAGAGAAAAAAAAATTAATTCACTAAAAATTAATGAGAATTTTTTTTATCATTCATTCATAAAGAGAAATATTTTAAAATCTTCTGTAGTGATTATGACAATGAGGAGCATAAATCAATTGAAAAGCAGAAATGATTAGTAAAATAGTTTTCTAAATCAGTATTAATATATCAAGCTTGGTCTTTCTTTTTTTCTTCTGCTGTGACCTTGTACCAGACTATATGTTAAAAAAAAACAAAAAACCATCATATTTTATTTTTAGAATTTTTTTGAATATCTGAATTAAATACTTTGCTGACAAAGTAAAAATATTACTTATTATTATTTTTTTTAACATTTCTTGATGCTGCTACCAGTTTGATCATGGAAAACCATCTTGATGGAGTAAAGTTTGAATTACCTATTTAAGGAACTGGTTAAATAGTTGTAGCATGTTTCAACTACATGATTAGTTTCCCTAATGGAAAAAGAGATACAAGTTCGAGGCACAATTTTTTCTTTAGTAGGATAACTCAATCTAAACAGGTTGTTATCAATTTCATTAAGAAAAATAAAAAACAATGATAGCAATTTAGACATGTGTACCTACTAAAAATAACCTTTATAGTAATAACAAATGATGTTAGATTAAAAAAAAAAAGCCATTTCAAAAATTACTGTTTTATCTTTCGAGTACAAAAATGAAGCTAGCATTTGCAGATATAGATTTGTAGAAGTCCCAACAAGAGATGTGTATTCTTTAAATAGGTAATTCAAACCTTACTCTATCATTTCAATTATATGTGAATGTCAACATCCCAAGTTGAGGCAGAAACACTTGTAATTTAACTCAAATGATATATGAAAATTAATGGGTGTTTGTTTTTTGTTTTTTATTTGCACGAATATATACACATTTGTCACATTTTTTAACTTTTTTCCTTAAAGTTACTGTAATTTTATTAAAAATTAACTAAAATGCAGTTGCAACACACTACAGTCTATTTTCAATGACATATGAAATTGTAACACAAACCATAATTTCTGAAGAAGGCCAGAGGATACAACATCCAAAATGATCATGTCAGTCTGAATAGAAAGACATAATAATTTCCTATCTAAAAAATTCCAACACAGCTGAAAGTTAGTAAATTAGTTTCAGCTTTAATTAAACATTATTCTTTCAGTCATGATTGTATTTATTCTTGATCATCAATAATTATTTTCTTTTTGATTTTCAGTGTATTTCTATAATAAAAACATTAACAGTGCATTAACATAAAACATCAAAGACCAATTTTATCAGTAAAACTTGCATTAATTTCTAACCATTGAAAATCTCTTTCCTGTTTTTCAATGCACAACACAAACATTGAGTGCAGAACTTGCTAAAACAAATTGTAAGTAAAGAAACCTTGCAAAATTTGATTGTTAAATCATAAGATTCCATTTTTGAACATTAATATTACAATGGTGATCTTTTTTCATTTCTGCCTTGCTTAGATTAGATAATGTAACAACTGTATAATGATAGAATTTTCTATTTCTTTTCATGTATTAATGATTTTTGCACAAAGTCTAGATGAAGTGAGGATAATTTTAAGTTAACATGTTAAACATTTTGAACCAAATTTAAGCTCTGATAAAAAAAAGGTTCAGTGTTTTCAGTTAATCTCATTTTTACTATATTTGTTCGCACATTAAATGCACTATAATGAGATCTTTCTTTTAGTATGTGCCGTGTCCTTTTATATTTATTAGATAGAATTAAAGTTTTGATGGATTTACTGTCCATGATAGTATGCGTTACATAAACAGCTAGTAAAAATAAATTTTATATCAAATTTAGAAAGAAAGCCATTTAAATGGCTGTGCTTAAATGATAATGTTCTTCAGGTTTTCAAAATACTCACCTTTTGCAGCAAGATATAACTTGCATCATTAAAAGATTTATTCGTAAACATTAACTGATATATCATGATCATGTTACAATTCTATTTGAATATACTCTATAATTGTTCAAAATTATTGAGTCAGTGAGCATAAATATTGTCTTTAAAATATTTTGTAAGAAATCACATAGTAATTATGGTTAGTAATCAACACTGCTTCTATATTCAGTCTATCTTCCTTGAATGTTTTATGAAACTTTATAACCCAATGAAAATGGGAAGGTAACTCATCTTGTTTAAAAAAATGACTCTTTTCTATCAAAGAGCTAAAAAAATCTTTGAACCAGGTGTTTATATATTATTGGGGACACAAAAACATCCTGTATCTGTCAACCAATTTTTAGGTTGATCAATTTGGCTTGTTTTGAAAAGAGTTAAAATTCATTGTTTTTTACTATCATTGTATTTTTTTGTAAGTCATTTAAACCAGTTCAATTTCTGGTGTTCAGGTGAAATTCTATCTGTTAACTGGAGTAAACCACAATACAATTCAGTTAAGTAACTAACATTCTTTGCAGCAAACACAATTTTGCCTGAAGACAACCAGAGAATAAACTGATCAAAATGTCATGAAAGTTGAAACAGCAGTTAAGATGAGATGAAGAAATCATTGAATATCTTACTTAATCATGATTCTGAAATGACTTCTAAAAACATTTGTAACCAGGTATAAGGTGATGTAAAACACTACTGACTGATATCATCTTCTGCTACATTTTCTTGGTTAAGGCAGATAAACAATTTTGATACTTTGATGTTCATATGACTTTCTTACCAACACAAGACTGACCCTTAAATATTTTTTTGATATAAAAAGCCAGTTCAAATTTCAGAAAAAATATTATCAATGAACAGTAAATCTCTGCCTCCAGTTCTCTCTGCAAGTGTCCACCTGGGAATGACTTTATTAAAAACCTAAGTATAATTAATGAAAGAAACCAATGTCTTTTTGGTGAGAAGGAAAGAGACATACACATACTCAATAACATTATTAGTTAAGACTTGTTTTGTTTTAATCAATAGTATTTTTTGCTTTAAAATTAGCACATTGTATTTTTAAAATAGATGACTCAAGGTCATTTGAGAGATTCTAAAGTTCAATATGGAATTAGTCTTGTGGCTCACAAACAACAAACAATTTATCTATTGCAAAGGCAAAAAGTAAAACTCAAGCTTTTCACATATTACATTTTCCCATGAAATTAATTCATGATAGGAATAAAAAACTTATGTTCTTATTCTCTAATAAAATAAAATCCCTAGAAAGAGTAAGATCACTTGAGATCATAGAGTATGACTTAAATACTTTTTATTTTACACTTATATGACAGACTCTTGAAGGATAGGATTATTTTCACTTAATTTTGAATTTTCTTGCTGTTTTTAAATAACTTAAATTTTAATAATTAAATTTTAAATAACTTTTGGGTATAAATTTGTTGCTAAAATAGTTACATATTACATACACTGGCCAGTACTCAAGCCAGGATTTTGAATGCTGATTTTTAAGGTAAACAGATTCTGCTCAGTTTGAAGACTGTGTTACATCAGTCTTCTTGCTTCTTATTTTTCCTATATATAACCTTTTTGTAGATATATAAATTAAGTTTAGTAAATATCCTCTGTTATATATCACTGAATTTCTAAAAACTTGTGATGTTACAGCTGTTTTTGTATAAATTCTGACCATTGTTAGTACAACAAAAACTATTACAAGGAAAGTGAGCTTATTTTGCTTTATTTTGAAATCAGTATCATATTTGTTTGATGAACCCAAAAAGAATATTGATATTAGATTAGTTTAGTCTGGCACAAAGAAAAAGAAAGGCAATCAGATTAAGAATATCATCTTGCAAAAATATCCTTACCTTAGTCTAGTATTGGGCTGCTGTAGTGGGATATGTGGTGAGAATAGTCTTATGAGAAAAGATTGCTAAACATTGCCCTATACCACAATCTTACTCAGCTTTCATCAAATGACAGCAGTATTTTAATAAACATACACTCTAATTGTAATAAAACAGTCTTGAATATATATATATCCGAATGTAATGAGAATGAGAATAATACATAAATTCTGACGTTCACGGCATTAATTTAAAGAAGAGCTTATATATATATATATACATATTATATTATTTATATATATTTTTCATATAGACAAAAACAATTTACTTGCGACAAAGATGAAACTTTGTTTTGGTCAACTCACCATATGAAAAAATTTATAATATATATATATATTGTATTATATGTATATTATATATATATATATATTATATATATTGTTATATATATATGTATATTATATATATATATATATATTATATGTATATTATATATATATATATATATATTATATGTATATATATATATATATATATATATATTATATATATATATATATATTGTATATATATGTATATATATATATATATATATATATTGTATATATATATATATATATATATATATATTGTATATATATATATATATATATATATATATATATATATATATATATATATATATATATATATATATATGTATATTATATATATATATATATATATATATATATGTATTATATATGTATATTATATGTATAT